>JAGTJM010000001.1:1200000-1511373 GCA_020747015.1 Pyrenochaeta sp. MPI-SDFR-AT-0127 | reverse complement strand
TGTTAGTAACCAAGGAAAAAGGGTGAGGGTTTCATATGCTTACAATCCCAAGAACCATCTTCTCTGACATCGGATGTCCAGAATGATAGCGCGTGATAGCTCTTCGGCTGATCAATAATTGGTCCTTTAGGGTCGTAACTGTGTACATGGCGATTGACATTGGAATTGAAGCGATATATAGTATTCTGTTGTCCAGGAGGCGCACTGATGTGAAGGGGTTGTGTAGAGGGATACCTGATGATAAAGCCATCTTTTGAGTAGCGACAGAAGGGGTTCCTGTAGTTGAATGTAGGGGTGGTAGGGTCGGCCCAATGAGCACCAAAGAAGCTTGGGGGAATACGTAGTTGTGAACCAAGAACCTCAATGGAATTCAACGAGAGATCTTCAAGTAAGAACAGTCTTTGTTGCGGAGGTCTTGTTTTGTCGGAGGCAGATCTTTCAAGATAATACTGTAGCTCTTTCGAGCCTTTGAAAACCATTTGCTCACACTGTGACGTATCCTTATACTCAAGGACCGCTGTCCTGCTCATCTCGCGCGCGTGTGGTGATTGCGATTGCAGATTGCGAACAAATTCAGGGAACAACCAGTATAAATGCGAGTTCAATAAGTCAAAGTATGCCTGGCGCGAGTCTTTCTCACAGAGAGTTTCTGACCGATCAAACGATAGCCCTTCTTTACACTGTGATTGTTCCATTGTGTTCTTCTCGCTGCAGAGAAGTTGTTTGGATGCGAATGGTGGTATCAACAAGTGAGTAGCTTGGACAAAGCATCGAAAAGAAAATGGCAAACCGAAGGCCTGTAAATCAAATAGCAACGGTAAGCTGAAAGTGGGGGCGAAAGTAATTGCTTGCTGTCTAGCAGCAATGGCTGCTTATTGGACGAGTTTTTGTGCACCCATTACGGGACATATATTGAGCTGACTGCAGCATGCAGGTGAACACAAGATACGACTGGTCTGGCTTACTCGGCCCAATATGCCCTGGCCTATCAACATACGCATCTGACTACTTGTTTCTTAAGTAGCAAAGAACAATTTTGCCTCTTATGGGAAATCTTATATGAGGGGAGGATATGGTTGGCGCTGACATCATTGCGAAGTCTTAAGAATGCCATTAGATGTTCCATAAGGGCGTGGTTGTGAAGTTTATCGTAGCTCACTATTTCTAAGCTATTTACTGTTACGAAAGTTACATCCATCCGTCTACACAAGAGTTTTACTTTTGGATAGCCCAGCACCACCTACTACCATTTCGGCTCTTGCTCTTCAAATCATGTATGTTACAATACTTGAACGTGCCACCAACCAGCTCATAGTGTAACGTCATTGAAGGCTTCGCTGGGTCGATGCTGTTCAGCTTCGTATTAGTTGTCACACCTTGCTCTTGAAATGCGCAGAAGAGAGCAAACGCGGAGAATTTAGGCTCGGTAACAGAGCGGTACTGGTCAAAGGCTCCCAATGCTTCGTGGGGCCTTACTGAATGAGAAGAAGATGACTCAAGCCTATAAGTGGATCTTTGCTGAAATGAAGTGAAAGGATCTTTGGATGTGCTGATACACGCACTAAGAGTTCGTACCTATCCAAGTTTTGAAGGCAGCACATTGTATGCGGTGAAGAGACATCGCATCCGCCAACGCCGAGCCATGCATATCGTCAATCGTCGCTGGGATGTATTCTATTGCGTCGCGCACTGCGGGCCGCCTTCTTCCTCTTCATCATCTTCCCACTCGCCGCCTCCAGCCCTCGGATCGCCACTGCCAGCACCAAACTCTTCAATGTCTGCATTCCACTCGACATCCACTTCTTCGACTTCTTCAAGGTTTTTGTCATTCTTTTCGTCATTGGGTAGCGCGTCCCGCACCTTTTGTAACGCAGTGTCACTCTTGAGCCAACCATCTTTAGGAAACTCGATATCAACAAGCAAATACAAATCACCTCTTGCATCGCTCCGCTTCATCGGCATACCCTCGCCAGTGATCTTGAGCACTTGACCGGGCCGCAGGACGTTTCCGTTTGGTTGCTCAACTTTGAGCTGCAGACCCCTGCCGTCAAGATGCGTAAGAACTACACGGTTAAAGCCTGTCAATGCCTCCACCAAGCTGACTTTTAGCTCGGCGCGCAGATCGGCACCTGCTCGCTCAAAGATATTGTGGGGTGTTTCTGTGAGTGTGAAAACGATATCTCCAGGTTCTTGGTCTGGTAATTGATCAGCTTCACCAGCGAGAGTAATCCGGTCGCCTTGCCGAGCACCACGCGGTATGTAGAGTTCCAGCACATTTTTTGACTCGACAACCTTGTTGCCTTTGCACTTCTTACAGCGCTGCTTCTCGGGAATGATCTGGCCAGATCCTTGACAGGTGCCACAGGCAACAGTCTCTTGTGTGACAAGGCCAGGGCCTACTTGGCGGAGAACTGCTTTTGCACCTGTTGATTGTCAGAAGGGCTGGTACCTCTGGGATCGTGAAAAGGACAAACCTCGGCCGTTACACATCCCGCAAGCATGGCTTTTTGCACCCTGCTTGCCCCCGCTTCCTTTGCAGACGGAGCAGACAATGTTCTTTGTGTTGGAGAACTTGGTCGTCTTGCCCTTGTACAACTCTTCCAGGGTGACCTCATACTCTTGTTCCACAGAGCGTCCTTTCCTAGGGACGTTTCTGCCGCCTGGCCCGCCCGGCATGCCTCCCATACCCGGCATGCCGCCAAACCCGCCCATGCCGCCAAACATTTGCGCAAAAATGTCGTCCATGTCGGGAGCGGCACCCATGCCACTCGAGGGGTCGAAGGCAGCCATACCATGGGTGTCGTACATGGATCGCTTTTCGTCATCGGAGAGTATTTCATATGCTTGCTTAGCGGCTTTGAAGCGGATCTCTGCTTCTGCACGGTCTTCTTCTGCTGCTTTGTCTGGATGGTGTGCGAGCGCGGCCTGCACAACGTGAGAATCTGGCGGTAAGCATGTTGGGCGGGGAGGCTGCGGACCTTGTGGTAGGCCTTTTTGATTTCGATTTTGCTTGCACCATTGGTGATGCCGAGGACCTCTGCAATTGTTAGCTTGCGAGTCGAGATCTTGTAGGCGCATGCACATACCATAGAGATCGACTTCTTCCACGTCGTTCACTGCCATGTCGAGTCAGTACGAAGTCTGTGACATACAGGACCGGGACCTACTTTTCGGGCAGGCCTAACGGCGCTGTTATGTTGCGGCTAGCAGAGAGGGTATACTATGCAAAGCTATGTAACAGGACGAAAAGGTAAATGCGGCTCCAAAACAGCGGATAATGGCTTGTCGAGGCAAGGCAACAAAAAACTTTTGGTCCATCTCCTGCAAATGCGGCAGCGGGCAAAGACCAAAACCTCCGAAGCGTGCATTAGGCGGTGAAGCGTTCTGCCGCTCATTTTCCCCAGCTCCCAACTCCAACCCCAAAGCGCAAAAGGTCTCTGCCGTTTAGCAACACAGCAATGACCCTTCCCTTCCGATTCTTGCGTCCCCAGTTACCTGCTTACACATGTCAATCATGTCTCATCCGCCTCTCACGAGCCTCACGTCGCCCCATCTCCTCGAAACCAGCCAAGCATCAGCAAGCTAGCACTACCCTACCTCCCTTGCCAGCACGCACGCGGTTTGCGCCCTCGCCCACTGGCTATCTGCATCTCGGGTCGCTACGCACGGCGCTGTTCAACTATCTGCTCGCCAAACGTACAGGTGGTCAGTTTCTCCTCCGGATAGAGGACACCGATCAGAAACGGACTATAGCAGACGCCGAGCAGCGACTCTTTCAGGATCTCCGTTGGGCTGGTCTGCAATGGGACGAAGGACCGGAAGTAGGTGGCCCATACGGGCCATATAAACAATCCCAACGAAGCGCAATATACAAGGAGCACGCACAGAAGCTGCTCGACTCTGGACACGCATATCGCTGCTTCTGCTCACCAGAACGCTTACACAACCTGGCGGAACACAGACACAAACTCGGCCTCGCAACAGATTATGACCGCACATGCGCCTCGATACCCCAAGATGAGTCGGCTGACAGGGCCGACAGCGGGGAATTGCACACCATCCGCTTCAAAGTCCCCGACCAATATCCTACCTACAAAGACCTCATCTATGGCACCTTTCGACCCCTCAAGAAACGCGGCCACGTCACCGAATCCTCGTTCGAAGACCCTATTCTGCTGAAATCCGATGGCCTACCTACATACCATCTCGCCAATGTTGTTGATGACCATCTGATGATGATCACACACGTCATACGGGGAAGCGAATGGATGCCCAGCACATCTAAACATATTGCCATGTACCACGCATATGGTTGGACGCCACCCGAGTTTGCGCATGTTGGCTTACTGGTTGACGAGAAAGGGAACAAATTGTCCAAGAGAAATTTCGATACTGATATCACGGCGTTCAAGGAGATGGACATCTTCCCAGAAACACTGACAAATTTTGCTGCCTTACTCGGCTGGTCACACAAGCAGAAGTCAGACGTTATGGACTTGACGGCATTGATTGAAAATTTTAGCCTCAAGTTCACCAAGGGAAACACAACGGTCACGTTTGGCAAGATGCAGTTTCTGCAGCGGAAGCATGCCTTCACTCGTGCGCAAGAGGGTGGCGAAAAGTTCCAAGAGATGGTTGATCATGTCGCCAGACTTCTCACAAGCTCCGAATCACCGTGTCCAGAGTGGAAGGAGGTAGTAGATTCACCTTCCCCGGGCCAGTACATAACACGGATCATGCAAGTGGATGCCGAAAACTATACAAATGCAAACGAATTCTTGTATCGGAACAGTTTCTTTTTCACACCACTGCGGCCCTTCCACAAGGCCCCACCCGTCACGACATCCTCAGATATTCCTTTGAAGGCTCAGAAACTCGCCCAGATCAAGGAGGACACTTGGAACCGAGACATGTTGATGCATAAAGTACGCGAGATTATTGATTCAAGAGCAGAAGGGAAGATGGGTAGTAAAGAGGTCTATCATTATCTGCGCAAAACTTTGACGGGCCAGGAACAGGGTATACGGATTTATGATGTAATGCTCATTTTGGGTAGGAGGGAAACCTTGGCAAGGTTGGGCGTTGAACAGTGAAGTTTGTGAACGACGACATGTGAGTATGTAAAGATTGTAGAACTATTGAGGTGACAATATGTCATCTTAAAAAAGGGGTTGGACCCCAACTGGTGTTGTATACCACGATATTGACCCGATAGACATCATAAATCATTGCAATCAGGATGGCCAGGCAAGAGAAGGGCCAAATACTCCGGCACGGGTGTACAGCGTGAGCTCTTCACTCCGATTTGGCACTGGTCGTTGTTACCGCCATGTTATGCATGATCTCACCCTCCATGCCGGAAGGGTAACACGCTGCGTGCTTTCGTCCATTATGTGCCTTCACAAGAGCGCCAAAATACTATCCTAGGCACCCAAGGTGGGAACGTCGTTATCAATGAGAGCATTGACACCAAGCGCTCGGTCTTCAACTCTTCATCTCCACCTCCCGACTCTCCGTGCTCTCCTTTCCGACCGCATTCAGATTAAACACCTTATCCTTGACCTTCGCTGCCAATAAACCCATGTCTTCCTCCCTTGCAATTTTGCTTCCCGCTGCCCCCAGCTTCGCCAACTGACCCTTGTTGTCACCTCCAGTAGCATATCCCGGCCCGCCCTTGAATCGCTTTCCATTTGCAGTCTCCTGTTGCGTCTTACGCGCCAGATCGCTAATTTGTTTGGTACCGTAGTCGCGGTTCGAGATGAGCGGGGAGGAAGACAGAGTTTGAACCCAGTACTTATTCCATAGAGCCTCGAGGAGTTTTGCGTCAAGTGAGGATTTATAGTGCGAGACTTCGAGTGAATAGTAATGGTTTGCGTGTGCACCAAAGTCTTCGATCTTGCCGAGCGGAATTGTCTGGAAACCATCGCTGTCTACACCTCCTGCCGTCTTAGGTCCCCCACTTGTCTTCTCCTTGGTCTCTACATACTCGGTCGAATATGTGCGAAAGGCTCCAATCTCAACCTTGCCTGCTGATACAGTCCTGTCGGGGTCAATGACAATGGCACAGAAAGGGTCCTGGAACTGCTGTTGGGTCTTCTGCGTGTTGACATCGATACCAGATAGCCAGCACCCGTAGCCTGGATGGCTGTGGTACCATCCCACTGCGTTATCACACTGTCCCTGCTCTCGTGCCCGGGCTAGAAACTCGACCATGTATTCGTTTGCCTCGTCCTGGGCATTCACCCGTGTTTCCGTTCCTTCGACGGGCAACCGGAAGGCGTCGGTGACGACAAATGTGTGTGCTTCGATCTTGCCGAGCATAAGACCCATGACTTCGAGGGAGCCGCCAGAGCGTGCATGCATGACCATCTTAAGCAGAGCAACGGCGGATATGCGGACCGATGTGAAGTAGTGCGCATCGGTACGCCACGGGTGAGCTTCATTGATGGACTTTTGGGCCGAGGCGGAATAACTGTAGAGAGCATCTTTAGTAGCATCGACGAGCTGAATCGAGTTCTCTAGCTCTGATCTGTTTGTTAGTAGCTGTGTGGTGTTTGGTGGCGGTAGACTGAAATTGGAGGGGGCTGGAGAGGACAACGTGAACTCAGGACTCACCCCAAGTCTTGAGCGCGGTCCCCATAGCTAGTAATCAAGTGGGAGCTTCCTGGGGAGTCTGGTCGTGCGTTGATGCTGTAATGACGGAGGCCCACAAAGTTATGGCGGGGGGGAGCTCAGATAGGATGCCAAGAGATGTAGGCTCCAGTGGGGCGGCGATTACGAACAGTACCAAAGAAGCAAGGCGACCCTCGAGCGCCAGAAAACGCGCATATTGCCATTCAAACAAAGCTGTGGGAGCTGTAATTTGAACCATAAAGCACATGTGTCTAAGGACCAGGGTCTTCAAGCCTAATAAGCTACATTCTGATCCAGCTTCAACTTGCTTGGTCCTGCTAGGTTCTACTCCCCTTCCTCGGACCACTCTGCTCCTCCCACCCCATTCTAGCGTTCATCTTTCGCGCCTCGTCCTCCATCTTCTGCACCCAGCGCCTCGTTAGGTCATCATTCTCCTTCTTCAGCCTCTCCTTCTCCTGCTCTGCCATGTTTAGCTGCAGATTCAACGCGACCATTTCATCCTGCACCTCCTCCACAAAGCGGCCCTTGCCCTTCAACTCGTCTGCCCGGTCCCTACCACGTCTTTCCAAGGCTGCCCTCACCTTCTCGAGCTGCTCTATGCGCTGCTTTTGCTGCGTATCCGTGGCTTTGAGAGCAGAGAGCTCTGCAGTGAGGATGGAGAGCTGACTTTCCAGATCGCCGCGCGTGCGTTGCGTAGAAGCGAGCTCAGAGCGGAGCTGTGTAATGGTCGAAGGCAAGGAGACGTTGGTTGTTGTGAGCTGACCTTGCCCTTTACCTTTGGTCGTACCAGGGTGTAGAGCCTTGGTGGAGACGCTGGGAGATGGCGCAGCCTCTTCGGCAGCGGCGGAGCCTTGGTTTGCTAGGGCTGCTGTGCGGTCGGCGAGCTTACTGTCTACGTCTTGTAAGCACAGGCTTGGAAGCACTTAGGTTTTTTGCTACCGACAGGCATGAATGTATTCCGCATGCGCCTTCTCACGGGCATCACGGGTCTCTAGTGCAGACAGGTACTCGGCGAGCGGGCTGCTCATGGCGGCAGATGTAGTCTTGCAGGTGTCAACGGTGGATGGCTGCGCCCAGCTGGTGTCATGATGGTTTGCTGCGAAGAGCAAGGCTGAAGCGATGCGTGCCACCCAGCTGTGAAAGGAGCTGGCGGCCGGGGTTTGCGGCGTTCGGAGGTCTTCACCTCTCCGATTCGATCCTTGCTAGCGGCTGCTCGAAAAGCTTCGTCCGAGTATGTTGCATATCATGTTCTATCCTCCTCTCCCTCCGGCGCCTGCTATGTAACGAGCCTTTTCATTCCCTTGGCTCTCCGTTCTCCTCTGTTCAACAAGTTCATCAACATGCCCCCTACGCACATTTCAGGCACCTCCCGTGCCCTGTATCGTGTCTTCGTTGCCCCTAACCTGCGCGCCACCACGTCAATTCCACTCCTGTATGTGCCAGCTTTCGCTGCGTCCCACTCAAGCCCTAGCCAAACTCCCAGTCTCGTTTCACGAACGTCCATTCGCACCAAGAAATATACGAAAGACACGCGCCGCCATGCACTCTCTGACTACTATGTCATTGACACAGCCATTGAGGCAGACCTCGTAAATCTGGTCGACGAGAGCGGCAAGTTTCACGATAATGTCCTGCTCAATGACGCACTATCGAGCCTCAATAAGGTCACACATCACTTGGTGCAAATGACGCCCGGAAAGGTGGATGAATTTGGGCGCGCCGACCCTGCAAACCTCCCAACCTGCCGCATCATCTCCAAAATGCATCTCCGTGCCCAACACCAACGCAAACTAGATACTCTTCGCCGACAGGCTAAAGGTCAAACCACTGGTCCTGCGCCCAAAAGCCTGGAGCTGAATTGGGCCATAGCAGGTGGCGATCTAAAGCATAGGTTGCAGCGACTAAAGGAGTTTCTCAAAGAAGGGAGAAAGGTCGAAGTCCTGTTGGGGCCAAAAAAACGCGGAAGAAAGGCAACAACGGAGGAGGCAAACGGCGTCATGAGAGCTGTGAGAGACGCTGTAGCCGAATGTAAGGGGACGGGAGAGGTCAAGAGCGAGGGAGTAGTTGGAGGTGTCATGACAATTGTGTTTGAGGGGAGGAAGATTGAGGAAAATAGGGATGAGATAAAGCAAACGATACAGCAGCTCCGTGATGAGAAGGAAGCTCACGAGTAAAGCATACTCTAGCCAAATCGTTCATGCACTACAGCAAATTCGTCGTGTCGCGGTGATCTCCCAGATGCAAGGTGAGTGGATGAAGAGACGAATGCCGGGACGAGGCAAAAATGAAGATGCACGTTCTGGACGGCGCGCTTCATCTTGTAGCATACTGTAAAACAGAGAACAACACGATGCCCATCGCAGTGGGAGCTAGTATCATACAGACTCGACTATCTAGAACGTTTATACCTGTATTGTACAATAACCTCACACTGAAATATGCCTCCGTATGGCCTTCTACCTCTCTGAGTCTTTCTTAACCTCTGCGACAGGCTCTGACTGCGGGATTTCTACCCTTGCCTCCCCTAACTCGGTCATCTGCGCATCCCAAGCTTCGATTTCTCCACGCTTGACCTCAACAAGCTCAGTGCAATACTTGATCTCCCCTTGCGTTTTTTGTTGCCCCGCAAAATCGTTCTTCAGGCCTGCAACCAAATGTTTCTGCTTCGCAATATCTAGCTTGGCCTCCAGCAACTGCAACTCCAATGTATCGACATTTGTGCGTTCTCCACTCGCAAGAGTAAGTGAATTCTCCGCCGCCTCAGTCTCGCCCGCAAGGGACTGGGCTTCAGCGATATGCTCAGACACCTGCGCAGCCAGCAGTACAGCGTCACACTGGACCTCCAACTTCTGAGCCTCCAGTTTCCGCACTTCGACCATCAGCTCTTCACCCTGTTGCCGCGAAGTCTCTGCAGCAGTAGCAGCAAGATCGCTCTTGATGTTGACCTGATAATTCAAGGCTTGGATACGTGGGAAAAGTAATGCAACTTCAGAAGCATCTGAGCCGTCAATGAGGCGCAAGTATTCACTGAACGCAAGACCAGTCTTCTGGGCGAATTGAAGTTGCTTGGCTTCGGCGAGGAGGTTGTATGCCGAGGCCGTCAGTTCGGCACGCTTATGGCTCGTGGAAAGCGACTCAGCGTAGGCGTAACGCGTTGCTGCTACACTCTCGTAGGCATCTGCGCGGGCAGCATCTTGATCCTTGGGATCGGCCAGTGCCAGAGTCTGAAACTCTTGCCAGCCTATTATAGCCTCGAGATCTTTAGGCGGAGATATGCGAATAAGACTCTTGTGCCATGGGGTGATTGCTTTGTGTGTAAGATCTTCCTGGTGTGTGAGAAGGATGTTGTGTAAAGCATCGCGCTCGATGATGACACGCGATAGTTCAAGCATGTTCTTGACATCGACTTCTTCCCATGTGAGAGTTTGTTCACCGCGGTCCATCTCAATGAGTGCCTGCTCGAGAAGCGGCCTCTCTTCCAATGTAACCAGCAGACTCCTGCCCTTCCCCCGCAACTTGTCATGATGCTTGAAGATGTCGCCTAGCAGTCGCGGGGACGGACTCTCGATTTCCATGGCGTTGTCCACGATGATAAGCTCGCCTTTGCGGAATCGATAGGAGAGCGCTGTCCGCCATGCCAAGTCGTAAACCTTCTTCTGCAGTTCTGTGGAAAAGTCTCGCGGCTGAGGACCAAACGCTACGCCACCGCCTCTCAGCATGGGTGACTTCTTATCCCCAAGACGAGCACGACCTGAGCCCTTCTGTGGCCGAACTTTCCTCGCCGATCCCCGAACTTCGTATCTAGTCTTGGTCGAGGCGGTGCCTAGTCGTGTCATGTCACCCTCATATATGATGGCACGGTGCAGAATATCTTTTCTTGTTGGCAGGTACAAGTGGTTTGCAGGATATGTTTCGAATCGGAGGGGCTCCAGTGAAGGAAATCGGTGGATGGTCGCTAGCACCGTCTGCTCTTCGAAGGGTTTGATGGGAACATGGCTGTCATAGGAGTTGGTTATCGAGGATACAGAGGCTTCTGGTAATGTCGAGGTAGAAATGGGGCGGACAGATCGAGTAGATAGGGATTTCTGCCAGGGTTATAAGGGCGAGGAATTGGGGCAATTGGGCAGATAGCTCACCATGTAGCGAGCAGGGAATGAATCTTGTCGTAGCGATAGCCTTCTCAACTGAAATGTGACGCGGCACATTGCCACAGATGTTCTTGTGGCAGCCATGCCGGTCGTAGTTCGAAATGTCGAGGTCGGCGGAGGTCGCGCGGAGGTCTGCTGAAAAGAAACGCGGCCGTGCACTTGATTCCCCGACATTTTCGACACAGCACCAAAGCGCGCTGCATTCGCCAACAACGCCATTCATTGCCATGGCATCTGTCTCGCCGTCGGTATGGCAATTTGCCACATGTTTGCGATGTGTGCGCCAACCGCCCAGCGCAAACGGTATAACACGCCGTCTTCTCTCAAACTCTGCGACCGCTCGCGAAGAGCTCCAGACGCAGTCCCCTTCCTCTCCACCACCGCCTTTATCTTCCCGTCCTCCGACAGACTCGGCTCAGAAAGCAGGTGTCGAGGATGCTCCAGAGTATATGCAGAAATGGGGCAAGCTCGACCCTGAGATGGTGGAAAACAAGAAACAGGAGCGCCGTCTGTTGCGACGAGAGCACACTCAGCCTGTTGGGTCACGCCGTCGCCGTGCTGCGCTTCGTCGATCTACCATACATGAGGCCACCGAAGTCCCCTTTGAACAGCTTCCGTACCAATGCTTTCAGGAGGCCAGGAAGTTCCTGTTAGAGGACAGGCAAGAGAAAATCAAGGATATCGAGGCCCAGCAACTGAGAATCAAGAATCTGTTGGGGAAAGACGGCTCTATCAGCGGCAATTATTGGGCAATAGAGGCAAGGCTCAGAAGTATGAAGAATCACCTGAACGAGCTTGTTATCCTTGCGGACATCAACGATCCAGTCGTCAAAAGGAAGTTTGAAGATGGACAAGGTACCTTACATTGCATCATGCTCAAGGCACCCGCTGACCATTTCCCAGGCGATATGAATAAGCCTATTTACCGCTATCTTGCTGACCAGAAATGGCGAAAATACAAGCGTCTCATCCTAGAACAGCGCATCAATCAGTTGGGCATTGTTCCAGATTTTCTTCCGACTCTCGACCTTGCTGCAGACATTGATCTCGGATTTGGACGAAAAATGGTCGCTCCTGGCGATTTCGTTGATTCGGCAATCAGTGAGAACATGCCGCGACTCAATGTACAGACCTTCACACCTGGAGAGAAGCTTGTCACAATAGTCGTTGTAGACGGCGATGTGCCCGTGCCGGAGACTGATAGCTTTACCTACCGCTGCCACTTCATCGCTTCTAACATCCGGCTCTCGCCTACCCAGACCTCAATAGCGCTTCACCGCATTGCTCAGGAGGACCAGAAGGCACGGGACGCAGCTACAAAGAAGATTATTCTACCCTGGAAAGCTCCATGGGCCCACAAGGGGGCGCCATACCATCGCTTAGCAATATTTGTTCTTGAACAACACGAGGCCAAGGCTCTCGACGTGACCAAACTTGGCAAGACGAAACGCAATAAGTTTAACCTGCGTAGCTTCGTTGATTCGCACAAGTTGAATGCAATCGGTGCAACGCTCTTCAGGACTAAGTGGGATGAGAGCATGGCGGGCGTTTTAGAGCGCGCTGGCCACGGAGACCAAATCGGAGTGGAGCTGAAGAGAAGACGTGTGGAGCCTTTGCCATACAAGCGGCGGACCGAACGTATGCGTTAAGTTACATGTAGCATGTAGCTGGTCTCCTAGCGAGGCACGCATGGCTCTAGGTAATCCGGCACCTGTATTATATATTGACAGATCCTGTACATGTAATGTACGTTTCCGTGGTAAATGCATGAGCAATCTCATCCCCGGCCGTTGGATTATTCTGCAAAGAGAGGCTGGTTAGACTTTGCTGTGTGGTCGCTCCTTCCCACTTTTGCATAGCCCCACAGTTCTTCTATGACTATTTCTCGGCTTCACAGTCTTTCTCCCCTAGGCCACAGCGATTTCACTCCCTTCGTCCATCATTGTGACTGATTTGCAACATTGTCGCCGGGTTGCTCCATTACCAGAAATCTCTTGTCTTCCGTTAGCTACTGCTCGCATCCTTCCGCAACCACTCCTCCCCCATCATCCCACCCTCCTTGCCTATTGAAGGCAACGAAGCTCATGGCGCCGACCTCACTGTCCTTGTCAGCCCCTAATGTTCCTTCTTGCGCGCAGGTCGCGTTGGCAATCGCAGTCATTCGATCCAAGCCGCCCGGTACGTCGATGCGAGGTCAGTGCTCGAGGTGTCTTGCTCAATCAAGTACCATTTGCTGATCCCGGTAGACCATGTGCTCGGACTACGCGTTCAAGTCAAACAGGGACAATGCCAATGCCAATGCCATGCACAAGACCAGTGCCACCATGTCGATTTTGTTGCTTACTGGCAGAAACGGTGCACGAGGTTACAAGATGAATGCAACCGACTTCGTAGCGTTAACATTAGGCTCGAGCGTTCCAACCAACTCCTCGCAAATGGGCCCAGTGGAGCTCCGGATACTAGTGTGTTGTCACCACGTAGCTCTATGTGTAAAGTCGGAACTACGTCACGAGCAAAAACTGCACGTCGACCGAAATCACTTCAACGAAAAACAGCTCAACAGGCGATCGCTGAAACTCGGAACACAATAGAGAGTGACTCGGACTTTCTGGATACACTCGGAGAAGGTAAACTCACCATTGCACTGCTAGACACTCCATGCTGATCACCTACGTCTAGACGGTGCAAGTCTCACAGAATCTCTATTTATAACACACAATTTATTCAGAGCCACTGCCGTGGATGTCGAGAGACTCTGTTTTAGTCTTGTCCAAACATCTTCCATGCTCGGAAAGGTCATTTGTGCAGTCACACAGAATTTCCAACAGCTCTCACGTGAAAGAGGGGGCACTCTGGGAGTCACACCACTGGATCATGACAAATCCAAATTTACCATCGCGATCTCCGTCTGCGCGAGGGCTTTTATGTCGGTACTGGTTGGTACTAAGAAGCTTGCCGAGTCTAATGTAGAGAAAAGATTGTCCAGTCTCATTGTATGTGAATTGGCGGATATGTTCAAAGCAGCACTCAACGCAGTGGAATTATCGGCCCAGCAAACGGCGCAAGGGGCCATGTCTCAACCCTTTGTGTCAAAGAATGGTGAAGCAAAGGTACCTACAAACCTTGCCAAGGAATCGGTACCAGCCCGTTCAATTGCTCATCTCCTGATCAGTTTCCTTGGCTTCCTCGATAAGACGGATTCAATACACCAAAAGATTTTTGATGGATTTGTTTTCGTTCTTCTTGAACGAGTTGGGAAACGACTTTACTATTGTACGTTTGGGCGGCATCGGGGTAGGTCTATCGAAAGCAGCATCATCCCACTGCCACGACCTCGAGACATTACAGAAACTACAAATCCAGATTTGGAGGATCTCGCCGTACGACTCGAAATGAAGGCACTCGTCCTAATCCTTGAAAGAGCGATGGGCTTGGCACCAAACCACATGAATGTTCAAGCTACTCGAACGGGCAAGAATCGAAATCATCTGGGTCGCGCAATGAGCATCAAAAACTTGTCCGCTACCTCCAAAACTCGAATAAGCCCTCTTGCGAAAGACCGTCTGCAGCGGACCCTCGTCGCCTGCATGTATGAAAGTAAAACCGATGACGAGTTTGTGGACGTTCTTGTGAATCCGATTCCGACAATACGTGCTAGCTCATTACAAAACGTGGCCAAGGTCGATCACAAGAATGTGAAAGACTGGTATAAACAAGAGGTGTGGAGACTAGTAGGATGGGACATACTTGCTCGTGAACGCGAGTGGTAAAGATGATCACTTTGGTGGTGGAAGATTTGCTGTGACAATGGCATAGGGTTGCGAAGTAGAGGTTAAATGATAAGTCATACATGGAGCGAGCATTTTCATCTAACGCCAAACATTATAGAATTACGCTGTCAGCTACGGTGGGGTTAGATGTCTGCAGCCATGCATTGTAACATTGTCACATCATAGTTCTATGAACAGTAAAGTTTTGTCAAAGTGTGGCTTTCACGTGGATCAGAGCAGCGGGTACTGCTAGATTGTCGTTTTAGCCAATTGAGATTGCCAAGCCTCAGGTCAAAAATGAACCAAGAATTCATATCGCTATAGGGGACACATAGCTCATCTAGCCGCCGTTACAGTCTTGTATGTTGGTATGTGTACACCAGTTGTTCACTCAACATATTATATACGGTTGACTCTACGGCAAGGAAGATTACATATCCTCAGGATATTCCCAGTTTGTAACTAATCACATTGAACCACTGAGACTCCACTGAGACTCCACTGGACGCTTGGAAGCTACGGAGACAATCAAGGACACATGTCCACACTACCAACGTCGTTCCGTGACAATCCATGCATCGCATGAACGATTCACCATATCATTGTCCCAAGAATTAGCCGACTTGCTTTTTCCAGAACATCCACGATCTGGTGCTCTCATTCCCTATCACCTTCGGTGTATCAGACACGCCTGTCATCTCGATAGCATCACCGTCAGCATCTTCCATCGATTGTGTATCGGGAAGTCTTGGGTTTTGAATAACGAAAGAAAAGAACACAAGCAAAACACAAAGACCCGCCCCTGTGATGCAAAGAAGACGTTGGACGTGCTTGAAGGCCTCGATGATAGCGTCGCGTTCTGTAGTGCCGACTGGATGGTGTGGGATTTTCTCAAAGGGACTTGTGTACCATTCTATCGCTAAAGTTGTATTACCGAGATGCTTTTCGAGTTCCCGAGGAAGCACCTGTGTCCAGATGGCGCCGGAGACTGCATTACCGAGCGATGAGCCAAAATTGTAGCATGAAAGGTACAGGCCAGTGACAATGGCAACATGCTCATGTCTGGTTGCGGCCTGGATACTGGCCATAGCTGGGTACGGAAACAGACCACCTCCGAAACCGAGAATTACTTGAGCAGCAATGATACCAGCGTGGTTAGCGTCGGTGGGACCCCCTCTATAGCGAATTAGAAGCCCAAAAGCCACGAGGAACAGACAGGTACCGAGCATGATGAACGGTTTTAGACGGCGAGCTCTATAGATGATAAGGCCCGTCAAGACACCAGTTGCTACTGAGACGAAGCTGTAGAGGGTCACGATCCGTGTAGCAGACTTGATACTCTCATTGAAGGCAATGATGAGGACGGAGTACAGGTAGTCGGCTTGACAAGCCCATGCTGCAACACGTTAGTACAACACACCAACAAGCCAAGAAATGGGAATTATGTATGCTTACTAAAGTTCAAAAGTAAAGCGATGGCAAGTGCTGCATAAACGGTAGGGTCTGTTAGAAGCTGTGAGAGGTTAGCTCTCGTCTAAAACATGTTGAAAACCGATGGATGCATGTCTTACATGAAAAGGAACCAGGGGAAAAGGAGCTTTAGTTTGCCACCAAACAAAAATAGGTAAAGATACAACCCCCACAGCTAGTGGAGCAATAATCTTTGCCTCAGTCCATTGTGCCTGAGGCAGTTTGCCGCCGGCAAGGGTCAAAGGTGTCAGGGTGAGTCCAAGCACACTGGTTGAGAGCAAGAGACCAATGACATCTAGTTGCCAAAATAGGACTTTTATCAGTGCCCAGCCACCGTACTGTTGATATGGAGATTTGATTTGGTTGAGGTGGCCGGCTTGCTTTGCCTTGCGGTTGGCCCAACAAAGAGCGAGAAAGAGAGGCAATGCACAGATGACGTATATGATAGCCCACATTCCTATGCCCCAGCGCCAAGTTGAGAGGGCAAGAACTGTATTAGATATTTCGGGCGAGAACCAGGGAATGATGAGGTAACAGAAAGGAGGGATGTAACTGAACAATCTAGTGAACTTTAGTTCGTGTTTGTGTAGGGTAAGCCTGAACACTACGTACACGCGCGATCTCAAAGAAGTGCAGTCAGCGACGATGATTTCGAGTATCAGGATAACGAGAGTGTAGCCGATTTGATACATCACAGCTCCTAGGGCGAATGTAGAGATGCTGTTGCAAGAAGCTTCGATGATGGTACCTGTGTCGTGTAAGTTTAGTCAAAGGACGGGGGAGAGGATGTACCTATGACATAGAAGGCCACAGACACGCAGAGAATCTCATTGCGGCCAAATATGTCTGCGACTTTGGCAGCACCTGGCTGTTGGTCTTGTTCAGCTTGAGCAAGGGTGTTCTCGCCCATGAAATATTTACCTGCACAACAACGGCGATGACAGCCTTGACCACGTTGATTGTACTCAGCAGGGCGTGAGCGTTAAGATCTGATGTAGCATTAGGCTGGTATGCAAATCGCAAAACTGCGTCCAGCCCATAGGCAAAGGCTACCAAGAAGACTCCGATGAAGATACAGACACGATTGCGGAGATTGATCGATGCTGCGATAGCCTCAACGCGGGCGACGCCGGATGACTTGAAGCCAATTGGTGCACCAGCGTCTCGTTCGGTGTCACTGTAGCGCGATGGGAGAATAGCCTTCTCATCGCCATCAGACATGGTGAAGATGCAGCAACACAAGTGAGTTGACCGCAGCGACTGTAAGCTTTAGGTAGAGGCAAAAAATCGGATGTAGGAGCCGTAGTGATGACCAGAGTAAGGAGAAAGTAACTGAAGGCAGGGGAAAGGGTCGCGCGCCACGGTGAGCAATGGTCGGTAAAGGTCAGGAGGAGTGGCGTAATACAACGCGAGAGTTTGAACCCGCGCCCAAAATCGGTTAAGATTTGAACGATCGAGGTATAAATTTGTGAATGGGAGGCGGGCAGGCTTTCATTGTGGTAGTCCAGGAGCGAGGGCCACAGGCAGATGGTAGTACAGAGGTGAAATCAAGTTGCAGCGCCAGGATCCTGACTTTAGGCTTTCTAGCGCCAAAAAAACTGTTTTACAGCCCAAAAAATGTAGCCACTCTCATCTTCACCTCACCGTGGCCGCGTATCTCGCCACATAGTGTCAACAGCGCCGCGCAACGGCCTTTCTCAATCGTAGCCTTTTAACGGCGGATATATCTATCCAATAAACGAAACAAATGTAAGATTGCAAGCATAGCTGAGGATTTATAATGAAACTAGATTTCGATTCTTTTCGAAAGTGTGCGCAATTCGTTCATATCATGATGATTAACACTAGCTCCACCAAAAACAACTTGGCTGTCACGCAGAAAGCCAACGGGAGATATCATAGCATAGTAAGGCTGATTTTACACCACGACGTTTGATATCCCACATTTGAAACTATGGAGATTCTCTATGCTTGCAAAATTTCACTCACATACTATTCCATCAATGCCTGCTTCAACGGCAGGCTAGTACTCTTTAACAACATTCTTTTTCACTATCCTGCATAACCCCAATAAACTTCTTCTAGCTCCATACAGCCTCCAAATACATTTGCTCCAACTTCCTACTCAGCCGAACATCGTCTGCTACTGTGGAAAAATCCACCTATATCTTATGGTAATGAGTGATGAGGGTGGCGCTATCGCTACTGAGTTCAACATCACGTTAGCCCGAGTTCTGGCATGAAACTCCTCTGCCGGGCTACGTGTGGTGATTTCTGGGCGGATACTGATCCTGTGTTCGTATAGTTGGCGTGGACGCAACTCCAGGCTCCTCCGCAATACTAACCGCCCATGGACCCCGCAAACAGGATTTCAAGACCACAATCTGTGCAATCAAATAATTTTAGTAATTGAGACATGTTCTGTTTGATCAATTTGGAGAATTCACGCGCAGAAGTTACGATATCAAATGTCGTCTTTGTCACACAGCTCACTGCATGGAAATCTTCAGCGGCCACATCTTGCCCTGATCTCTAGGTATATTTCTACGCCTAAGAGTTGTTTAAAAACCGCGAACTCCTTCGCCACGCTAATTTACTCTAGAGATGGCGCCCAGACGCCAAATACAACGCAGCCGGTTATGGTGACTGACTGTAAGAAAATATAAAAGGCCGATCAAACATGCGATATGTTTACTAAGAGGAGCAACACTACCTTGGCAAATTTCACAAATTGGAACCCTGAAGTCAGAATATCCTGTACGAGTATGTGAATAGAGTCGCACATTTACGTTGGTGTTTAAGAAATATGTAATAAAGACGCAGAAAATGGCCGTTCACAAGCAAGCGACAGATGACACACGTAATCTATTTGAGCAAATTACTGAGGTATCTGAGCTGTGAGGGGTCGCTCTTCCCGTGTGTAGTTGTTAGTTGCTTGAGTGGACAGTATTGTTGTCTACTTGATGTTCAATTTCATCGAATTGGTATTGTCCAAATCAAATTCTCGTCGCACGCCATCATGGTGTCTGGTGCACACCAAAGCATTCTGCGTATAACTTTTTAGGCTTGCATGCATACAAGTCAATGCTTCCGAAAATATGAAGTGTGGAGTTGCTTAGGTATCTGATTCATTGCTAAAATGCCTTTGGCGAGGACCTAAGAGAACGTTCGACAATTCAGCGGCGGCCAGGGCAAGGCGATCAGAGTGTGAGATGCAGTAAGATATACTGAGCAACAAATCACTGTAGATCTTGTATGGAGTGAGGTGAGTGCTATAGAAGCCACATTCTGATAGTTGATGCATATCTTATATATGATGGTGATTGGCCAGCTTAGTCGCATGCCGTAGCTCATTTTCAATGGCAACATCCTATTTCCTTTCCAAATAATATAAGATTTAAGTCAGTCTTGAGAGTTTCAGCAGCACTTTCAAGATGCCTGGTCTGCACAATAATGAGAGCTTCGATGCGTATTTAGGTGCCAGAAATTTCACAAGAAAGCGTGGAGCACGTTTGTGACAAGCAGATACAAGAGGAGTTAGCATGCATCGAGATAAAGATAGAAGAATGTGATAACGAATGGAGACCCAGAATGACTGTGGTAAAAAAAAGAAGAAAGTATTTGAGGAATTTGATGGCTTGCTGCATTCTTCCATGCGGCTCGTAGTATTGCTCAATCGTAGTACATATCATAATTGTGCATTAGCCACGCACTGCGTAAGGCCTAAACTTTAATTGCATCGTTTAGGCGGACAGTCAAAAACCGAACACTGTCAATTGGCATTGCAGACCACCTCGCACATACATGGCTGCAGCGGCTGTGTGAACAGCCCATCGTCAATGGCATGTGTCGCAGCACATTCATCCATACTTTTCTCCGCTAAAAACCTTAGAACAATTTCAGCAGCCGAGATTGCATCATCCTCTGAGTCGATTGCCTCTAGTGTCTCTTTGAGCACTTCCGGCGCCCATGTTGGGAAAAAGAACTTAATTGTCTCGCTATTAACAAGTCTGTCGAACTCAAAATGTCCTTGAAACGTGAGGATCCGACCAGGTTCGTAAACGCCTTGAACGGCGCAATGTTGAGTACTCCCCAACATAACCCAGGATGATGGCAGAATCTCTGGATTCGGAATGACGACATGATCATGATGTACGAATTGGAGACGCATCTTCTTGGGGATGCTTTGGCTGGCGAGACATTTCGAATTCTTCCCCAACATGTGACGGAAGCGTTCATGCAGTGCGATTTCTTTCACACCAATTTCCCACCCTTTTGGATCCGCCTCAATTTTCACCCCAAATCTCTTCAAAAGGCTCTGACATATCAACTGATGCCCGAAGCAACTCCCAAAGATCTTGACTTTTGAGTGACTGCAATATACGCCGAAAATGTAGTCGTCCAGTCTGCGAATCCACTCCTTATCATCGTAGGTGGAATACGCAGAGCCGCTGACAAAGATAGCGTCGACATCTGCCAATGAGGCAGGAAACTCGCCTTTCATGACATCATAATCGATAGACTCAATGATAGTGTTCGGTAGTATTTGGCGACCTGCCGCTGCTAGGATTTGATGGAAAATTCGGCCGTATGTGGAGGCTTTCTGAGCGTGGACAATTGGCACGGGAACGTCAGCATTGAACATGCAGATGCGGATTGTATGAGCCATTCTGTTGCAGCAGGAGGAAGGAAGATGCTATGACACCTTGATTGAGTCTCAAGTAATTAATAGGGGCCACGTCGACGAAACAAAGTACTGAGGTGGAAACCTCAATATCAACAGTCACAACCGAAATCGGTGGAGTCGGCATCCCACTTGCGAGAGCCGGCGATAACCGTAGCGTTATCGCACCTCACTACTCGATTACTTTGATCAGTATTCTTACAGTGCACCATATAGCTACAACGCGTGTTGTTTTCATTCTGCCGTCAAAAATCTCCACTCCGCGGCTTAAGAAGTACTGATAGAGCTCTGAAATATCACGCGGTGTTCAAACAACGCCCAGTGTTCAACATCAACCCTACACTCGACCTAGGCATACCCAATTCAACATGCAGCAATAGGTTGTTGAACTGCATCTTGATACGCCGCCCTCTATCGGTCTGGGTCCGCATACACGGCCTTGGTAATGCTTGAACTTTACCCGGAACCTTCGTTAAATATGTAGAATGATGGTTAGTGATTTGACATTGTACCAGTTGCAATGCTATTGACCCACATTGAGGTATCAACTTGGAAATCCCTAGTGAGGAATGTATAGCAATACAACGATTACCGACAAGAATGTCAATCTAATTAACCAAACTTTCACTATTCAAATATCGTAGGAGGTCCTTACTAATGCCAGCATGACAAAATACACGATCATACCCAAATGAGAGTGGTCAAGAACCTCATCATCGGCCGATGGCAAACTATAAACTGAAGCAGAGGTACCCAGATTAGTTGGTAGCTGCTCGCATACAATAGAGATAAATCCAAAGCCACTGCTGTAGGTAACGCTCGTGCAATTTCGTTGTAATCCAGATCAGAGTCAAAATTTTACCAGTTTTGTTGACAACCTAGTTGTATATATATCCAACACTTAGGGAACCCGCACAAGTATTATATGCGCTGCTATCATCTTAAAAGCTATCCTTCGCGTCCACAATCCTCTGCCCCTCTGCCCAAGACAAAATCTCATCATAGTTTCGGCACACATGTACTGCACCTGTCCCATCTGTACCTGGTATGTCCTTGAACATCAGAGCCTGTGACTGGCCTTCAAGTGTCGTATCGCCGCAGCAAAGGAGAGCATTACGCAAGTAGTTGAAGCAATGGTCATTGTGTCCAATCTCACTTTCGTTGAGATTAAAGTCTTTGTTACGAATTTTCATAACAAGTTCATCGATATAACTTGATATATGCATCAGGCAATGTAGTTCGTGGAAGACTGCGACTGAGTAGACCTTCTTGTCCGGATATTGAGGGAAATGCATCGGTGATGGTAATGTATGCGATGCATAATCAGGGACGTTAATAAACCCACCGCCACCTTCTAGGTGTTAGAGATACCTGTTGCGCAAACATTAGGATTTCACACTTACGGGGCATGAGGTCTCGCCAATACTGCTTTGTTAAATTCATCGACGTTATGGTATTGTGGTCGGACGCGTATTTGATGTCTACATGAAAAATCTTCTGCTCTATCGAAACTGGTTTCTGCTGTGAGTATACATGGCTCTACTTACAGAATTTGAATGAATAGGGAAATTTGAACGACTCACAATTAGGAATCAGCGCATTGAGCTCCCCTCCGAGTTGCAATGAACTTGGTTGTTTGTGAAGGATCGAGAGTTCACACACAAGAATAGAGAATAAGAGGCACATCGTCACAGGCCATCGGAGGAATTGGAACTTTTCGCCAGCTTTGGACCACGAGGCGAAGCGATCAGGCTCAGAATTTTTTTGCTTATACTCAGATAACTCTTCTGTGCAACTTTCGCCGCCAACTTTGGAATAATTGTAAGGTGACATGTTGCCCAGTCAGCACGTCGTGCAAATTCGTCTTCGCTCGTACGCTTGTCGAGGATGCGCCGTTGCCACTTTGCTACAGAAGGTTCAAAATGTAACAAGCCTGGGGTAAGGAAGGCTCTCTGTCAAGTTAATTAATCCGAGTCAAAAAATTTATTCGTGGATCACAAATTAAGTATCACCCGTAGCTGGAGCTAGTGTGCACACGCCTTTCAAAGGGATGCCTATTCACCCCCAAATCTGGGAATTTTCATTACTCGTTTATTTTGGCCTTTCGAGCTGAGAATAGAACAAATTCGACGGCTTTACACTAGTCCCAAAGATTATGCTTCGAAAAAGGCCAAATAGTTAGCCTTAAGCAAGGGATAACACCACACGTGCTGACAACAGGGTTGCAATCGACTTAAATCACATACATCAAGTAATTGTTCGGGCTCGTTCTTTACAGTCCATTAGGTTATTGCTTCTCCGCAAATCTTACCATGTAATTTTCCAGCACGTCCACAATTTCTGTCTGCAAAGCTCGGCTGACCTCATTCGGAATATCCTGTGTATGTTGGTTCTTTGTCTTCTTGCTCGTTGCTTTTCGATGGTTGCGACTCTTCATGTGCAAACTCCAGTCATTTTCCGTGACCGCAACTGTACCGCACGTATCGCACACTTTCTTCTGCCAGAGGTCTGGTCGCTGTCCGAGGTCGTATTCGCGCTTTGGTGTGAGCATTTCCGATGCAACTGCAGAAAGCGTTGACGGCACTGGAAGGGGCTGACCAGAAAGAAATTTTTCGGTGATGTCAATGGCAGGCTGTATGATTTGGTCTCCCCATCTTGATAGGTCGGATGCATCCAGCAAGAACAGGTTACACTCCTGCCCTGTATCCAAGAGCGCATTAAGCAACTTGATACGAATCCACTTAACCTGTCGATTTGCATATTGTCTTGTTGCTGCCTGTGTCTTCTCTATAGCTGCCGTCTTCAATTTTTCGATTTCTAGCGCGGGTCGCGATGGATCGGAAAGTGCAAATTGGTAATCCAAGAATTCTTTGTACCCGATTGATACCCATATACCACGGCTTTGATCGATGCTAGTGCCTGTGCGATCCTCTTGGCTGATTCGAAAGCTGCTAAGTTCTTGTACTTCGGACAGAAGCCCTCTTTCCAGCATCTTGTCTACTCGGTTGTCAAGTCGTGGTTGGAGCACGTCCCTGCTGACGTGAACCCAAAATATCAAAGCTGAGAATCGAGGGGCCCTTGGCTCCATTTGCTCACTCTCCTTCGCGCTTGGAGAAGACTTCCTTTTCATACGTTGCTCGTTGTATAGCTGCGACGCTGGTTTACCGGTCCGCAAATATAATTCAAGCGAGCGCTGAATTTTTCGTCTCTCGTTTGGATGCCAACGGTCTGCCATGATAGGATCGACCTCCTTCAGCCTGTTGAGAATTGTATTCGTCGGCTCTTTCAATATCGGGAAGCTTGTACTATCCTCGACTACATTTAAAGCATCATCTTTTGCCAGTGCATCGTGGAATATAAGTGACTGCGTGTAGTAATGGGTTCCACCAACCAGGATCGGCAGCTTGCCACGGCTTCTAATATCCTTGATCTGGCCATGTCAGTACAAGAGAGTGGGATGCAGTATGTTGTCCGTTCGTACTGTAATCAATGCTTCGCTAACAAATTTGCCGACAGTCCATGCCTCCTGCTCAAGCCCAATGCAGCCCAAAAGATGATGCGGAATACCCTTCATCTCCTCCTGCGTGATCTTGTTGGTGATTACAGGCAAACCATGGTACAACTGCATCGCATCGCCGTTGATGATCTCTCCATTGAATCTACGCGCCAACTCAACAGCCAGCTTCCTGCTGTGGTCAGCTTCGTTCAGCATGACTTGATCCTCCATGCCTTACATCTGATTTTCCAGTCCCTGTTGCGCCTACGATAGCGATGAGAGGATCAGGGGCCATCTTTGCCATTTTGAGAGTCCCGAAAGATCTGATGAAGGAAAACATGCGTCTGTTGTATGAATGAAGGAGAGCGACGATGGAGCAGGACGGAAAATGTTGGTTAGCGTAGAAGCGGGGCACCTTCCCTTTTCGTCCACAGCAACACCCAAACGCCAGAACTCCAAAGCGAACCACTCCTACGGTCGCACACCCGCATACTATTGTATCACGCCAGGATTGAAATTCGCGAGGCTCATTATCCTTGATCATGGTAATGGCAATCGGTGGGCACGACTGCTGAAGAGGTACCACGGCCAGTGGCTCTGCCTAAGACTCGAGACTTTCAGAGTCGTCTCAATCCGCTGTCCTACCAATCGAGGGCATTCAAGAGCCCCCCTCAAAGCTATACAATATTCAACCTGTGCACAGCAACTTGATTCAAGCCATAATTCAAGGCATTCTCATATCCCTTTCAAAATATCGCTGCCATTCTTGGCGTCCCGTCTTAGCAATCGAGCACCTTGAGGTAGCATTCCTCCACCTCTCCAAAACATTCCGTAACAGTACAAGCCGTACACAACCCCTAATTAAGACGGGGTGTATTCTTTGATTATAGTTTTACAACCGGAGTGAAGCGAAGCCCCATTCTGAGTGCATTCTCTGAACACGATCGCAAGATGCAGCCACACCCCTGTGTGTTTGTGCTCATCGTAAAGATTATCGAATCTTCATGTGCAATATTTGTGGGTAATTGTATGTCCCGTTGTGTGTGGGTATGTGTGCATATACTGAACTCATTGGCTCGCCCAAACGGTGCACCAACACCAGCTGAAAACGATCCATCTGCGAACACTCATGATACCGCTCATTAAATGCCCGGGCGCGGCTTGGGCTGGAGTGATCCATCACCAACCTCAGATTCGAAACTCGATAGTATCAACCGCAATAAAAGGTTCAAATCTTACGACTCGCTTAGCAGACTCCACCGCGTATGTTTATCGTGCGCAACCTGCCTTTAGGTCAGCATCTGTCAGTTCTACTAGAGGGGCACTTCCTCTTATCCGCAAGTGGCAAAAATAGCCTTGAATGGTTTACCTAAAGGCTTTGCCGGATTCAGAAAAAAGAGCACAGAGAGTACCTACACAATATTCAGCATATCATGTATCATCATTGTACCAAGTATCCACATGCCTCGCAGTGGCTTGCATATATACTCGGGTCCAATACTTGTCGGTGAGTAAACTACAGGGATGCATAAGCACCTTCTTCAAGCGGAGTGTCTTTTGTTCAACACAACATATAAGACTTCGATTCTGATCCTCTCTACGCAAAATTTTCGCGACAAAGTAAAGCAGCAGGCAAAAAACGTCGCGGCAAGATGGGAATCTATTGGCACATTATCGCAGCGACCTTGGTGGTCGCATTGCTTCAATTTGTCCATGCAATGCCTCAACCTACACCAGCTCCGGAGCTCATCACCCTAGAGAAGCGCGCCTGTTCGGCTGATAACTGCCTGCGCGCCCTCCGGAACAGAATTGTGACTGCCATACCTTTCTGCTCAACATACACAACCGATGCAGCTGCCACTGTCCCCACGTGGGCAGCCAATTGCGCCGACAATCCAACCAGGGTTACCAGCGCCTGCGCATGTTTAGCGGTATGAGCCCGATGACTTCTAACTAAGCCGATATGCTAACATTCGCACGAAATGTGGCAGACGGCTCCTTTGACCCAGGTCTATGGCCCAACCGACAACACCAATTACACCATCTGGGAGCAAGCTCTGAACATTCGAAGCAGGCCCGAGACTTTTGAAGAATCCCTCACTCAATGCCTTGGGATGTGTACTGGTAACTTACCCCTCCTAGACGTTTAAGTCCCTCTCATGTTGCCTCGTAAGAACCAAGATCATCGAACCAACGACGATTCCTTTGTTGAGTACACAAGTAAAATGTTTCATTGAGCTGACTAGAACTTCTCAAAGGCTATGGATCGCAATGCCAATCGTTTTCGCTCGCTGTTATGCCTGGGTTCCAAGGTACTGCTGGGACAGGTCTGACTTTGTGCTACTTGTAAGTTCAAAGTAAATGGCCATATTTGCCAGATTCTAGGACTGACGATCGAAGCTACTCGACGCTGTTTCAACCTTCACTTGTCGCTTCGGCAACGAATTGGACAAGGAATGTGGTTTACCAGCGGTTGTAAGAGGTTAAGGCCTGATGCAATCAATTTGCACGAATAGGGATGGATGACTGCGCAAAGACTACCGAAAATTGGAATAGACTGATGGCAAAGCGCTTAAGACTTCTTCGAGCTCAAATAGTAAAATCTTAGGATGCATGCCTTGCCTCTCGTCGCATAATCCTTTTGCCATCCTCAAATTTGTTAATTGATTGCCGCGAGAACCCTGTGCACAACGATGGCGTGCAGTGAAATACGAAGAGTATCCACTACATGATTTTGGTGTGGTGGCTAATAAAACCTAGGCATGGTCGAGAAGCAGCAGAGCATTTGTGCTCCTGAACTAGGATGGTTTACATTGGAACAAGAAAAGCTCATATGAATTCGACGCTGAAGTCTAGTACGCGAGAGATGTACAATAAACCTCAGGGAACCCAGGTTAATGGGTTGGTTGCTACTGAGATTATGACCAATGTGTGCTTGCGGCCAATAACACCGTACAGTACCGTTATGTTGAAATACGAAATGGGGTATCTTCGTTGAGTACCTTCTAAACGCCTGTTGAACACCGGCGACCCGCATTGTTGAAACGAGTTGCTATCGACTCTTTGTAGCCTCCATCATGCTCCCTCAGGCTTCTTCTCAGCGCCGTACCCACCCTTGCCTTCTAGATTCTCATATGACTTACCCTCACCATGTCCATTTCTCGGGCCTCTCTCATCAAGGTCCTCTTGTAGCCACTGCAATACCAACTCACCAAGCTGGCTATTTCCAGTATACAATCTTGAGCTCTGCTCAGCCTTGACATCCATGGCTTCCACGCTACCCCATTTCTTCACTTTACCCAGACTCATATGCACGAGATGGGTAGGCCACGTGGCCAAGTTATCCAAAATGTGGGTTGCGTATACAATTGTGCAAGGGCGCGTATCTGTCTCCTTCTTCAAGAAGTTCAAGAAATTGCTGCGCGAGAGCAAGTCCAAATCCACGGTAATCTCATCTAGCAACAATATGGTCCACGGCCTCAGCAAGCCCATGGCCAGTTGAACTCTTCTCCGCTCGCCGTCGGAAACCGCATGCATGCGCCAGCTCAGATCAATGTCGAGGATACGTACAAGGTCGTCGCGGCGTTCGTTGTAGTAATCGCCGCCAACCGAGGCCAGCAGGGTGGGAACGTCGATGTCGGTGCGGACGATGGGATTCAGGACCCATTCGAGGCCGAGGTAGGTGACGCCTTCGAGGCCCATTTTGAAAGGGTCGACGCCTGCAATGGAGACGGTGCCGGAGGGGGCCATGCGCTTGCCGGAGAGGAGGCGAAGGAGTGTTGTCTTTCCTGCGCCATTGGCTGCAGAGTGTCAGCCACAGCACATGTAGACTTTGGGAAGTTGAAGGTCGGCTACCTCCAATAAGTAGCGTCCTGCTGCCTGGTGGCAGTTGCAGGAAAACCTCCTTTAGGCCACTCGAGCCGTCCGGGAACGCATAGCTAAGATCTTTGACGTCAATCGAGGGCGCGAGGCTCTTGTCGATGATCTTGGCCGACATTTTTCTCGTCAGGTTGCGCGGATTACAGCTATCGAGCCGTCGGTGGTAAGTTTGCTCACATTTTGTGTCTTTGCCCTCGTCGAGTCATTGCAGCGGGACAAAGTTGACATGTCTGACGCCATTAACTAGGCCAAATGCGGCAGGAGGCTTTCGCTAGGACGTTGTTCAATCTTTGAAATCATCTTTCTTCGACACACGCCAAAAGATGACGACTGTTCGACTCGTCCAGCCAAAAAAAACCCCCCCTGAAGATTTCTGCAGCATCTCATTGCAGTGGAAATCAATCAATACGGCCTAGCGTTGCGTGTCTTTTATTGTGACCGAGGCTAGTTCAAGACTTGAGACAGCTGTCCAAAGCCTAGCACATGTACCTCGCTTTGGCCGGTATGGGAAGAGTATGTCTAGTTTCATTAGTGACAGCAGTTGGCTTCGTACTGTCGTGTACGAAGAACCAAGGTGACCAACTGCCATGGTGTGTTTGACGGTCGCTATATCGGTCAAATGTCTCGACGGATATAATGTTTAATTTACACCCTTCATCCGATATTCGAAGATGCACTATATCATTCCGTGGACTACGGTACTAAAGCGGTGCAGTACAGAGATACCTGGATTTTGAACAAGAACTTAATTTGCCATCACCGACTGATGTTGACAACGGGCAATTCATTCCTCTCACATGATTAACCACAGTCACCGTAAGGATGTTGCACTTTTGACTACGCTTTACTTTAAGAATCCGTCCCCAAATCCAGGTCCAGCTCGAGGACGGAATGCCGGACCGTCCAGTGGCCGTGCACTTTACCCCAGATCCCAGCGCACAAGAGCCTCCTGGCAGGTTTCCTCAAATAGATTAATTCGCCCTTGTATCGACTTCACTGTACCTACTATGGAAACTTCTACGATTGTTCCTCCGCCACGTCATTGGACAGTCTAAATGAAGGTACAATGAACTCCAAAGTTTGGTCAGCAAAACAACCGAAGGCAACAAACTAGACGTACGGATAATAAGGAACAGAAATAGGATGGAATTTTGATAAAAATGACGA
Source organism: Pyrenochaeta sp. MPI-SDFR-AT-0127 (assembly GCA_020747015.1). Classification (NCBI taxonomy): domain Eukaryota; kingdom Fungi; phylum Ascomycota; class Dothideomycetes; order Pleosporales; family Cucurbitariaceae; genus Pyrenochaeta; species Pyrenochaeta sp. MPI-SDFR-AT-0127. Next base: position 1,482,126 of record JAGTJM010000001.1, on the reverse strand, counting down.
TGAATGGTGTGATTAATGTCCAAGCAGTATAAGGACCTGGAAGCCCGCGGTATTGGAACATTGAGTTTGCTATTGCATAACGACCATCTGACTATCCAACTCTTCTACCAACCCCGAAAATGAACGTGCAAACCTTTTTCTCTTTGGTGGCAGCAGCATCCACCGTCTTCGCCGCCCCCCACGCGCGCCCACAAAAACAGGTCCGCGTCGATCCTACATGCCCCATCGTTTTCGATGGCCGCGTGCCCCTCAACACTATTCCCACCTTCTTCGATACCTACGCGACAAACACAATCTTCAACCCTGATTATGTCAAGGGCAATGACCTGAAGTGGAGCGAGATTCTTAAGTTCCCCAACATTACCTCACGTTTTGATGGCGACAAGTATACCGCTGTTGAGGTAACTTTGTCCGACAAGTCCATCTTCCAGAAGCAGAACGGATTCCGACGAGCGGGTCTGCAGTTTCTCAAGGACGCTTCGGATGGTGAGGGAGGCAAAGGCGTGAAGACGCTTCACTGGAGCGTCAAGCAAGACCCCGCAAGGCCCTTGAATTTGACACATGAGTATCTCAATGTGTGGCATGAGACGGCTGACTACTCAGCCAACCAAATCCAATTCCAGGCTGGAAGTCTCATTGGAAAGAGTAATGCGGATAAAAACAACTTCAAGATCCTGGATAGGAATGGCAACAGTCTTTGGAGTGTAGCCATTGATAAGACACAGTGGCAAAACTTCGCTACCAAACTTGACTACAACAAAAAGTATGTGTTCCATAGTAGTCGCTCAACAATTCTGCTCACTCATATGCTTACAACTCTCTCAGCCAAGTCACAATATACTATTCCGTTGGCACCAGTGCGCTAAAATCCGTGGCGGGTCCCAAGTCGATTAACCTTGCTGGTGGCGGCCAATTCCAGCTTGGCATACTTAAGAAGCCGACTGGATCTACGGATGTAGTCAATAACGGCTATCAGAGTCCCAACTTGAACGAGGGCCAGATCTACGGCGGCTTGTTCGTCGAGGATAGTGCGGATGGGTGTGTGAGTTTGTAGAATGCAGAACCAAAGGAACACCAAGGGGAAGAAAATTTTATCTCCATGTACATGATTCTGTTGGGAAACATGGGTGCTAAGTGTAAAACATGAACATGACTCTTCGTACCATTTCACGCTTGGTGACACAAATGTGCATTCTCCATTATGCAATGAACACCAGAACGGAACCAGTTACTCGATAGAGAATTACCCTCTAATGTCAATCTTGCATGCGTCAAACCTCTGGGTCAACGAACTTGCCGCCTCGCCTGCACCAATATAAGTAAAGATCACTTTACTTGACGATGAGGAATGTCGAACGGTCGAAGCATACTCCCAGTAACATGCACAACACGAAACTAGACAAGAAGAATATACAATCCATTAACCATGTCCAACACCCTTGGATGTCATGATACTGCGATGCTGTAAAATACCTCAAAATCTATGTCAAGGCGATCGTCTTCGAAGCTATGTTCCTTGTTCCCCTCAACGATGTCTTATCAAGAATTGATACAGCCTTTGTGAACAAGGGTCCGTATTTCCTGATGCGCTTGCTTTCCATGCTCCTCATATTCAAATCAGTGTACAAGTGTCCAAAACGCCATGCGTAAACGTGCGAGGTGAACGACCGCAACGCCTCCCTATACATGACATATCCTAAACAAGCCTCCTGGCAATGACCACGGTTGCCTAGCCTACCGCACCTGCGGTGTCAACCAAGTCGCCTCAACACACCCTTCATAAAACTGTCTCTGCCCATTTTGTCCTTCCACTCCAAATCCCATGCCCCTAAGCTTTCCCGAATCCCAACCCGAGACAAATTCGCCTTGGCCACCATTTTCGCGATCCACAGCATCGCCGAGCTTGATGTAGTCTGCGTGACGACACACAGTTTGCGAGTATGACCATTGAAGGCAATTGGAGTCCGCGGCGCATTCGGAGCCGCAAGAGCCGGCGTTGCGGTGAGCAGGGCGATCGTTGGGCACGGGGGCCGTGGAGAGGTTGTCCCACCATTCGCGGGAAGGACCCTGGGAGAGAAAGGAGTGGGTATACGAAAGGAGGGATGAATACGTGAATGGTTTCTAGCGAGACGTCATTAGTACAGCAAGTAGTGATAAGGTGATCTGCCAGACGCACAGTATTGTATGGTCGTGTCCGCTCCCACTTCCACAGGTTCTCCATTTGCTCCGGCTTCAGTTGATGCAGTGAGAGCATGGGCACGCACCATCTATCGCGCGTCGTGGTAACGTCCTTTAACTTGTCGCTCGCAAATGTGGGGTACAGGGCTTCTAATTTATGGCCTGTCGCATTTTGGATAGCGTAGGCGAGGACAGCGTCACCGCGCGACTCCTCTTTGACCCAGTCTTCAAACCTCAAACTCAACCGGCTTTCACGCGGAATTTCTGTTGCTCCTACAGTCTTTGCTGGGATGAGCTGCTTCATCAGACCCTGCGACATGACGATTCCTGCGCCGCCATAGGCAAACCAGCGGCCCTCGGAGCCCTTGTGTGGGGCACCTAGGTAGTGCGGATCTGAGGCGTCGAGCTGGCTGAGCAGCCGGAAGAGCGTGTCCCAGACGAAGTAAACATCTGATTCCAGGAATACAAACCACTTGGCCTTGGGGTTCGAGATGTATGCTTTGTCGACCATGGGTAGGTACTTGAAGCGGTCGAGTTTGAAGGATCGCTGTGATTCTCTCACCGTCTCGCCTTCGGTATAGGCCTTCTTCTGCTCGACGTATGCCTGGAAGTCGAGATTGTTGGTTTCGTAGCTTTTGGGCAGCTCCGCCAGGATGTCGATGACATGTCTGTCGCCCAATCGCTCGTCCCGATCGCCGACAATAAGCAGATTGGTGATGCAGCTCGATACGGTGCTCAAATGCGCCTTGGTTTCGGACGACTCGCTCGATGCCACCTTGAGGACGACTTGTATCTCGTCGAGGAGCTTTACGGGGAAGTTCTGGCAGTAGTCGAGCTCAATGGAATTGGCGGCTTTTGTTTCGAGGGGTGGGAAAAAGGACTTTGTTTTAGCCTTGTGCACCGGGGGCGCCGTGTGTGGTCTCCGGCGCGAGAGTGTGAATGCAAAGAAGAAGAGAAGGAGGCCGGGGAAGACGAATCGCCAGGGCCGTCGGGCGAGACGGCCAGCCAGCGTTTTCAGCATCATGCTACGCTGCGGCCCAGAGGGACGGTGAGCGGGAAGGAAAAGGCCTCGCAGTCGCTGTGGGGCGAGATTATGGCGTGGAGGGGAGGGACTGCGAGTGGGCGACGTTGCGCTGGCACATTGGATGGCGTTGATGTGTCGTGGTTCTGCAGACGAGCGCTGAAAGTTGAGCCCTGTCGTCGCCGCGTTGCACGAATCCAGCCGGCTCCCTGAATTTGGCGCTACAGACGCCGTGCGCTACCGACCGATGGAGGAAAGCGGCCGCCGGCGCTTACTTTTGCCTGATGCACTCTGGCATGCGTCCCAACGAGAAGCTTGCATATCTCAACCTTTTGATGCCAGGCTTTGGCATGTCTAGCAGCGACGAGAGGGTGTCTGTTGGAGCAACATATCAAGGGAACGTGCTGCCTTGTACAGCCCTTGACCAACCACCCATCTCGGTGGCACGCGAGCCCTGAAATGGGAAAGCATACGTCCGCCGCGTGAGCAGCACACCAGCCGTGTAGAAGGGGAGACACAGGAACGGAGCAGGACTGGATTTGCTGATTGAGCGAGAAGAGATGGGGGCTCTGGTTCTGGGGATTGCGTCAACCCAACTCTGATGCGGGTGTAGCGGAACACAGGCAAGGCATGGTTTGTGCGAGTGTGCAAAGAACGTCTGCACGCCGACCACCACAGACCGAGCATGGCGAAGTAGAGTAGGGCCATGATACAGGATTCGGCTACCAAAGAGCAAACGCAATTCACGTCTCTTTGGAGGAGCCAGTACTATAAAAACCCTCTTCAAGCGCGCAATTCCGATCATGATGCACTGGCCAATAGTAGCGCTAGTTGTCCAGTGTATGTAAGCTTGTATTGTGAGGCACGCACTTCAGATGGATGGGTGTAAAGTTGTGCCTCTTCCATGCCAACAGCAGCATACTGGCCAGGTGCGACAATGAGGTGTCGTGGAGAGTCTCCTGCGCTCTTGTGGCTGACATGCTGATAAGCAGACAAGTACAGCCGTAGTTACCAGAGGCTGTAGTAGGTAGTCACATCGTCGTCGGGTATACCTGCCCCGCTTGGCACCCCGCTCATGTCCGACATGCTCAATGGCATAAGCTATGCCCTTACATATTCTGACCAAAGAGTATGATGACGTGCACGAGCGAGTGCGTTGACCCTTGCGACAGACGTTGATGCACTAGCTGACGCAGCCAGTCTTGCAAAACTTGCGCGAAAGCTCTGTTTGGAGGGACCTCACAAGGTTGAACAAACACCACGTCGTGTACGAGGCCTATTCAACGGCAAGTATGCGTTCGATACCATTGGGGCGTACCATGTCTGGGAACATCCAAACTACCCACAGTAGCTACTCCCCTCTCCTATTGCGCCGTGAGCAGGACTAAGGCTGTCGAGGTTCTATGTTCCCACCTCGGCTTTTACCCGCGAAGCCAGGGTAGACAAGATCGAAGCCATACAGGGCACAGACGGCGCAGCGCATCTCGGGCGTCTCAGTGTAGGCAGTCGCAGCACAACGCGAGTCCTGGTCTTCAACACGCCCGGCCTGAAGGATATTGTAAAGGTCGACTTCAACGCAATAGAGCAATGGTTCGAAGAGGACGTCCCGATCTATTGTCATCCCAAGGATCCCTATAAACGCATTGATATCCTGCACTCGACACGCAATGTTAGAATCACGCTGGATAATGTCACTCTGGCTGAGAGCTCTAGGCCTGTGCTCCTGCTAGAGACCACGCTGCGTACACGCTACTATCTCCCGCCGACAAGTGTCAATTGGGAGCATCTCTCGCCTAGCACGACAGAAACTCTGTGTCCGTACAAGGGGCGAGCAAACTATCACCATGTGAATGTCAATAGCAACGAGTACAGGGACCTGGCATGGTACTATCGGTACCCGACCATGGAAAGTGCCCCAATTGCTGGATACGTGTGTTTTTACAACGAGAAGGTCGACGTCTGGATTGATGGGGTCAAGGAGGCACGATGAGAGAGTTGGCGTGGTTAGTAGCACTTGTGCATTACCAGTTGTGGCGCTATTGATACACAAGGTAGTCTCATGCTTGATGGACCGCGGATGGTCGGAGTCGCTGGTGGCAAAGAAATAGAGGAGCAAGGCCGGCGAGGGTGAAAGTGGAAGGCCCAGCGTAGAAGGAGCGTCTCAGGCCACCAGGCCAAGGCCAAAGATTTTTTTTTATCGACAATTGTCAGCACACAACAGCCCAGATATTAAGATTTTCAGTGGAGACACCCGAAGCATCAGGCGGCCCCAGGCCTGCAGGGCGAGAAGCGCAGTGATGTTATGTCGGCGCAAAGTTATCGCGGAGGCCCACGGGGGTGGGCACTAGCCGCTTTGGGCAAGGGCATCACCAAACGAAACACCTGGTGGCGGAGCTGACAACTAAGCAGAACTCGGCAGCGCGGCAGGGGAAACACGGAAGCTGGGCAGGGGGGATGGGGAAGCGTGAACGAGATTGAGATTTGCAGCGCCCCGGAGGAGCATCAGCATGCCATGCCGTCATGCAAAAACGGTAGCAGAAAGCCAGCCAGCCAGCCAGCCAGCCAGCTTGCCAACCAGCGCCGACTGACGATCGCGGGTGGTGGTGATGAAGAGCCGCCCATGATCGTTTGCTATGGCTTCAACAGGCGCTGCGTAGACCGTCTCGCGCAGATTCCGATCCTCGTCGCGTTGGCCCCTCGGTTCGCCTACCAGCGTCCGCGGAGAGCCCAACCACCCCAGCGTGGCAAGCAGATGCGGTGCGCGCTGGCCACAGCCTCTCACTCTCACCCACCTCGTGTCTGCGCAACTCATCTCCAGGTGCCCGTCGTCTCGCCCGGGGCGCTTTTCGCTCGACGCCATCCGCCTCCTGCAGCAGTCAACAAAACACGCTCCCCATGGACGGGGTGCTGACAACCTTTGCGCGGCACCCTCGGCATTTACGGCCAAGCACGCCCAAAGGAACGCTTCGCGAGGCCAAGTATTGACGCTCGTGTTTTGACTCTGCACTTGCAACCCCGTGGATTCCCATCTGCGCCCTCAACCACGGATGAGGGCCAGATTATCGGAACCTCTTGGACGTTTCAGCCCCGCCTTGACTAGATTTGTTTCGTTAGGTTATTGCCTGCGAGCAAGTGCGCGCACTCCACACCCATCAGTCCCCCCTATCGTCGCCCTTCTCTAGTCCCTCCTCCATGCCAGGCCCTGATGCATGCCTGTGGTCCGTCGAGGCATTGCCAGAACCGAGACTCCACGTCCATAACCACGGCCATGGATCGGCTGGGCCACACCCATCCCGCCATGCGGTTGCTGTCCTCCTCCCGTCAACCTGCCTAGGGCCGAAGCATTGCTCTCAGGGGTAGGGCTGCCCTAACCGCGCACCAATTGCGCACAGTCAGCACCCTCTATGCCTATCACAGCACAAGCGCCCAGACGATCTACATGTGCCCAGGCTAGTGTGCACTCTAAATAGAACTATCTTGCTCCTAAATTGCCAGGTCGGCTTCGCGAAGGCTTGCATGCCCAGCACCCTAGGCAAATTGGGCCTGTGTCATGCCTCGCGCCGCTGCCACGCCCGGGAATATATCAATGGGAAGCACCGCACATATCGCCGCTCTTCACGAGTTATCGCTTGCTCCTCCAACCCTCCCGTCAACTCGCACAGGGCGTTGAGACTCTCGCTTTGGAAGTCGTTACTTCCGTACATTCGCTTTCTGCACCACACTCGCTCCACAACGTTTAATATGCGTGTTTCTACCCTAATAGGCCTTGCGGCCGGACTGGCCAGCCAGGTGGTTTCCGCCGCCTGCACCTCGGCCCTCAAGATTGATGACTTCTCGAGGTACTCCCAGAATCAGAACAGCTTGAATGAGTGGACCAGTGGTAAGTCTACACACCATCTCCACGTCTCTTTTTGGCAAACAGGAAAAATAGTCTGACTCGTCAAGATGATCAAACCATGACCTCCATCTCGGCCAGCGGCGGCGTCCTCTCTTTCAAGCCCAAGGCCGGATCCTACTTCTACGAGACGTTCCCTTGCCAGCAGGCGAGCAGCAACGGCTACAACTCCGTCTCGTTCACAATCAAGGGTCCTGCCAGTGGATCTCTCACTTTCGAGATCCAGACCAAGACGGCTTGCTCGGCCGGCATCTACACCTCAAAGTACATTCAGGTCTCTGGCTTGACCGGTAACACTCAGACCATCACCATCCCTCTCTCTCAATTCACCGGCGCTAATGCCAACGCCGTCAACGGTTTTGTCTGGTCTGGTTTCTCTTCAACCACCGCGACATGGCAGCTCAGCAACATCGCCTTTGGCTGCGGTGGTGCTACAGGTGCTAGCTCTGTTGTCCCGTCCAGCTCTGTCCGCTCCAGCTCTGTCGCCGGCTCTAGCTCTGTTGCCCGCTCCAGTTCCGTCTCCCGCACCAGCTCCGTCGCTCTCACCAGCTCTACGGCAAGGCCTTCGTCGACTGTTCGCTCCAGCTCGGTTTCCGCATCGCGCTCCACGCTCGTGACCGTCTCGTCTGCTTCGCCGTCTGCCGGAACCTGCTCTCCTCTGCTCATTGATGACTGGATCTCGCAGTCCCGCCTGACATTCTTGTTCTACAACGCAATGAATTATCCTACGTCGACTGATGGAACTGTTGACTCCATCACTGTTGGCAAGCCCGCTGCCAACCGTGTTGAGATTGTTCCCAAGGCCGATGGAAGCTCGTACTTCTACAGCCAGTTCCCCTGCGTCAATGCCAAGAACAAGTATGGCGGTATCTCCCTTCGTATCAAAGCACCGGCTGGCGCCACTCTTTCCGTTCAACTTGATTCTTCCGCCAGCTGCGACCCCACCGCGGCTCAGTCTTTTGGCCAGTCGAGCACCGAGCTCGGTTGGACCTTTGATGGCACCGAGAAGCTGTACCTCATTCCTTTCTCCAAGTTCTCCGGCCTCAACACCGAGAAGCTCACCACCATCCTCTTTTCCGGATTTTCCGGCACTGTCTCCTTCGGTCCCTTGGCATTCTACTGCGGCACAACCGGCGAGTACATCGTCCCCACTCCTCCCACCGATCCGAATGCTTCGGCCACTGTCCCGGCACCTGCCAACACTGCTGCTGCTTCTCTCGTCATTGACAGGTTTGCCAATGCTAACACCAACGCTCTTAACAACTGGCACGGTGGCGATGAGGGCATGACGCTCAACTACAACGGCGGCAAACTGACCATCACTTCGCCTGATGCCGATTACTCCTACTATACTCAGGTCTCTGGCACTTGCTCTGACTTCAGCAAGTACAAGGGTTCTTACCTCCACATTGCCTACAGTGGAACCACTGATTTCACTGTTGCCTTCCAGCAGCACAACAGCGCCTGTAACTCGGCGATTGCTCCCTTCCCTGAGACCTGGGATTCGGCTGAGGCTGGACGCTATGCCAAGAACGGGCACATCTACATCCCGTTGAATCATTTCAACATCGAGTTTTCCCGTGTCATTGGCTTTGCTCTCAAGGGCTTCCACACCACACAATCTGTCACCCTTTCCGTAATTGAAATTGTCTCCTCAGTTCCCAGTGGCACCGTCATTCCCAAGAAGGACGAGACGGGTAACCTTGTATTCGCTTGCAAGCGCCCCAATTCCTTTGCATTCGCCATCGATGACGGTCAGCCATCTCTCGCCCAGGAGGTTCTCAAGATCATCCGTGAGGAGAACATCAAGGTCACTTTCTTTACCGTTGGCGCTCCTCTCCTCGACGCCTCCACCAATCTGACCAATGTCTACAAAGAGATGTCTGCCGCCGGTCACCAGCTTGCGCTCCACTCCTTCACTCACCCGAAGATGGAGAGTCTACTCGACTATGCCGCTATCGACTGGGAGTATAACGAGGACATCAAGGCCATGAAGCAATCTTTCAACGGCCTTGAGACTCCTTACTTCCGTCCTCCCTTTGGCAATGAGGGTGCTCGTATGCGTTCTCGTCTAACCAAGGCGGTTGGAAGCAAGGCTACCATCACCAACTGGTCCGTCGATGTCGAGGATTGGCTGTGGGCCGAGACCAGCACCCCAGAGCAGCAGAAGGTTGCCTTCCAACGTGACGTTAACAAGGGTGGTAACCTCGTTGTGCTCCACTACTTGTACCCCTCTACAGTCAGCTACTTGAGGGAGTTCATCCAAATCGCCAAGGCCACCGGCAAGCAGCTTATGCGTGTCGACCAGTGCATGATGGATCCTAGCGCTCCTCCGCTATAAATTACAAATATGATAGCTCATTAGTGTCAATTTGGTGGTTGAGGTAGGATGGAAGGAGATGAGTCGGCGTCTGGGATGGATACTTTATTGGGACTTCATGATTAGATTGGCGATTCCGTTCAGATAGGTCTTAATCATAATGCGCCTCGGATTACGAGGTATCGACCATCGAGACCAATCTACTTTTGAGTTTCATGCCATTCCTCTCTTCGTCTTCTATGCTTGTTGTGCAAATTTGCAACGCCCCGATGCTTCCCAGCCAGCCATGCCACTCCGTAATTTCCTGCTAGTCAAGTGCATTTGCGGGTTCGTCAACGCATAACAATGGTATCTACCAACCTCTTTCGTTTGGTTGCATTCTTACACACAAACCTCGGGCTTGTGATCAGATCTTCCATAAATCACAGTTACCTCATATGTCTCCCTTTTTGTAGCACATCCATCTACACCTATCATTGTCTCTGCCCCCAAACGCCAAATTCTAGTTTTCAATATCAGTTTAGTATCCCTACTCCAACTCGTATGAAATTATCATTCCTGTTGTCCTGCAACGGCAGACTCTGTTTTCTAATCTTTTGGCACCGTCTGTGGGCACCCTAGACTGAGCCTTGTTACTCTCGGAGGACTTGACAATACAGTCATCTGCTCGATTCTAGACCATACTTCAAACAAGACGAGGCTAAGCTAGCGTGCATAGAAGTCGCCCACCCCTAGAAGTCGTCCACCTCTACAAGTGGATGACTTCTATGCATGTTAGCTCAGCGGCGAATGGAAATATTAAAATGTCTAATCTTCCTTGAAATTCAAAGCTTGGGCACCAGTGCCTTGTACCAACACGATCATGGGTTTGCAGAATTCGTGGTGTGTGCTGTGGTTCGCAATTTTACAGCTGAAAATGAACGGCCATCCAATAAACACGTAATGGTTAAAGTGGAAGTAAATGTTGGCCAAGAAAGATGAACAAAATAAGGAACACACTGATATATCAAGTTACAGAGCGAGGGGATAGCTGTTGTTTCTAACAACGTCTTACAATTCATGCTTGATCCAAAATCTTTGCATGTCTCTCATCACAAACAACATCTATCATCAGTTCACATAACTACACAACAAGAGAACCAACAAGTGGTAGGTCTCTGGAACTGAATCCAACACTCACTGCGATCTCTCCGGTTGGCAACCTCCAGTGCTGCGCTGTCGTATCCCAGTAGCTTAAGTCGCGTCTCAGCAATGGGAACTGGACGACGCATGAAGCACCCACTTCTAGTCCGACCTTTTCAAAGCCTCTTAGGCTCTTGACTGGTGCGTCCGCTTCTTCCGGATAGGTAAGATACAGCTGCGGAACAGTCGAACCAGCGGAATTCCCAGTGTTTGTGACAGTCACACTGACCATGGCCAGCGTCGCCCATAATTCGACGTTTCCACCTGGGAGGACCTGTGCATTTGGATTTGGTGTTCGTGGGGCGTTGGAGGTAATCACATCAATGCGAAGGCTGGAAAGATTGAAGGTCGAATAACTCAATCCAAAGCCGAACTCGTATGCCACACTCGCATTCTTTGCATCAAACTCCTTGTAATCGATCAGGTTGCCCTCAACAAAGTCTGCTTGCCAAGCATTAGGATCATTAGTTGTCAATAGCTCGGTACTATTGATAATATTCTTCTCATAATCCGTCTCATTGCGGGCAATCGTGTATGGTAGCCGTCCAGAAGGATCAACATCGCCCCACAAGATGTCAACAATCGAGTTGCCTGTTTCTTGACCTGGCATATGTGCTGCAAGAATGGCGGTGACGTTCGGATTGTTGGCCCAAGGAAGCACGTTTGGCGCGGCACCATGGAGTACAACGACCGTATTTGGGCAAATTGCGGTGGTCTTTTCAACGACGAGCGTTGAGTTCCATTCCGCGATCAAAGTGGAGCGGTCATCTCCCTCGCTAGCCCATGACTTTAGGAAGACGATGCATACGTCCAGGGGGAGCGGGGCAACCGAAGAAAGGAAGCCATTGACAATGGCTTCGTTGTTTGTAATGTATTGTACAAGAGCACCGTAGGATTGTGCGCGAGTTTTAATAGCGTCCAAGGGATTAACCACGTAAGTGAATCTTCCCGTTCCACTCCCACCTCCGACTGGGAGTGTCCCAATGTCATAGTTAGTATTAACCAGGCCAGTCCCTGAAAGGACAAGTGAGTACTGGCCTTGTGTAAAGTCTGCTGCATCGTTACCGAAGACGCCGATGTTCATTGGTTTCTTCAAAGGGAGAGTGGAGTTGTAGTTTTTCAGCAGCACAGTTCCAGCCGCTCCGAGGTCGCGAATCAACTTTACATGCTCTTGTTGGCGAACGTCAACGGTTGGGCCGAGCGTAAAATTGTATACATAGTTTGATTGAGGGTAGAAGCCGATTCTTGGAGTGTAGCCGTCAACAGGCGGGAAGCCGCTATCCTGGTTCAAGAAAAAGTAGGGAGTCAAAATTCGAAGGACCATATCATTGACTCGATTTATGGACAATGAACCGTTATTACTGGAAGTAAGACGATGAATTAGCTTGCGGTGTAAATCCTGGGTTATGCAAGTTGATAGACTCACACTGCAGTAGTAATATTCTCGCCGAAGAATGAAGGCGAGCCGAACAAGAAATTGATCCCTCCAGGCATGTTCAAGTCCTACCTCGAAGCCGGATTAGCTGATTCCAATAGCAAACTAGATGACATGAGGGTCTTTAGGCTACATCCTACGTACCAGTCCAGCTTCAATCGATGCCACGCCAGAGTGCACAGCGAGCCAGTCCGACATAACATAACCCTGGAATCCAAGCTCTTCTTTGAGCAGCCCATTAAGCGCCTTGCTATTCGCGCAACCGTAGGAGCCGTTGATGCGGTTGTACGAGCACATGACTGAGGCTGTTCCTGCATGAACTGCATTCGCAAATGGCCAAAGATATGTCTCGTGCATTGTCTTATCATCTACATTCGAGCTTAGAGCCTCTATGGTCGTTCCGTTAGTGTTAAGCGAGGGATTACGCTGGATCTCCTGCTCGTTGACGATGTAGTGCTTGGTAGTAGCCTGAACACCGGTACTTTGGATACCTTCGACTGTCTCTGCAACCAGCTCACCTGAGAGGTAAGCATCAGGGCTAAATCCTTCCCAGTTGCGGCCACCAAAAGGTGACCTTCCAAGAGGCCCGACAACTGGGCCCAGGGCTATGTGCGCACCCTTTCCCCTAAACTCATTGCCCATAAAAAGGCCGCGCTGGTGTGCTAGAGACCGGTCCCAGGATGCTGCGACTGACAACTGTGCAGAGAATACAGAGGCATAGACAGCTTGGCGAATGGCAAGTGGACCGTCTTGAAGGCAAAGACCGTCAAAGTTGAGGCGTTCAATCGGCGGTATGTTGCCAACACAGGGGCCGGGAGTCCCTATACGGTTTCATGGATTAGAAGAGAATATATATCTGAGAAGACTCAAAATTCGTTGGATAGAATGAATCTGCATTGGTATCCTCAGGCGCGACATGAAGTCCCGTACCTGTAACCATGCCAGCCTTCTCCTCAAGTGTCAGTTGCGTAACAAAGGCGCGAGCCTTTACGAGAGCGCCTTCCCATCCGCCTGCTCCGGTGATGTTTGCTGCATTATAATGTCACTAAGACCATCATTTGATACGAGGGAAATGCTTTGACGCACGGGAAGGATAAACTGGAGGACTCGTTTCGTACTGAGAGTGCTTGAAGTCGAACTGCGCGAGGGCAGCTGCAACACATCCGAGCCATGCAATTGATCGCAACATGATCTTCACTGAGCGGAATTGACGTCTTGAAAACAATCGGAACCCAAGGGCAGAATGAATGGAATTTTAACTTCCACTTATATACACCCACCAAGTACACACTCGTATTCCCCACTGACGCGTCACAGCAACTAGATTCATTGTAACGGAGCGTGGATTCTGACTCGCAGCTTCGACGTCACATTGGAGGCGGCTTTTGAGTCGGTTGTATGCAAGAAAGCTTGTGAAAACCAGTTTTCTTGTCACTTGGAAAGACGCGGATATGGATGCGGCAAGTTCAAATTGTTGCTCCTTTGCATGGGGGGTTCAACGCACCTACGGTAGGCATGGATCGCGTAGACCTGTACAAATTGGGCCAAGCGACGGATGGTTATACCAGGAACAGATTGGTGGACGACAACGGTTGGTGACCGTGTGATCGTAGGCAATGCGGAGAAGATGTGGGGAGCGGGTTTTCTTCGGATGGCGCTCCTGGCATTGCTTCTCTGCACCTCTTGCCCAGCCGGACTCGGACCATGCTTGAGCATTGCGCTACATACAACCCTTGCTCCGAACGACACCCCTAAGTGCGTTTTATTTCCCCGCTCCTCAATGTCGTGATATGCCGAGGGATAATCCGATGCATGATTACGCAGACGTTTGGGTCGCGTGCATCACAGCTGCCGTCTGCAGGTATGGTAGCCTCTCGTAATCTAACGACCATTGAGGTGTACCGGTGAAGTGTGCTCATGCGGAGATTGGTGAACATATGGCCAAGAGGCCACTGTCATTTGAGTTAGGTCAGGACTGTGCGATGCAAAGACGGTCGGTGAGAGGACGCAACATGCCGTGCTGTTTTCATGGAAAAGTCTTACAGGCTCTGAAAGCCCAGGCAGCTCAGAACCAGACTAGCCCATTGCAATTGGAAATCCTATCTCATCAGGGTGATAGTGCACAACCGAAGACTTCGCAAGCCCAGGTGTGCCAGCATGGCTGAGGATCTTAGCAACATTCTGGAAACGTCACAGGCTGATGATATTGTGACAGTGCAGTCGGTAAAGGCGCCGGCGAACGTTGTAACTAGAGACGCGCAGGTCAAAGCCTCCGATAAGGAGACAACTGGATGCATTGAAACCACGTTGCTGAGGATCTGGAGCGCCAGGGGCTCCATTACGCTGTTTGTGGATGTGACTTAGGACATGAACTTGTAAAGCGGGACATTAATGCCTCGTTCAAACCACAACTGCAATTAAGATGGCAGGGGTTAATAATCACAGCTCGTTACTGTTTGGGTATCAGTCATATGCCAATGACTATTGACAGTCTCATCAAATTTCAGAAGCAGGAGAAAAAAGTCGTTCTATGTTGCTACCATGTCCAGGGCGACATTGTAAATTCGCAAGGACGTATCATCGCTCACCACAGCAATCTTTTGCTGCCGCTCCTGCTCAGTCCCGCAAGGCTTCCAGACAATTTGGTTGACCGTCTTCGCTGGTGAAAGGCTTCTACTGATCATCATTGTGTAGGGTTTGTCTAAAGCCCCTATGGCCGCGATTCCAATACCCAAATTGCCAATCTCGGTACCAAAAGCGAAAGTAGTTTGGCCTTGAACGAGTCTACTGCTGCACGCCACAGCTGTGACAGCAGCATCCACGCTCACAGTGCCCTTCAGTTCAGCGTCGGTATCTGTGATTTTCCATATTTTGACCAGCTTGTCTCGCCCGGCGGTCAAGAATGTTGGCTCATCGAATGGTGTCCATGAAGCATCGAGAATCATTCTGGTATGGCCCTTTGGGTTTGAATACTTCAATGAGTACATCGAAGGCTCTGTGCTTCGCTCCCACACGACCCATTGCCTGTCGCGTCCGACGCTGAGAAGATATTTATCGTTTGGTGCGAAGTGTAGAGCTGTAACTGTCAATGAATGTGCTTTTAGAGCTGGCTTGACCTCCAGCCAATCCTTCGTGTCATAGAGACGGATGACCGCATGATCGATGGAACTTGCTCGGCATGCTGTTGCTACAAGGCTACCATCCCGACTGACAGCAACCGCCGATATCTCGTAGCCATGACCATATAGCTTCTCTGTCTCAGGCCAGAGCAGGTGACGGGCCAAATGGTCCTCGAAAGGTGGACTGTAGAGGTTGAGCGCGGATTTCCGGACAACGGAGGATGGGGCCATGGCTTCTCGATCATCTTCATCATTTCCCACCGGCTCGTCATCGCCGACAGCCTGGATTGCTTTATTAGACAGCCCAAGAACAGGGATATTGGCAGCATCCAGTAGTTCGGTGGATGCGGATGTTTGGATATCACAGAGCTTGTCGAGTATATCCGCTACGCCTCTCGGCTCATCAAATACGCGAAGTAGCTTCTCATCCGCTCCTGAGATGAATTGGGAGTCTGTGACCGCATCAATGCAATTAAGATCGTAGCCGTGGATCTGTGGTCGTGAGAACTCATGCCATGATACCATCGGCGCTTCGCGCTTCCACTGTGAATACAGTCTTGATGTCTGATCTGATCCAGTTGTCAGAAGATAACTTCCGTCTCTTGACCAGCACACACCACGCACTTCTCGAACATGACCAGTTATGGCGACCTGCTGCGTCCACAAGTCTTCTGAGTTAGTCCATTTTCTCCAGCTCCCAGTCCGACCTAACGATACGACTGAATTGCCGTCTGGAGACCATAATCCGATCCAAAAACCCCCGGCGCTCCCTGTAGCACTTGTTGAACCCTTTTGCGCGCTGATCTCGCCGAGTCTAGTCATGCATACCCACACACCTGAAGTTGGATCAGACTCCCATATTGCCAAGGAGTTGTCTTCTGAGGTTGAAAGAAGCTGTAATTTTCCTTCTCTACGTCGCCATGACGCTTGATATATCCAGTCTTCATGCCCTAGTAGTAAAGCTTCAAAAGTAAGGGAGTACCTTGATATCTCTGTATCAACCCAATGTGCTTTGTTCGATAAGGACTTCCCAAAGCCGCCAAGAACTGGATCGTTAAGCGCAGTGCTCGCAGCAGGCAATTCATCGCCTTGATGAACTCGCCACAGACGAATGTACTTGTCCTGGCTAGCGGAAGCCAATAGCAGATCGCTGTCATTGCTTGACGTCTCGCGGGTAAACTCAAGTGCACGGATCCATCCCTCATGTCCGGTAAGAGTTGCTGAAAGATGAAATTGACCGTTTTGAGCAACGAAGACCTGGATAGTACTATGAGTACCGGCGACCGCCAAGATGGCGGACGACTTATCCAACGTAGCGAGAGCAAGGTTCAATGGGAAGAATTTTGGGGAGATAGTGATGGTCTGAATCAACTCGACTTCGATTGAAAGGAAACCAGCAGCATAAAGGAGGTTCCAGATCTTGACTGTGCCGTCCGATGCTCCAGACGCAAAAGTGCTTGACCCTGGCAAGGTAGCTATTCGCGTGATAGGGCTTGTATGCTCTGACAGAATTTTGGTGCATTCGAATTTGGCCTCTGTATCTTTTGAGCCGCGCCAAATACGGATTGTGTTGTCCGCAGATCCACTGAGCAGGATTGAGACGTCAGGTGACTGTGTGGCAAGGAACTTGACAGCATTGACAGCCTTGGTATGACCGCTCAAAATTGCTTGAACTCCTCGAAGGCCTCCATCCTTCTTACATTAGTGTTTGGTACATAATTGGCCAAGAGTTGCGAAGACGTACTTGGGGATCCCACAACGCGATGCCATTATCAGCGCCAAACGCCAGCAGCTGTAAGCCAGCCTCGTCCCAGTCGGCGGCAGCAGGATTCCTGTTGCCACCGATAGAGATGAACTCAGAAGCAACACTCATTCTCACCAATGTGCATGGGGGAACGTAGTCGCTGGACCAAGTCATCGCTTTGAGGATTTCTTTGGCGCTAGTCTCGCTTAGCATTCTAGAACTGGCTTAGAGGCACAGATGTTGTTTGCAAGCAGGCAGGTGCAACCGACCCTCAACAGACTCCTCTATCACATCCATAAGGGGACGGTTCTAGAGATGCAGGACAATAGTACGATACCAGTCACCATCGAGTTCAGGTATGTATTACTAGTTCTGGCCTAAGCCATAACTGCGGTCCGCTAAACCTTAGCAGCGGAGGGCTTGAGATTCTCTTCTCGAACCAAAAGACGTATTCCCTGTTGCTTCCGGCAAAGGATGATTTTGGTGCTCCAGCAAATGTTGCTTTTCTTGTACAACATCTCTGTGACAAAGTTATGAAGGACCCGCGCAAGGAGCTGTTTGTGCTGGATGACACAGTGTAAATATGCGAACATAGCCAAGAAACCGTTTCTGACGTGCATACCAGGCGACCTGGCATCTTAGTTCTCATAAACGAGGCAGATTGGGAACTGGAAGGAGAAGACAAATATGAGTTGCAGAAGGATGATCACATCATGTTTGTCTCTACGCTTCATGGAGGCTAGAGTCTCCACGTGTACGCCTTGCAACCTAGAGATAATACAAAAGATTGATACACGAGTAGGTAAATTAATATGAAAGAGGTTATCATATAGTTTTGTCAGGTTCAAATATAGAAATGCTTGCAGAGGCACTACAGGCAAAAATACAGTCGAGCTTGGCTTTGGCCAGCGCGAATCGCGAATTTGGAGTCAAAAAGCTTCCCATGTCCACTGAACGAATAGGCCTATTATGATGCTTTTTAGATTGTATTTGAACCTTAGAGTTTTTCTTTGAGAATGGTGGCAGGACATGGCACTCTCCGCACACCTAATTTCCATTGTCTGATGGCTATCTCGATATCGCGTGTTGTCTAACCCAGGATCTCTTAAAGGAAATTGCAACAGCTACGCCAAAGAGAGCGAAAGACTTCATTTATACGCTTATGGTATCTGAGAGCTGTAAATGAGAGGTTCAAGGTACATGCCAAGACCACGTCACGTGCCAACGTGACTACGTGTCGCTAATCCTCGCGTGCGGGTTGCCTTTGTAAGTGGTCTTCATGTACATCCACTGACATATATCGATTTCTTGGCTCTACAAACACCGCGATGCCATCTTCTGATGATGATGAAGACTTCAAGAAAGCTATTGCTATATCTTTGCAGCCAGGCTCACTTGGGGTGCCACAGACTTCAGCATCAACTAGGTCGATCGTCGACCTCACTTCTGACACCGAAGATGAGAACGAGGACGACAATCTTCGGCGAGCAATAGAACTCTCCTTGAGCCAGGTTAACGAAGAACACTCTCTAGGTGAAATGACGGTAAAACGTACACATGTTGCAGATGCTAGTGTCACCAGAATTTCCCCCAGTAAACTATTGGCTCAATCGACCACTAAGGGTCCAAGAGCTACGGATGGATCACTAAAATCAATGGGATTCAATCGAAAAGTTATGGAACAAGAACGCCTGGCAAGACTCGGCAAGCGCAAGCGAGAGCCATCACCGGAGTTGCTGTCAAAGCAGAAAATGCGAAGTCCAGCTATTGAAGCCCCACTCAAGGCGAGCACTCTAAACGTACCGCGAACAGCCGCACTTTTGCAATACCCTAGTGGCACCATCAAGCGTACCTTTGCAGTCAAATTCCCTCGAACGGACGACATCACAATCGATGAGGTTTTGCAAGCAGATAGCCTCAATATTGCGGTCATTAGTTCGTTCATGTGGGACACAGAGTGTACGTGAGACCCATGTACGATTATTTCAAGAGACACAAGCTGACCTGTGCACAATTCTAGGGCTATACAAGAGACTGGACCCCAAACTAGTCAAGCAGATCTGGTTAATGAACGCAAGGGATCACGAGACTCAGCAGAGATGGATTCGAGAGATGAAAGAAACCGACGTACCCAATCTACGGATCCATTTTCCACCCATGGGAGGCATGATCCATAGTATGCACAGCAAATTCATGCTCTTGTTTGGTAAAGACAAACTACGGTTCGTAGTACCGACTGCGAACATGACACAAATTGACTGGGGAGAGGTTGGAAATGATTGGCAGCCTGGTGTCATGGAGAATACCGTGTTTCTGATTGATCTCCCGCGGGCAGCAGACGGAAGGGTCACAAGCAAAGACAAATTGACCAGGTTCGGACAAGAGCTTGTCTACTTTTTAGAACAGCAGAAGGTCGGACAGAACGTGATCGACGGTGTGCTGAAGTTTGACTTTGCGCAGACGAGTGATATTGCTTTTATTCACTCCATGTAGGTCTTCCACAGTACGACTACACGATGCTGGCTGACATGGGGCAGTGGTGGCGCGCATAAGCTAAAATCAGACAGTGCTACAGGTATTCCTGGACTTGCGCGAGCCATTCAAGACCTTCAGCTTGACAACGTCAAAGACATTGAGCTTGATTATGCGGCCTCATCCGTTGGCGCCCTCAATGACACTCTGCTGCAGCGGCTCATTCTTGCTGCAAGTGGGGAAAATTTTGCCACCAGCAGCAAAATCACGAACGTGCGAGATCACATCCGCGTTTATTTTCCCACCGATGGAACAGTCGATGAGAGCATTGGGGGTCCTGATTGCGGAGGCATCATTTCGCTAACGAGGCAAAACTACAACGCACCAACATTTCCCAAGGAGTGTCTTCGCAACTACGACTCCACACGCCGTGGCATGCTCTCCCACAACAAGCTCCTGTTTGCGCGGGGTCGCAAGAAGGACGGGAAGCTGTTTGCGTGGGTGTACGTTGGATCTGCAAATATCTCAGAGTCGGCTTGGGGTGGTCAGAAGGTGCTCAAGAGTGGGCAGATGGGGAGCCTAAACATCAGAAACTGGGAGTGTGGTGTGGTCGTTCCAGTGCCAAATGATCGATTCGATGACTCAAGATTGGACGCGGGCGGTGTACCGTCGATGAGCGTATTTGAAGGCACCATTGAGATTCCCTTCCGATATCCTGGAGAGCAGTACAACGGCAGGCAGCCTTGGTTTTTCAGGCCTGGATAAGTTGTACTGGTTCAATTCCATGTGGGTGGTAGCGGCGGTAAGATGGCCTCGCCCCGGATTGTTTTGCGTGCAACTCTGGCGAATGAAGACTGAGCAGCCCTGGAGGGCCAGTCATAATAACAGGTACACGACTCGCCAACAAGAAAGAAAGTGCGGGGGTCCTCTGGCTCGAAGGATGGTGTGGACCAGCACACGGACGGCCACCGTATGTACCGTATGGCCGTACCAGTATCGTAGCATGCAAGCCCCGATCAAGTTAGCCCCTGAACGAGGTTAGTTTTTCGCGTCGGGATGCCTGATGGAAATCATGGACAGCCCAGGCTGACGGGTCCTTTGTCGGACCAATGCGGCGGACTCGGGCGTGTCACAGGCAAAAGCGAGTACGTGCAATCGGGGGGTTTGCTGGGCTAAGCTCCGATGCTGGCTGGGTAGCTGGCCCGGCGGTCCAAAAAGATTCGCGATGCTTCGGGGCAGCAGCTTTCCTCTGCATGTCGCGTCGTCGAGCATGATAGCATAGATAATTCGCCCTTCAGCCCTTGCCTGCCTGTGTTCCTCTTGCATAGTCGCCCATGCCCGAAACGCCCAGCAGCCGCCGCCAGCCTGTCTCCGCAGACACGACTCCCAAACTCCAAGTCGGTCGCGGACCCATCACGGCGCCCATTCACTCGTGGTTCACCTCGCCTGCACGCTCCCACCCAAATGCTGCGCAGGCAAAGGAGCTGCCTCTGCATCTGATCCAGCTCATCCTGACCTACGTACGTCGAGCTGCGCCGCAATGGGCCTACAGCGTCCTCCTCTGCGTGCCCATGACCTCATATCTGGATCGCTGACGGCCACTGCAGCTTGACGATGTGGGCGACCTTGCGCGCATTACGCGCACCTCGCGCCTCTTCTACTACATGACCCTGCCGCGGCTGTATGAACAAGTCACGCTGCGCTCCCACTCGGAAATCCGCTATATCGAGGGCAGGCCGGAAGGCTACGGCAGCGGCAGCCCCTTCGCCATGGGCCTCAACACTCTGGTGTCGCGCACCTTCAGCGACTATGTCCAGGCCTTCAGGGTCATAGGCGACTGGCGCGAGCACGACGTAGACGACTACAAACAGGGTCGCGTGCCGGACAACAGCATGGTGCTGCAAATCGTCATACGTGCCGCCCTCGACAAGATGAAGAGCCTCAGGTCGTTCGCGTAGGTACGCCTCGGGTGTCAGCGGATGCAGTTGCTAATGCGCGCAGCTGGGAACTCAACACGCCGCCATTGTACACAGTATACCAAGGCCTCGTCAGCAAACCCGCCCTCTCGTCGCTCACCATCCGCTGCCAAACGAGACGAACGCCACGCCCAACCACCACCATCCCGCCCATGCCCAATTTGACCACCCTGGTTGTCTATGACATTGACCCCTTGTGCTATCCCGACGACATATCGCTCCTGCTTGCAGGCTCCAAGAAGCTGGAGAACCTCAAATTGCATTGGAACCCGCGCATGCGGGGCAGTGGCGAGGAGTCGGTTAACCTCATGACTATCTTTGGCCGCTGTGCTGCCATGAGGCAGACTTTATCGCTCAAGCGCATGGCCATCTACAACTTACTGACGCGCTTCTCAGGCGACGGCTTGATCGACGTCATGGATCAATCTGCCCAGATGGAGATCACCGTCTTCAATTCAATGGGTTCGTCAGACCCCATGACAGTCTTCCTCGACGACGGGTGGAGAGTTCAGAATAAACATCCCGTGCCTCACAACCTGAAGATGCTCCGGACAGACAATACGGACAAGGAAGGCGCCCACATGCTGGGGAAGTTCAAGGGGCTTGAACGCCTGTATTTCGTCAGCAATAAGCGGGGAAAGGAAGCATCCAAATCGAATAGCAACGCTGCAACCCCCTCAACGCCATCCACGGCAACGCCTGGGGTGACGAGCGGATCGACAAGCGCGAACGGCACACCAACCATGACCGAACACCAATGTCGCAACATTGGAGGTGATTACCTTGCAGTCATCGAGTCCAATCACTGCACAATGCGCCATCTTCTGCTTTCAGATAGCTGGCAGCTTTCTCAAGACGCATTCTTCAAAATATGCCAGTCTTGTCCCGATCTAGAGCAGCTCGGATTTTCATGCCTTGTTCCCTCCTTTGAATCCCTCCGACATATCCTCGCCATGGTGCCCAAATTATGGGCGGTCCGCATGCTTGTCCGTCCAGGCTCTGAGTTTGCCGAGACTATTGAAATGATGGGCAACGATATGCACGCATTTGCCATAGCTACGGAGTTTTGGAGACCCGAATATAGAAATCTGAGATATATTGGATTGGGAGACCGATTGGTGTTCAAATTAGGGGGTGTTTACTTCCCTTCCAAGACAAGGGAATCGCTACCTGATGGACAAGAAAATAGTATGAATGCGAAAAGAATGGGTCCCATCCGGCGAGTCGAAAGGGTGAGCAGGGAGAGCGTGAAGCATGTTGAGATTTGGGGTCTGGATACGACCGAGTTTGAAGCGAAGTTTCCTTGAATTAGGAACGCGTTGGCATGGTGAACATGTTGGTCCCTCGTACTTTGACAACAAGCTCTTGGATGCCAACATCAACGCCCTGCAACCACTCCAGGCCTGCTGATTTCATTGGCTGTAGCTCATTTCACCGCAGGCCATGTTTAACATCTGACAGTAGGCTATTGCCAGCAAGTTGTTGCAGATTTCTGTGCTGAGAAGACGGGAATGCGTCGATGAAGAGCTCGACACATTCCGTTACCGAGGGTTCATACGGCCACCACGCTTGCCTAGACCTGGGCATATGCCGTGATGAGAAAGGAGACCGATGAAAAGGAAGTTGCTGTTGGAGTTCTATGATATCCCCCACTTATTGTAACATATGTTTCGCGAATAGAGTGACTAAGAGGTCCGATTTCGATGAACTCAAAGTACGAACAACATGTGTCTCGTATTGAAAGACGAGCCAGTCGCCCTCCTGAGCTTGATGGTGATGCATATGGGTTTACTAGAAATGATTCAGTAGATTAGAGTTACTATTAGGTTGTCTATGATATGACGTGTCTGGCACGGGCGATCACCTATCACCTATATGCCTACCTTCATGCGCTAGGTTTGGAGTGTGCTTTGTCATCAGAGTGAAAGTGAGCAGAGAAGATTAGATTAGAATATCGTCACCCAAATCTATCAATGCTCTCGTCGCGTCTTTATCTCGAGCTTTGTCTAGTGCAGTGCCGCAACCAAGGACAGTCGAGACAACGAGAGAATGTTCATGAGGTCTGATTAAGCTTGAGACAAAAGAGCTGGAGGGGGCGCCCAAGCGATGTCGCTAACCCCTGGTCTCAAAAAATTCACCGATGCAACATTGAATCTAAATTAAGGATACGGGAAGGATTCAGGCAACCAGTACGTTGGCCGACACAGGAGTCTATCTATTGCCTGTTTGACGTTTGCTTTTCTTCGTTCCTTTTCGTTTCTCTTCCTGCTCCTGCTCCTGCTCCAACTGTTTTGTTTGATATCCTCTTTTCGCGCGCCTCATCGCGCATCCACTCGCTTCAATCCATTCGCTTTCAGTAAAAATAATAATATAATGTCTGAACCGCAATCCCCGCCTTCTCAAGCGGAAATGTCGAACACTCCAAACGCTCTCCCGGCGAACGCGACCCAAGATTCACCAGGCACTACTCAGACAAATACACAAACCGCTCCAGTCGAAGAGTCACTCAGTTTCAACGGCAAACTCAATGCTAGCGACCGATATTGGAAGTTTAAAGTCGCTTTGCAATCAATTCTCATCGTTGCAGGCTACATCGGCATCGGCTGCACTGCCTGGTTAATAGCTACAGCCCCGGTCGCCTCCAACTTCGGTTATGGCTACGACTTCTACTCTCCAGTCTGGCCTTCTCTCCTTACCTTTGTCCTATCCGTCATCTGGTGCGCCATCTGTCTCCTCGCCTACGTTCTCCGCAAGAAACCCGTACACCCTGGCACCCGCGTTGCTGTCGACCTCATCTTATGGCTAGGCTTCATTGTAACTACTTTGTTCGCCATGGCTGCCCTGTCCGAACTGACGATCTGGGGAAACTATGGAGACCTGAGTGGATATGGGCATTATTCCAGCCGTGGGGATTACGAGTTGGCAAGTAATGGGACGTGGGTTTGGGAGCAAGACGAGAGCTACATTTCGTCTCCGAGGAGTTGCAACGGGTCAACAAACAATTCCTACAACTACAGGTACAGCGACTATTACTATTTCAAGGATTGCGCCGAGCAGGACGCATATGTCAACAAACTTTGGCAAGAAAAGCCCCATCGTGTCAGCATCCATCTCGTTGGAGCAATTTGCCAGTTCATCGGTCTAACGTTACACCTCGCCCTCTTTATCTGGGCATGTGTGGATACGCACCATCATAATCGCAGCAAAGTTAGTAAGGATGCGGAGAAGATCGCCGCTGGGATCGTGCAGACGATGATCAATAATGGAGCCGTCGTCCCGCCGCCAGGACAAGCATACATGAGACCGGCTGTGGGACAGGGAATGTACTACCAACTTCCACCACAGCAAGCCTATCCCATGGCCACAATGTATCCACAACAGATGCCTGCTCAGACTCAGCGAGCTGCTTCCGGACAGCATCGTGCTGGAGCCTCTCCAACCCCTGGGCCGGTCGCAGGTCCGAGCGACGAGAAGAGTCAGGGTCCTCGATACGCCTGACGAAGAGTTTTCCACTTTTACATCTTAGCGTAGTGTAGCATTGGCATATGGACTTAGATTGATACCCATGATTTGTTTAATACATGCGCCGCCCTGGCCATCATGTACACTCTTTGGCAACTTGCGCCATTGCCTTCTCGTATTCTGCGACCTCCTTTGCCCCGATGAGTGTGAAATCCCTCTTCCTTCCTTCAAAAACGACATAGGGCACGCTATCCACACCATTCCCCGTTTGCTCTCTGATTGCCATTTTTGTCTCCATTAACTCGTCACTCTCATACTCGACCAGCTTCTTCGCCTCCTCTTCTGACAAGCCCGCTGCTACACACGCCTTGAGCAGAGTGTCCGGACTAGACGGATGTCTCCTCTGTGTAAAATACTGTTCGTACAAACTTTTCAAGGCCTTTAGCGCAGCCTCAGGGCTCTTGTTGTTCTGGAGCCACTGTAGTATGCGGTGCGCATGCAGTGTATTTGCAATCATGCCGCCTCCAAAATCAAACTCTACACCCTCTGTCTTGCCCAAATTTCCCATATGAGCACTATACATCTCCATCCTCCTTTCGCTACCATCGTACTTTTCATTCTTGTACCACTCGTGCTTGTCCTCACCGTCTTGGCTGAAATCAGGGTAAAGTTGGTATGGGGCCAATTTCAGAGTAAAAGATGCAGGGGAGGAGGGATGGGATTGTCGATATGATACGAGAGCCTTGCTGAGGCGGAGGAATCCTAGGTATGTCCTATGCTAAGCATTAGGAGAGGCATTTTTAGTCATGGAAAGGCTGCAAACCAAGGACATATTGTATCAAGAGTAAATGTGATTGTGGATTCGTAGGGCATGATGGGATGAGTGGGTATTATGAGTATACGCTGGGCAATGGGAAGCTGTTATGAGGGGAACAGAATGGCAAAGATGAAATCTTCTGAGATTGGCCTAAGAACCCTTGATTCGACTAGGAGCTTGAGGGCGCTCCATGTCTCCGGTTCACGTCATGGCGGGGCGGCGGCATCCGGAGAGTTCTCCACGCGATCTCACGCTAGCTATCCGAGATGTGGCTGGAGCGGGTGGCTTGCGAAATCTGACCATGAGGGGCTAAGATAATGGTGGCCAGCTTTACGAGCTGTACCAATAATTATTGGGATTGACTTATTTCAACAATGTCTTGAAAGGGTAGCTCCTCAGATCTAGTGCAAAATCTAGCTAACACGACCAGTCTACTCAAAGAAGAATATCAACAGTGACCGCACATGTCAATGAGTCCTACCTCGCGCCCTGCTAGGAATGGATAGAGGGCAGAGCCTAGACTATTGGTTCAGCTTGACATAGTTTCCTACAAGACTGTCAGTAGTTGCACTTCAGTATAATCGTATCTAAGCCTACCTGGGAATTGCCCCTGCTTGCCTCGGACCTTGCCGATCCACCACTCATTTTCGTTCTGCGTCCGTGAAACAATCTCAATCACATCACCGGTTAAGAAGCTGAGATCCCCTTCTGCTTGAGCCTCGTAATCGTACAAGGCTGTAACGTGTTCTGCCGCCGGTATACCGCTGAGTCGTGAAGGCTTCGGCTTAGGTGGAGGAGGTGCTGCACCTTTGGATTTTGCGACGGAGCCCCAAGATCCTGCAGATAGTGCTGGCGATTTCACATCTCCAATTGCTCCGGCAGTAGGCCCAGGGCTATAAGGGGGCGGGGGCGCATCGGTTCCATCTTCTGATATTGAAGCTCGGCCCGCCTTTGCTTCAAGAGCCTTTGCTGCGTACTTTGATTGCCCCGGGCGTGCACCGGCTGGTCGACCGCCCGTTGTCTTGAACTTGATGATTGAAATCTTCTCGACCTGCTCCTGAATATCTCCTCGCTTCTTCTCGTATGCGGCCTCGATGTCGAGCGTCAGGTCGAAATAGCCAATGTCGAGCCGCTGCATGCGCTCGTGTAGTGTGTAGAAGACATTGAGTTGCATGTAGTAGAAAGACTGAAACAGTGGTTTGATGAATTCTCTTTCCAGAGCAAACAGCTTCGGTAACTCATCTTTGAGTAAATCATTGAAATAGTTGTAGTCCTGGGTTGCCTGCTCTGCATCACTCTCGGCGCGGTACATGGCCTTTTCGTCCTTGAGAGTCTTGTCCTTTTTCTCCTGCAATTTCTTGAGCGCAGTGCGGTGGCGATCATAGTCGAGCTGCTTGTGGTCGCGCTTGCTGGCGATTTTTCTCACTGCCTTGATAATCTCCAGTAGCTCGTCTGCAGGGCGAATGACGCGAGACTCAATCATCTCCAACTCTGGCTTGAGTGTTTCCTGCAGTTCCTGCACGACTATCTCATACTGGTCGCATGCTTCAATGCCGGCGGTGTTTCCTTCATCGTGGAACGAGTCGGCGTCTGACATTCGTCCGGAGATGGGTTTGTAGATTTCGGCGATGGCTTTGGAGAACTCTATCTGATGGGAGAGCATGCCTGGGATAATGCGTTAGAGGCTAGTGTATTGAGCAAAGGCCAGGGAGACACACCATTTATGGCTTCGAAGTACCTGGGTCATGTAAGTCACATCATGATGGAGGGCAGGATTCGGGGCAAGGCATACTTTTTTGATTCGTCATGGAGTTTCTTCGTCTCCTTCTCCAGCTCCTCGAAGCGGCGCTCGGCGTCAATGTAGATGGCGTCCTTTGTGATCTCGCCCTGCGCATCGAGGTGTTAGCGGATGCCCGGATCTCGGCGCATGGAGGGACGGTGCGCTGCAATGGGGCTGCAAGCAGACGTACAATGTTGAATCTCTGCTTGATGGTTTGCGGCGCCTAGAATACCAAGTTAGCCGTGTGCAAGAGCGCAAGCGGGTGCGCAGGGGGAACTGCTTGTGCATACCCGAGTGACGCTCTTTGTGAGGCCCTTCCAACTCATTGCGTGGGGGTGTTTGTGGTGCTGGCGGTGGTGGGTGAATACGCTGGGGACTGGCGGACACCAAAGGCTATGGGAAGCGTGTTGCAATCTACAATTTGCAGGCAAGAAAGGAAGCAGACAGGGCAGAGGGGTTATGGATGCGCGGGATGCGTCTGGCGGCGTGGCTAAGTTCTTTGGTGTCTTGTCGGTCCTGCCTATGACGTGCAAGCAGTGGCTTAGACGCCTCGTGAGCTGTGGCAGAACACTACGCGGCGGGCATGGAACCTCTCGGATGCACACGACGGCGATGTGCTCGAGGACGACGACGGGAGATGATGTGCAGGCTGCAGGCCCAGGTCGAATGCTCCCATCTCCGAGAAATCCGGGCCACGACTTGTCGCTGACGGCGTTCTGCTTGCGGACAATGGCCGGGCGAGTGTGCCACCGTCGTGCACCAAACGCCGGCCGATGACTCGCCCAGAGTGCCCAACACGGGCAGTTCAAGCCAGGTTGCTTCACAGACGGCCTCGCTGGACTCATGCACACTTGAATGTTTCTTGTGCTGCCCACAAACCCATGCCCTCGCCGTGCGCAACCCGCCGTCGAGCCAATGCGTGCGTGGGAGGCTCCTCGGTTGCTTAGTCAGAAAGTGGCCGGCAAAAAGCTTTGAGCATGAGCACGAGGGCGATTCTCGACGACCAATTCACCACCACCTCCACCACCACCACCACCAACACTTCGCTTCCATCATGGCTCATGTTTCACCCACCGTCGCGAGGCAGGCCCTCCGCATTGCCTCTCGTCGCTACCCGTCGTCCACGTTCTCACGCTTCTCTCCCCGCATAGCTGCTGCCGGCCGGCGGACTTACGTCTCAGAGTCGAAGCCCTCGCATGCCACGGTCAATGTAGACACAACGATCAAGGCGGACCGCGAAGCCTTTCTCAAACAGACAGGAACCCGCCCACAGGATGCGACAATGCCAACAACAGGCATCAGCGCTGAAGCCATGATGAGCCCAACTGCTGGTAAGCTCCGGCCATGGCTCCCCCCCCCCCCGCCACCCACGCCGCTGACCATTTTCAGGCATCCTCAAGCAAGCTACTGTCATGGACCAAGGCTCACGGCCCATCTATCTGGATATGCAAGCCACAACACCCATGGATCCGCGCGTAGTAGACGCCATGTTGCCTTTCATGACTGGCCTGTACGGCAACCCACATTCGCGGACCCACGCCTACGGATGGGAGACGGACAAGGGCGTAGAAGACGCCCGTGCACACATTGCAGACCTCATTGGCGCTGACCCCAAAGAAATCATCTTCACAAGCGGCGCCACTGAGAGCAACAACATGAGCATCAAGGGTGTAGCTCGCTTCTTCGGCCGATCAGGCAAAAAGAAGCACATCATCACCTGCCAGACAGAGCACAAGTGCGTACTCGACAGCTGCAGACATTTGCAAGACGAGGGCTTCTCAGTCACGTATCTTCCCGTGCAGCCCAATGGTCTCATCGATATGGCACAGCTCGAGGCTGCCATGCGGCCAGAGACTGCAATTGTCAGTATTATGACGGTCAACAATGAAATTGGCGTCGTACAGCCTGTAGAGGAGATTGGCAGACTCTGCCGATCCAAGAAGATCTTTTTCCACACAGATGCCGCCCAGGCTGTCGGCAAGATACCCATTGATGTCAACAAAATGAACGTCGACTTGATGTCAATATCAGGTCATAAGATTTACGGACCAAAAGGTATTGGGGCATGCTATGTTCGACGAAGGCCACGAGTCAGGCTAGAACCAATCATCAGCGGTGGTGGCCAAGAGCGAGGCTTGCGAAGTGGCACCCTGGCGCCGCCTCTTGCCATCGGTATGGGGGAAGCCGCGCGGATATGCAAAGAGGAGATGAGTGTAAGTCCACCTGTTTTCCAATCACACCTCCACTATGATTATACGCTTTATACATGCATGGCTTTCAGAGCGTTGGGCGGCCTCTGGTCGCCGACGCGCCGTGTTGACACACAAGCAAGTCTATGAGTCTTTGTCTTTATCATCCTGTTGCTCGATCATCTCCGTCGCCCCCAAGCTGACACAAACCCAAGTACGACTCCAAGCGCATTGGTGCTCTGTCTAACCGCCTTCTCGAAGGCCTTCTATCGCTCGAGCACACCACCTTGAATGGTGACCGCGAACGACATTATCCTGGATGCGTTAACGTATCATTTGCCTACGTCGAGGGAGAATCGCTTCTCATGGCTCTCAAGGATATTGCCCTGTCGTCTGGCAGCGCCTGCACCTCGGCTTCTCTGGAACCCAGCTACGTCCTCCGAGCTCTCGGTAGTAGTGACGAGAGTGCACACAGCAGCATTCGATTCGGCATTGGTCGATTCACCACGGACGCGGAGATTGATTATGTTCTAAAGGCTGTCCAGGAGCGAGTAACCTTCCTACGAGAGTTAAGCCCACTCTGGGAGTTGGTGCAGGAGGGCGTTGACCTGAACACAATCGAGTGGAGCCAGCACTGAGTGAGAAGGAGTATACCCTGGGGAGATGTTTTGTATAGTATCGTGGCGCACATCTGCCTTGACAGGATCATGAGTTTCACGCTCGCTGAGGCGTTAACGACTGGAATGATGACATTCGCTGTACCATAGTATATAGCTCTGCACATAAATTGCAACGAGCACCCAAATGTAATGTTTTGAACATGGGAGCATTGTGTACCTGCATACGAAGTGTAACTGCGGCATATAGCATGCCGCTAGTTTTCATCGCTTGTCCAAACCGTGCAATGCTTTCATATTCAGCATTGCTGTATTGATCTGATTGTCCAAAATTTTACTCCCACGACGGCTTTGAGGTAGATTTGACGGTATGTTGCCAAGGTGTTGAGGGGCGTTGACAACCTTGGCCTCGGAGGATCCCCGCCAAACCTCGACCTCGACGTGCAGCATGGCCGGCGTGCCTGAGAAAGTGCTTAACTGGCTGTACAGTGTCCTCACTAGTGTAATTTGTCCATGTTCTGCCCCAGACACTCCATACTAAAGCGGTTGTACAGGAATATGCAGATGTGAATCGAACATATCACGACGCCGCTGAGGCGCTTGCCAATTACCCTTCCCTCTCCCCACGCACCGAAATCTACAGTACTACTACGCTCCACCCCAGCGTTTGATGCGCCCATACTTACGGCATCAGCATATGAGAATGGATCATCGGCCCTTCTCCTTCTCCTCAGCGGAACGCTACCAGTCACCTTTCGCGGCGCAACATATGGCTTTCCGGTAGCAATATGGGTGCCTTACACATATCCTCGAGAATCGCCCATCGTGTACGTCACGCCCTCGCAGGACATGATTGTAAGACCTGGCCAACATGTGAGCGGAGATGGCAGGGTATACCACCCATACCTGGCACAATGGGGGAAATACTGGGATGTAAGTCCATCACGCGCCCAAGAGCAAAAAGGCGGGCAGGATATGAGAAAGAACCCTGGGCTGACCCAGCACAGAAGTCTACCTTGTTTGACTTTCTTGCGGTATTACGAGGCGTTTTCGCAAAGGAGCCGCCTGTGCGATCCAAGCAGCAGTTGCAACACAATGCACCCATACAACAAGCGCCTCCGCCTGTGCCTCCAACACCTGCAGAATGGCGTCGCTCGCAACAGGGCACTCCTGGTGCATCACCTTCACCAAGTTTGCCGAACAAGGCACCCGCACCACCTCCAAAACCGCCCAAACCTCACGAGCAGAGTAGACAAACTCCACAGCCGCAGCATGATCGATACTCACAACCACCTCCTCTACCACCTCACCCTCCTCATCAACCTCAATCACAGCAATATCAGCAACCACAGAGATCCAGCTATGGAACCCCGCCGAATTGGCAACAGCAACCTCTGCCGGCTCAACATGGTGCTCAACATATGCAATCGAGTTATGACATGAGCCCAGCAACGCCAGTATCCCAACCTCCTCGCCCACAGGTGCAGGTGCATGGCTTCCAACCTAACTCTTACGACCTCGGGAGTCCTGTGAGTCCGCTAACTCCTGAAGATCACCGGTCCGCATCTCGCTATGGGCGGCCAGTGCCTGCCCCCCAGCAGTCTGGATCCGTTCCGCAAGGACAGCAATATCAAGGGCTGCCTCCATCTCAACAACAGCATTATGGTCGCCCAGTACCTGTTCAACAACAATACCAACAGTCTCCCCAGGGTTACACGCCGCAACAACCCCAATACCAGCAACAACAACGGCAGCGTCCACCGCAACAAATTCCGCCAGTTTCCAAACCGCCCATTGATTTGCTCGATGACTCGCTTGAGGTTACAATACCTTCGCAGATGGGCAATCAAGTACCAATCCCCGTTCCTCCTGTGCCGCCAAACCCAGAGAAAGACGCCCTCCTCAGGGCGCTCAGTCAAGCTCTTGTTTCGCAGATACGGCAAACCGTGTCTTCCAACATGTCTGCCGTGGCCCCTCTTCGCGCCCAACAAGCCGCTCTGCAAACAGCATACTCTCGGCTACAGGCTGAACTTGGTGAACTCCAACAACTCGATACTGCATTAGCGTCGAATGAGCAGATCTTGAAAGGCGCCATGATTGAAGCAGATCGGGTCATGGGAGACGCACGAAGAAGGAAAGCACCAGACGTCGATGATGTGCTAGTTGCCCCGACCTTGGTCGGTGGGCAATTATACACACTTGCCGCGGAAGAGAGGAGCATTGCAGACACCTTGTTCGTTCTCAGCAGAGCTCTAGACAAAGGGCGGATCAGTGCAGATGTGTTTGTGAAGGTATGTACTCATAGAAAGCGATATATGGAAACGGGAGCTAATGAGTCGACAGCAAACTAGAAGTCTTGCTAGAGAGCAATTCCTGAAGAAGGCGCTAATTAAGAAGATTGCAAAGGGTATGGCATTAGATGAATACCAGATGCGATGAAAATAGCTTCAGCAGCAGGTATATGCATGATAATGAGCCCAGCATATCCAAACATACAATCCAGCTTAAGATATTGGTCTCCTAAGATCACTCGTTGTATTTCTTGCCGTCTTATTGGTCACTGTATTGCCAACTGAGATGTTGGTGAGATGACCTTGCTTACACATGCAATACCGTGACATCATTCCACAGCACAGTCAGCCATACTGAGCATCCGCACAGTAACTCTTACATCTGCACTAGGGAATTCAGGTCTTTGTTGGGAATATTGAGCCCGATGGTTCATAGTACTCGAAGATTTTTTCTATGGTATATATGGTTTCTCTTCCATGATTCATTCCATGAAAACTAAACAATTAGCTTTGCATATCTTCCATCCAGTAACACAAGCCATACCTTACGAACAGCAACGACCCAATCAACCATCCCATTACCCATGGTCACAGGCAACACGCTTAACAAACCCAAACCAAACTGTACCATCAAGTCTCTTTCCCCCCTCTTCGCCCCCCACACAGACAAAGCAATGGCGCTACCGACATTCAATTGGCTCGGCCTCAGTATCCAATTCGACTCGCCGCAAACAAGGGCAAAGACGAATCCATGGGTCCACCAACACCTCCGTGCGCATAGGAAGAACTCTCACAAGCGCGAAGAAAGCGAAATGAGTGAGGAGTTGAGAAATCTATCGTCGCCGAGTACGACGAGGGCGTCGAGCGCGCCGACATGCGAAGAGTGAGGACTGGTGGAGGATGTAATGAGAGTACGAGTACAGGATAGGAACCAAGGGTATGGAGTGGAACAATGTGTATGGTAAAATGATGTGGAGATATGAAGATGATGTTGGATTTTCCTCAAGAAAAACCCCATGACCAAGAAATGGGCAGCGAAGATAAAAAGTCCCCTAGAAGATATGACAACGACTCCATGCAGTCCAATTCTGCTCATGATAGTCTATGTGACGGAGAATAAGCTCTGTATTCTCCTAAGGATTTTCTCAAATCCAAAGAGACAAGATGGTACCGTGTAGCCCATTGCGATGCGATCCAAGACTTCTCTTACAAATATAAGATATCTTTAATGCACTTGCATCCTACACTTCTGGGTCCATTTTTATTTATTGGATAGATGTAATGGTCGAGTGAAGTGCTGTTGGTGAAGATATGTGGATCAATTTGATCACGGTTTAGAAATTGCTAAATTGAGCAGAACATGGAGTGCCTAGGCATGAAGTCACCCTTTCTTGGATTCGGGAACCATAATTAAAAGGCATGTGATGCATCATTTGTATATAAGGAGAATGTGTTCATGAGAGAATGCATGTATCTAACACGCGGGCCCGCAAACTACTTCCAAGATCGGCAAACCTGGAGGCTATATCAGGAGCCTTTTAGGTGCGACCAGTCCAGAGTGAGTCCGGGAGTAGTACTAGACGGACAGACCCGACATAGAGCAAGGGAAATACACAAATTTTGAGAGGCCATGGAAGAAAGACGTCTGATCCGACAAACAAGGCATAAGGCCAAGGTTGGTGAGGAATGTCAACCTTCAGCCAATGTGAGCGCGACAAGTCCGTTGAGGGTCACGCGAGGCCCTGGTGCAACCGTAGAGGGCACGAAGCTATTTGCCAACCCAGTCGAAATGGACATTCTCACGCGCCGTAGCTTCGCGGGCAGAGGGATTGCGACAGACTGGCCCCCAGACCTGCTGCTCGAACTGCCCAGGCGCA
Source organism: Pyrenochaeta sp. MPI-SDFR-AT-0127 (assembly GCA_020747015.1). Classification (NCBI taxonomy): domain Eukaryota; kingdom Fungi; phylum Ascomycota; class Dothideomycetes; order Pleosporales; family Cucurbitariaceae; genus Pyrenochaeta; species Pyrenochaeta sp. MPI-SDFR-AT-0127. Next base: position 1,447,751 of record JAGTJM010000001.1, on the reverse strand, counting down.
ATATTATTGCCAAAGAATTCGTAATCTGCGTCCGTTAGCAGGGTCCCATCTTCATACGCCAAAAGGATACTTACAGCAGTAGAAGCGACCAGGGTACAGAACCTCATCGCTGCAGTGGCCAAGAGCACAGCCGATGCGGGTCGTGTTGCGCCACACCATCTGGGTGAAGTGGCCCCATGCAGCATCGTAGTGAGGGTTGTCGTACGGGTACTTGGTCTCCTCCTCATGCCAGCCGTTGGTGGCCGTGTGGGCAAACTTGAGCCACTCGTAATAACTGCCAGGAGCTGGCTTCACAGAAGAGAGATTGCTGCCCAAGCGGTGCTGGGGCATGTCAGTGACTCAACAGGAGACGTGCGCCGATTCAACTTACGTGCTTGGGTTTATAGGTGCACTGTGCAATATCTGCTCGCGCAGCATTGGCAAGACGTGTATCCCAGATGAGGTCCTGAGCACAGTGAATGCGACGCCAATACCAATGGGCTCGCATTACAACGCTGACGAAGTTGGGGTCGTCCGGACGGGGGGCGGCATCGTCGACGAGGTCGCGGGGCTTGACATCATTGGCTGGAGCAGCTACTACTGTGGCAGCCACAAGAGCGACAAGTGTAGCGAGGAACTTCATGATGAGCTGCGTACTTGAGAGGCGGCAGCGACCGGCGTAGAGGACTGAGGATCCTCGTGGTGCTGAGTAGAGGTGGTAGGCGAGCAGGCGCAGTGGGTCTTTCAAGTCTTGAACGAGGAGAGGAAAAAGGAATGACAAGCTAGGTAAGGAGCGGTAATGGTTGAACAAGGAATAGTGAACTTGAGAGGGAGAGGGAGAGGGAGAGGGAGAAGGAGAAGGAGAAAGAGAGGTTATAAGAGAGAAGAGGGCCCGTGAAAGAGGCAATTTATGGCGTGGTACTGTTCGAACGCACCTTCGACCTTCACTGCCCAAGACCGGCAAACAAACGGTGACAGGAATGACGGGCCAATCACCGGAGCAACTACGTGGAGAAGGAGCAATGTGGCCGCGAGGCGAAATCAATATTTGAGGCAGCAGACCTTCAAGGTTGCCTGTACGACATCAAGGGGCTTCTGGATAACCTCGACGCGCCGTGCAAATGCATGGTTGTAACGATTTTCCAACTTTTGATTAGCGGGCTCCCTGCCTTGCCTTGCCGGTTGTGAGCACTTACCAGGGATGTGCTACTCACAAGCATGCGGGAGCCTTATTCGCACGGTGTGGCCTCTTTTGCAAAGCACACTCCGCTAGCTGTCATCGAGAGATATACCAAGGAAATGCACAGGAACATCATGTAGAGCATGACGTCAGTAAGTGGTGGTAAGAAAAGCGGCAACGCCAGCTCAGGTAGTGTCCAAGACCTTGAGACTTGATTGGCAATCTTTACTCTGTCCTGTCTTGTCCAAGCATTCAATTGATGCTATTGCTTACGCACATTTCCCCATGTCCCCCCGCCTTGAGGGCGCTTAATAGTCCTGCTCCCTATGCCATACAATATACCTGCTGACCCACGATGATTGATACATTTTTATTTGGCCCAAAGCTTTGGGTTCTTTTGCAGTTCCAAGATTTGGAAGCTCCCATATGCTCTCCACATGGTGACAGCCAACCACAGCTTGTGGCACCCAATGTCCCATGGCTCAAGCAGCATGCTGGCATTCCCTGCGCCACATTTGTACAAGATGAAGACGCGCAGGACCACCCCCCCGATGCGAGGCATCCTTTCAAGATACCTTGGCGTGGTAGCGCTGGCCGGCGATCAGGGAGTACATTACCACAAAGACCGCAAGCGCAGGTACAGACAGGATATCGTGTCAATCTCTGTCGAAGATGGAACCGTTCCACAGCCTCGAGAGCAAACAACGTTGTCGTGTAAGCTTCTTCCTTCACCCCTCCTTCAAACGCTTCGCAGGCCGTCCAAGGATCGAGTCATCTGGAAGTCCACTTCTCTTGGTTCCTGGCAAGCTTGATGTGCGGATGTCGTTGTCCTCCTGGCTGACTCGCCGGACCGGATATTTAATCTTCGAATCCTCAAAGCAGTTTTCAGAAGGCTTGCCATGTACCGTAAAGTAAGAATGCTCAAGCGCCTTTTCCGCAGTCAGTCGTTTCTGAGGATCGTACTCGAGCAGTTGTTTGAGCAGCGATAAACCTTCGGGGCCAGGAGTATCCGGTCCATTGCCAATGGGGTATTGATTGTTGTTGAGCGTCTGGTGATACCACCTCTCTAGTCCATCGCCGCTTTGTGGGCGGGGAAATCGTGCGGCATTTCCAGCGATGAGAGATGCTAGTTGGGGATATTCGGGCATCGCATTGAGCAGCGGCCAGCGGTCCTTGCTGGGCATTCCCATGATTTCTACGATTTTCTGCATCTGGTTTCGCTGGAATGGAACAGTCTTCTTGCTGTCCATCTTGGCCTCCTCTCCTTTGAAGATTGGCCGAAGTGACAGTAGCTCGGCGAAGATGCACCCGACAGCCCACAAGTCCACGGCTGGGGTGTAGTGCCGGCTGCCAAGCAGGAGCTCAGGCGCGCGATACCAGATTGTCACGACAACCTTGTCACCTGAGAACAATGACTGGAGTGGCTTGTAAAACAGTCGAGCAAGACCCAAGTCGCCAATCTTGACCTTGCCTACACTGGTGACCATGATGTTGGCGGGCTTCAGGTCACGATGCATGACCCAGTTCCGGTGGAGATAGACGAGGCCTTGCAGGAGCTGGTACAGGATGGACTTGATGGTTCGTGCAGGTATTGCCTGTCGTTGCGGTTGATTGTGGTGGTGAATAATCTGGAGCAGATCATGCTCTGCATACTCGAACACGATGAAGATGCATTTCTCCTCGAGGATGATCTCGACAGTGTGCACCACATTTGGATGTGCTAGCTCGGTGCAGAGGGCCATTTCTCGGATTGCCGACTGTGAAATGCCCGAATACTGGAGCTCGCCTTCCTTGTCCGGCTTGAATCTGTGCGCATTAGCACGCAAGAAATGCGTGAGATGTGAAGCAAGCCTACTTCTTAATGGCAAACTCGCCGGTGCGGCCATTCTTGCCTTCGGCCTTGTAGACACGGCCATAGGTACCGCTGCTGATGAAGCCGACAATCTTGTAGCGCTCGTTGACCCGCTTCTTGGTGTTGTATCCGGTGAACATGGCCTGGGTCGAATCTGCCGGGTCTGCCCAAACTCAGCCTTTGCACTCAAGGCCAGAGAAGAAGGAGTGTGAAGAAAGGAGATGCAAAGGAGATGCAAGGAGATGCAAGGAGATGGGGCAGCGGCAGCGACATGAGCAGAAGAAAACGAGCGTGTCGACGTGGTCAGGGCGAGGTGCTGCGAGGGCTGACGGAACAACAATCAAGCGGAACAGGCAGTCATGATCAGCAACAGCAGGCGCGAGACACGAGCGAAAGCAAGCAAAGGAAATTGAACGTCGAGGCCAGGAAGAGAGAGACAAGACACAGAGGAGCACGCAGAAGGGGGACCTGGGGGACCTGGGGGGGGGACTTGGGGGGACACGGGCAACGAGACGCTGGCAAAAGGAAGACCGACCGTTGAAGGCCGCAACCACGCTATTTCGCAGGGCGGCTCGGGCGGATGCAGCTGCTGATGGCGGGCCACCCGAAGATGGGGGATTCGAGGGCTGGCTCATCTTTAGGCATCGCCTGCAACTCGTCTAGCACTTCTCCACAGTCGGCAGATGGCGCAGAGAGCGCGCCGGGCGGGACTGGGCTCCGGGCGACGATCAAGAGGATGGGGATGGCCTCTAGCCTCTGCCTGTTGGGCCGATGGCTGGGCGCGAAAGCTGGTGCAGGTGCAGGCGCAGGCGGACGCTTTGCACGCGTGTCGAGGCACGTTCGGCGTAATCTGCACCAAGTTTGGGCGGGGGGTAGGGGGAAATGGAGAGAGTTGATATCGAGAATCAGCGAATTACCCAGGGCAGGCTACCGGTATTCTTGGTCCTGGCCCATCTCAGCTCTTCTGGGCGTTCCCCCGCAGAGCCTCATCCTCTTCGTCGCGCCAACCAACGGCCGCCCCAACGCAGACCAACCATCTCTGACCCTCCCATGCAAATAGAGCCAAGCATAACACTGCGCTCTCTGTCTCCAGCGGGCAAACGGCGGCTCTGTCAGTCTAGGTACATGCGCCTTCTGTTGCTCAATGCCATGATGGCGTACCGTGACCTTCCCCCGGGGACAAGCGCATTTGGCTGACACGCGCGACGCAGTGCGACCCAGCCCAGCGCATTTGGACTGCTTCCATCTCTGCAGCCCTCAACATGAGCCCTCGAGCGTGGTTCCGTGGCCTTTCTGCTTATTTCGTCTACATCCTGCTCGTCGCAACACTTGGGCCGTTGCTATTTGGCTTCCACTTGGTACGTTGCAGCACCCCCACCACCACCTTCACACACGCCTAACACTCACAGTCTGAGCTGAATGCTCCCGAAGATGTCATCCGCTGCAAGAAAAAGTCCATAACCTCGTCGGCTACCGGCCCCAGCCTCCCACAATGCATCGAGATGAGCCCCACCGAATGGGGGGTTGTAGGCTCCATGTACACCCTGGGGGGCTTGATAGGAGCCCTTTCGGCAGGACCGCTGGCGGGCAGATTTGGACGGCTTAGGACCATGCAGATTACGACCCTCTTCTTCGCAGTCGGGCCCGTCTTTGAAGCGCTGAGTCCGTCGATTGCAATCATGGCACTGGGCCGGCTGCTGTCAGGTGTTGGCGCAGGCGCTTCCGTCGTCATTGTGCCCCTCTACATCTCAGAAATCGCACCGCCAGCCGAAAAGGGCTTCTTCGGTGCCTTCACTCAGATCATGTGCAACGTCGGCATCCTGATCACGCAGCTGCTGGGGTACTTTTTGAGCCACGACTCCTACTGGAGGTTCATCTTGGCTGCCGGTGGACTCATCGGAATTGCGCAGGCGCTGGGGCTGCTCTTGTCAGTCGAGAGCCCCAAGTACCTCGCGGAGCAGGGCAATGTCTCGCTTGCGAAGAAGACGCTGCGTAAGATCAGAGGCGAACACGCCGACATCGACGACGAAATGAGTACCTGGGGGGTTGCAGGCTCGGAAGACGTCAATGGTCAGTAGTTCTGGGCTCAGGACACGCAATGCTCATGCTAACAGCCATGATAGAAGAGGAACAGACGCTTCTTAACAATGAAGACAGCCCGGCTGGTGCGAGACCGAAACCAGGTGACAAGGAAGACACGCTGAGCATCCTCCAAGTTTTCGGTCATCCAGACTATCGATCAGCTGCCATTGCGGTCATCATGGTCATGCTTGCCCAGCAATTCAGTGGAATCAACAGCATCGTCATGTATGGCGTGTCTCTGTTGGCCGGACTGCTAGAGTCCAACTCTGCTCTGCTCAATCTCGCCGTCTCTGCGCTCAACATCCTCGTCACGGCTGGATGCGCTCCTCTCGCTGATAAACTGGGCCGCAAGACCTGTCTTCTGAACTCTCTTGCCGGCATGGGCATCAGCTCGCTCCTCCTTGCCATTGGCATCATCAAATCGATCCCCATACTCTCCGCCGTTGCCGTCTTGCTCTTTGTTGCCAGCTTCGGCCTCGGCCTTGGCCCCGTGCCCTTCATTCTGGCGAGCGAACTCGTGGGCCCGGATGCTGTTGACGCAACACAGAGCATTGCCCTCGGGGCCAACTGGATCGCAACCTTCATTGTTGCGCAGTTCTTCCCCCTGGCCAGCGCGAAGCTGCACGGAAACGTCTACTTCATATTTGCGGCACTGTCGGCTTTCTTTTTTGCCTTCATTTCCTGGTATGTACCCGAGACAAAGGGCAAGAAGAATGCAGACGAAGTTTGGGGCAGGGAGCGGAGAGTGGATTGACGGCCGACTTGTCGTGGTCCGTCCAGTGGTGATGACGTTGGTCGCACCAGGCTCAGAAATGACAAAGTCAAATGTCAGCGCATACAAGAAGATGATGGCTGGCGCAGCATGTACAGCTACTATGACCAAATTTACTGTACAAACCAACTACATTGCACAATATCAATGGCTGACTGAGACTCGTGCTTACTTATGCCCTCTTTCGCCGAACCGGCTCGGTTCCGCAACCTTCGAGGAGAACCCATAGCCGGCGTCGGAAACATGAATCCCTGCACCCCACTGTATATCCCTCGGTGTCCGCAGCGCATCAGCACGACATCGGGCCTTCCAAAAAACCCCCTTCTACCACTTTTCTACAACATGCGCATGGCCCTCTAGATTTCTTGACACTTTCTTCTTTTTCCCTCGCGCTGTTCCCAATTCGTACTCCTCAAAATGCCTGCCCTGCCAGATCTCCCGGCGCACGCCTCGCCCGACCTACCGCCACTGTACTCACCACAACCTACAAGTCCCGGACGAGACGGATTCGACTTTCAGACCTCAGCGCAAGACTATGGAAAACATGACCGCCTCACGAGAATTGCCAGCCACGACCCGCCCGCCTCCATAATATCGCCGGCGTTCACACCTCCAGCAACCCCAGGCGTCTCCACACCCTCACATCCGCGGCCACCCCGCTCGATTCCAGTCGACACGTCAATACAGTCCGACTCGCCCAGGCCAGAGCTACTGCAGAAGCTGCCACAGGTAGAATGCGAGGTGCGCGCACGAATACCAACAACAACGGGCCATGAAATGTGGTTGCACGTGTACAGGAACAACGTGGATACAAAGGAGCACCTGGCTATAGTGTTTGGGAGCCAAATACGCTCACGATCACTAGACGCTGAACGCCCGGGAGAAACAGAATTAGATCGCATGACCAGAGGGGCATACGTAGGACGCTTGTATCCTGGCCGAACAAGCTCGCGGGTCGAGCAGCTCAAAAGAGCCGAAGGCGTGCCCACAAAGCGAAGGCCAGAAAGCGAGCTTGCACACGTGGATCAGAGCAACGGACTTTTGTCCCCGTCCTCAGCGTCGTCGGAGAATGGAGACCTTCAGCCAATCTCAAGTTCCGAACTGCCGCTCGTTCGTATACACTCTGAGTGTTACACCGGCGAAACTGTCTGGTCTGCGCGCTGCGATTGTGGCGAGCAGCTCGACGAAGCGGCGCGCTTGATGGCTGATCCCACCTTGTCACCATCTGGAGGTGCAGTCATCTACCTCCGACAAGAAGGTCGCGGAATTGGACTCGGCGAAAAGCTCAAAGCATACAACTTGCAAGATCTGGGCAACGATACATACGAAGCAAATATCTTACTAAGACACCCAGCAGACGCGCGGAGTTATGGACTGGCAACGGCTATGCTCATGGATCTTGGCCTTGATGGAGACAAGGGAATCAGACTATTGACAAACAACCCGGACAAGGTCCATGCTGTCGAGGGTCCCAACAGAGAAGTGGTGGTCAGGGAAAGGGTGGCGATGGTGCCGATTGCTTGGAAGACGGGCGGTACAAAAGGTATAAACAGCGAAGAAGTGGAGAAGTATCTGAGTACAAAGGTAAAACTTGCCAGTTTGCGAGATTGGCATTGGCCATTTGCTAACATGAATGCAGATCGAGAAGTTTAAGCACATGCTAGACCAAAAATGATTATAGATGGGTGTGGTCGGTTAACACCATTTTGCTTTTGTAATCTCGGCACATGTACAGGCGTTCCATGATACCTACAAATGGTTCTTAGACGAAGAATTGGCATTTAGCGAACTACAACATCATTGATATCAACGCATACAAGCCATCTCAGCTACTAGATATCCTCGCACGCCCTCAAGATTGCTGAAATTATAAGCATTGAAATCCAAAATCTGGAACTCGCACGCTGCATCGGTATCTCAATGAGCACCCTTAAAAAGGTTGCCACACAACCTCAAATGAGAGAACAGCAGTTTCTGCAGATAAGGATTCATTCCGCAACTCTGCCAGATTATGTTCTCAATCTTCGTTACCACTATAAAGAGCAATAATTGTCCCTTGAGGAACTTTCAGACTGAAAATATATTTTTTCTGCCTACGAGACACATGATACCTCGGCGTTGAAATTCCACTGGATTTCTTGCCGACTTTTGCCCTTGTAGCCATACTAATGATAAAAGATTCGTTGACCACCTTTTCTGATAGAAAGTGCCATATGCTCGAATGATGACTGTGTAACATATCATGCGTTCTGGTTTTGTAAGGTGACGGTATGACGATCTTATCCGTCAACATCACATATACCAAAGCAGCATGTGGCGCAAATGCTTGGGTTAGGATACTTCTTCCAATAGCTAGCTTCTTTATTTAACGACTTCCTATCTCCAAGATCTGGGCAGAAGACGACATTTTCTGGTGCATGGCTGGGGAGCACATGTGCCTCGTGTTCAAGCATAAGTTTCATTTGCATTCAAACGGTCGAAACCAGTTTTTTTTCACAGTAATCTTTTTCTACAACTGACGTTGTTTTAACCAATTGGACAAGGTAGTACATGGGGCGAAGTAAGGCGTAAGCCGCTGTGGATCAAATCGTGGGGGCTGAATCGTCCCCAGAAACCACATGCATGTTACCCTTGACCATGAAAAGTGGAGGCTGTGAAGATGAGCTAAGCCAACCCTCCTATGCGGTGCGAGCAAGGAGAGCCATGTTTTCTGAAAATGGTTGCAAGGTGCTGCTTTCATTCGCTAACTGAAACCATAGTCTACAAATGTCACTGTAAGATCTGTACAAGGCTGTTGGGAGGTCTTCTAGGGGACTTAGAAAGTTCCTGTAGTAGGTGATCCTTTACTTTGAACGCTCTGACCTTCTCGTATGATTTTTACGAGTTGGTGATGTTTCATCTCACGCTTTCTGTATACTCGGGTTCACCTCAGCGTCACAAGCAGGTCCTGCTCATTGTTCATCACCCGCCATCCTACCACAGGTTCTGCCCAAAGAGTTTAACAACTCCTTTAAACCTTATTCACCCGACGGAAAGCCTCAATCTTTCGCAAAACCTATGAAAGTCAGGGACATGGACCGCTCTTCTTTTCCAGCTGGTCAAGTGGCTGTGCTGGGCGTCCGCAGCGCAAGCTCTCGGTTGTGCTTCCACTTATTTTGCATCTTCAAGCTTCCTCATCATTGGGGCTTTGTTTCCATGTTGAGTTAGCGTTCCGGTAAAAATGGCTAATATACGAGAGTTTGGGATTACGATCTCAGCTCCACGATCTTGGGAGAGTCGCTTACGAGATTGGCAGGATTCAAAATCCTCAAGGTAAGGCGTGCAGTAAGGCGCAGCTGTGTATTAAGCTTTTGCAGACACACAGCTTGATCTATGCCAATGTCAGCAAAATGAAAGGCTCTATGCCATCAAGATCAAATTCTCTCTTTTCAAATGTTCAAGTCAAGAAGAACATCAATTTTGGAATTGTTTAATTCGAGCCCAGGCGTCGTATTCCCGTAAACTAAGCCTTGGATTTTTTGTAGAGCACACTTAACTAGGTTCAGACTAATACCTTACTGTTCCGTCGGCTACGATCTGCCTCTGGGAGGTCTGTGGTTTTGGCAGGCCCCCCAAGCTCCTGGGCTAAAACAGAACGAGAGATTTAACAATCCTCTGATTTGAAAGGATCCGGCCATTTCGGAAACGATCACTGCATGTCTGAATCCTGCTTCCCCTTAAACACTGCCATCACATGCTCTGCATACCAAAAATAGTGGATACTACACTGTATAGCCCCAGGATGTGAACATGTAGAAGCTCAAGCCATGCCTCACAAGGCTCACTCAACTCCGGAAGCGTTTTTCAAACCTATCAGTACGGAGATCCATGGACCCCATAACATCATACAATATACATGAAGAAGATGAGCGGTTGCTAAGAATAATGTCCTGGAAGTTAGGCGGGCAAGGCTGCACGATGGCCACGGACTTGCACTGTCGAGAGATTCGACAGCCAGTTGACAGTTGTATAAGAAGGAGTGATACTTGTAGCAAAAAGAAACATCACAGCACAGAACTCAGCTTGAGGTTCAAGATCACATACCTATCATTATCTTGACCATTGTGTCCAGCATTCCCTTTCGGTCTACTGAATCTTGCTTTTGATCTGATTAAAGATCCTTCCTATTCTGCCTCGTTTTATTTCTACCATTTAAATCTTCGAATATGAAGACTACGGGCATTGTTGCGGCTGCAGCTGCCATACTGTTCTATGGCCATCAAAGCCAGGCCGCTCCAACTCTGGACCTCGTAACTCGGGGTAAAGCAGATATCCTCAAGTCCTTGCTTGAACTATTTGGAACATTTTTCCCAGAAGCAGAAACGAGTTGGTGCGCAACCCATTACTCATCACTGGTGAATTAGCCAAGCTAACGTGACATAGGGACATTGGAAAGCACCCACAAATGTGCAAAGTTTACATGGAGACCAAGGACGGAGGAAATTGCAAGGCATCTGTAACGTGCGATGATGGTACATAGGATCGTCTAATTCACTCCAAGACCAAAAGACTGACAGCATTCAGGTACCAAGGATTACTTTCCCGATGGCGCGGGCTGGAACGTGTGCTATGTCGGTAGGTTATAAAACCCAAAGGTGTTGAATTAAGCACTCTAACCTGGGGACCAGGTGGGCGCCAGTTCTTCACAGACCCTCGCATCGGCGACTTTAGCATTACCTTCACTGAAAAAGACGGCAAGGGCCAGGGAGAAGGTCTCACGACTCCAATCCTGCAGCTCAAGTACGTCGGCGACTGGAAGGAATTCCCAGTCAATGATTTGGCAGAGGAGCGGGACAAGCACAACCGATGTGAGAAGAATGGCGCTAGTCCATTCAGAGATTGCGGTGATGGACCATACATTTGCCATTGGGGGTGGGTTACTTTATTTGCCCTTCTTCTTGCTCAGAATGGACTTACTAACGCTATCTGCGACAGTGACTTTGGTAATGGATACATTAGCACGTCTCGAACGAAGAAGTGGGAGTGCGGTGTGCCAAAGATTGGCAAGGGAGGAGGCGGCCTTGACTCGAATGCCCCTAACAACGACAAAGGCTACCGACCTGGCTGGTGTGGTGTGCACGTTATCCAGTATCAGAAGCCCGACCCTTCCAAGGACGCCTACTCGCTCGAAGCATCTCTCAATGACGCCAATGAGAACAAGATTGGAGGTACAAGCGGGAAGGTTGGACCTACGCTCAGCCTGACAAGCAAGCTACCATGGACGCTTGAGATCAAGACTGGCGGTGTCGATGCGGACCCAGTAAGTTTTGCTTACGGAAGCCAGTCCTGGGACTCGAATGACAAAGGGAGATGCAAGTTTGGAGACTATGACAATGGAAGCAGACAAATGGATTGTGGCTTTACGTGCGATTGAAGGGATTTGCGTCCACAAACGCTTACAATGAAGGCTTTAGAAGTGTAGGGTAAATTTTGTGCCTTGTTTAGATCTGTTCGCTTGCATGTACTCTTCTTGAATTCGAGTTATTAGTTTTGTAGACGTATAGACTACATTTCAATACACTGTGTACACTTCAACTGAACAGTCACCCAAGCATTATCATCACATTTCCTCGTCTCTATTGATTTCCGATGAAAGGCTACGACTTGTATACTTTCTAAGCATTTAAAATCTACAATATAATCCCGTTGCAGTCGCTAGCAGCAGCAAAACACCAACACAAGCTTGCCTAATCTTGATATTGACTTGAGACTGTGGCTTTAATTCTGGAACCCCGACTTCTAGAGGTGAGCAATCCATGATGTTGAATTTAGCACGTACATGGTATGGTTTAAGTAGACAAAGGTCTGAATTAGAGATTGAGATGTCAACTATGAATGCAACCTCTGGTCCTTCCCGGGTCTGATTGACGAGGCATCTTCTTATCCAGGCTGTTGGAAACTCTTTTAAGTACCGTTTCCCAATAAGGCAATACTGACACGAGGCATTGGGGTTGATTGAAAAAAGGGGCCAAACAGATTTAATTCATATGCGTGTTTTTTTGTGATTTGACAATTTCAAGCAGGCGTAGGTGATGATTTGAAAATCACAACACACCTTGTCGAACTCGGGTATGAACATTGTTTATTAACTGCGGCGGAGGAGATGGGCACAACAGTCACTGTGAAACAGAACGATCCCATGAGATGGGGTACAGTGAACATTGCAGGGCTATAGCGATCTGAATAAGGTTTGGCCAAATGGTTTAGGCGCGGACGCAATGAAGCTGAAAACAAGAACTGGATTGGCATAGCTTTCGCCTAGTTTTAATCAAAGGCACACCTAAAACTAGCAACGGAAGAGAATTACATTGGAGGACTCTGCCTCTGGACATTGTGCCAGCAGAGTCTGATCCTCTCGTTATTGCTATGATTCCTGATACCCACGGCAATGACGTGCGAGCTGGCTGATTCCCGGCGTTGCTCACCTCCTGGCTTGAATTTTCTTTGCAATTGAGCATCGAAGAATTACCATGAATTGTCTGCCCCAACATCATTTACGTGAATTTGGCTGCAATCGACGTCTTCCGGCAACTGCAAAACGTCCAAAGCGCACGCTACATGATTGGGCATAAACATCGAGCTGTGCATTGTTTCAGAGGTGCTCTTAAGCGCCCTGCCAACCCAATGAGCCATATTAATTGTTAGCATAGCCACACAGTGTATCCAGAACTGAAACAAGGCATTGCATTGAATGTCTTTATTAAATACCAAAAGCCTCTGAGCTCAAGGCGTCAACATTGCCCCAGACCATCTACAATTCCAACTCTGCAGAACCATCTTTCGAAGTTTGCAGGACATCTTACTTTCTGAAGCGTCTCCTGAGTTCAGTTAGCATGGGCAACCTCATGGGTATTGACCAAGTCAGCGGTTTCTATGGGCCTGGTGCCTGGACAGCCTGGTACCTTACTCTGCTCGCATCATGGGTTGCGGTCATCCGAGGCGACTACACACACAATGTTCATCATATCGGGCATATGTTGTACACAAGCTGGGCCTCATTTGATCTGTACCGTCAAGCGCTCAGCTTATCTGGAGAAACACCGATGAGCAATGGCAGAAGAGGTCGTATGGCTGCAGCCTTCGCAGTCACATTCTGGGGTCAATTTCATGGCGTGGCGCAACTTTTATTCTGTTTCTATGAGAACAGAAGAGAAAGGCCTCAGTCGCCAAGTCCAGCGGATATTAGACGTCGGATTAGGATCCTCTTGTGTGGCCTGGATCTTCCCTCGCTTCTAATCCTCAGTTTCTTGAACAAGAACTTCTTGAAGAGCAGCGAACAAACGGGGAGTACAGTAGACTCGTTGATTCCAGCACTGTATTTTGATGGCATCACGCCCGAACAGCACCACGTTGTGCTGCTTCTCACATCATCCCTAATGGCGGCGCAAGGCCTGATCATTCATTGCCTGGTAGGCTTGATGATCTCTAGGCTCTTTATGCTTCACCAACCATTGGGGCCAGCAGCACTCAGACTGGTGAAGAGAGCGATTGCAATACTTTTTGGATTGTCGTTCCTTGTCCAGCTATACGGCATCACGCGCTATTTCATCCGGCTCATGGCGACGAGCGGAGAAGTCTTCCAGGAGAGCTGCTACTTTATGCCCTGCGCGCCTCAAAGTATAGGGGAGGTGGACCAGGCGTTTGCAGTATTTTTTGCGCTATTCATGGTTGTCTACGAGTTGGGGCCAGAAGTGGCTATTTCAAAGGTGGCAGATAGCGACTGGTGGTATAGGATTACGACTCGTAGCGAGGATATGGATGTACAAGCGGGCAGCCTGTTGCTGTGAACTTGACCTGTTACTTGATCAGACACAAAACCTTTTTGATCACTCTTGTTGCCTGCCTGCAGTGCCTCTTGCAGGGATCACGACGATCTGTGTCACGCTCGGCGGTACCCACGTATCGTACAGGAGCAAATCCACAGAGCCCATGTCAGGGACCCATATGATCGTCATCTCACGTCTTTTCTCCTTCGTCTCTGCATTTCATCCTTACCCTGTTCTACCATTGTACCCTACCCTTCCCTTCACAATCCCGGTGCTGCCCTGCGTCGCATGTCACCTGCCTGGCCCTGTCTCTCTTGCTTTGATCCCTGCACATCCCGTGGCGCCTCGGCCATTGCATCATTCAACGCCACACATGGGGCCTGCCTCGAAATCCCCAATGCGTGATGCCGCCGCCGCGGCGACCATGGCACACCCCACTGCCCCCAACCTTCGTTTCTCGCCTGACTGCAGGCGTCGCGTGCTTTTGATACGAGCCTGATCACTAGGCAGCTGTGCGCGTGGGGTTTGCGCGTGCGCTGGGCCGCTGGTTTAAGGCTTGCGGTATTCCCAACCGTTTTGACAGTGGCACCGTTTTGTTGTACACGGCGTGCTACTGCAGAGAAGAAGCTCCAAACCATGTTGGAAAAACAAGAGGTTTCGGCGCGCGAGGTGGAGAGCGATGGTGCGCCACGGCTGCCCGTATCTTTATCAGGCGAAATCAACACAGCGACACGGTATGCTTCCCCTCGCCCATCCCTTTGACAATGTCCCAGAGTCGGGAAGCAGAGACATACTGACTGACCACTGCGCACAGAACCCTCCATACAGCCCTCAACCGTCTGATAACATCTCGCCTGCCCCTCGCTCTCCCGCCAAACACTACCGACCCCACCCTCTACGCGACCGGCCTTCTACATTTTGCCCACGTCTTCCTGACTTTCGAGTCGCTCTGGGCTGACCTTGTGCGCGACCACACGTCTCCAACGGGTCGACCAACTTCCCCGCTCTCCAACTCGACCTATCCTCAGTTCAACGACACAGACGTGCCATCCGCCCCCACTTCGCCACTCCTCTCATACCTTCTCGTAAACCCCTACGATGCGCCCTCCCTCTTTACCTCCACACTCGGTGCTCCCACGCCACCATCCCCACAACTCGCCTTGTTCCTCCAAACCTTGCGACCGCGCGGTTTGATACGCTCAGGCCGGCTGAAGAGAGACTTGGAGTACCTGCTTGGCCTTCACCCGACAGATCTGGAAGTTCTATTGGCAAAGTATCCTGGGGACAAGGTCGCAAATTTCTGCACACATATCCGAAAAAGCGTGAATGAGAAGCCGTGGACACTGGTGAGCTATGCATGGTGTTTCTACATGGCAATATTCTCGGGTGGACGGTGGATAAGAGGGGGACTATTGGGGGCGCCAGCTGGATTTTGGCCCTCAGCTGCAGATGAGTCGGAAAGAGGCAGCCGGGGGTTGGACGAGAGGGGGCTATCGTTTTGGCATTTCACTGGACCACACGATGGAGAGGATATCAAGGCCGAGTTCAAAGCACAGCTGGTAGCTGCAGAGACACTTTTCACGTCTGACGAGCGGGTCGATATCATCGAGGAGGCGAAGAACATATTTCAGCTGTCTGCAACCCTGGTGGAAGAATTGGATGAAATGGTGGGGACCAATGCCTCCAAAGATGGAGCCACTGCAGATGCTGAGAAACAGGAGGAGGCTGTGAGCGAAAAGCAGGCACTCCTGACAGCCGGGGCCTTGAATGGAATCAAAGCAGATCACATGGCCATTTCAAGTGACCCAGTCACCACCTTTCTTCGGAAGCCAGAAGTTACTGGTACGCTTGTGGCCTTGGGCTGTCTGGCGTGTGTTGCCTTGCTCAAACTTCAGTAAGCGTGTTCAAACCTGCTTTTTGTCTCCTTTGGCATGGTGCGGCGCAATTAATCTTGTTGGACCTGGCGAGTGTTATAAAGAGGTAATGCCGTTGTAGAGCTGCTGTCTCATTGCATGGCGGAGCGTATATATAAGAGATACCCCTAGAGCACCTTGAGCGCGTCACCCATAGCGAATTCATCAAATTCCAAATGATCTTGCTTCACCTTTTACTACAATGTCGAGCGACCAAAATCACAATACTTGACTTGCGAAGATCAATCGGTGGTATTCTATCGAAGGATATATCAAAGCCATCCTATGGTCGCTTTCTGTTTGTGGACTCTTTCTGAGATATTCTGTGATCATAACTCCCTTCATTTACATGTCACCAGTCGTTTGGCACGCTTTTACAAAAGTTGTAGTAGTAACATGAACGGGAACATGTGCGAACGGGATAGACGACGAGATCGTACTATTCTCAGGGCACAGCTTGCCATGATAAGTAATCTATTTTTAGCCATGGCCATCAAGACCTGCCTCCTCTGCCATTTCTCTCAGCCAGGAGATCTATGCGAGCGGGACGATGACGAGGCTGAAGTGGAGTGGAGTAGATCACCTGCTACGGCAGGCGGGGATTGCCAAATGCGCAATCGCAACGTCAACGTCAACGTTCCAGTTCCGGAAGAGTACCGACTAAACAACTGTGTCGCAAGTAACCTGAGATCCTAGGCCCTCACCCCTTCTCCTCCACCGTCTGCAGCCACGCTGTTTGCAGGCGCACTCTCCATCCAGCAGCCACAAACATGTCGACTCGGGGCCAGTTCAACACAAAGAACCCGACCATCAAGCGCATATGTAAGCTGCCTTCTCCTTGCTCCCTTGCAGACTGCATTCCTGACGTGTCGTAGTAAAGGAAGCTTCCGAGCTCTCCACCTCTCCCTCCTCAGACTATCATGCTGAACCCTAGAAACAAATCTATTTGAGTGGCACTTCACAATCCGGGGGCCACCTTCTCCCTCTGCTTACGCCGGCGGCATTTACCATGGCCGCATAATACTCCCACCACAGTACCCCCTTCGCCCGCCATCATTCCGCTTCCTCACTCCGACTGGACGCTTCGAGGTTAACCGCGAGATTTGTCTGAGCATATCAGGGCACCATGAAGAGACATGGCAGCCTGCATGGGGTTTGCGCACTGCGCTGGTCGCCATACGAAGTTTCATGGATACCGATGCAAAGGGACAACTTGGAGGCATCGAGTGTAGCAAAGACGCCCGGGAGAGAATGGCCAAGGATAGCGGGGCTTGGACCTGTGCGGGTTGTGCAAAGAGCAATGCGGATATCATGACAGAAAGAGAAACGCTTGTCAAGGAAGTTGAGGAGAAAGAAGGCAAGCGGAAAGAGGAGGAAATACCCGAAGAGTTGAGACTCGCATATCGGGACGAACTGCGGGAAAAGGATGGTGGAGTGGCTCAAAAGGTGGACAAAGGCAAAGGAAGAGCTGCAGATTCGTCAACGCTAGAGCCAACGTCATCATCATCATCATCATCGGCTGCTGTCGCAGCAACTTCACATTCGCCTTCAGCACCTGTTATCAAACGGATACCCCCATCAAAGCCTTTGAGACCGATACCGGCGACACAAGTACAACAGCTTGTACAACCCAGCCCAGATCGATCTTTGGCCTTGATCGATACTTGCATCTATGGCGTTGTAGCAGCACTCCTGTTCATGGTTCTGAAGAAATTCCTATGAGCGAGGTGCGCTTTCCCTATATCTTACGGATTGGTGGCATTCGAGGTTAGAGTGCTGCAAGTACTGCACAAGCTGTCCAGTGGGAGTATGGCCTCCTCTAGCTTGTTTAAGCAAGCGTCGGAGTTATTGGGAATGTTGGAAGCTTTATTTTAACAATACTTTACCGTTTGGCGGAACCTCATTCTGACCCACGTCACCTTCTCCTTTTGTATATGCACTTTCTGCTTCTTGACTTTTAAAATGCCCCAATGGTATGTTTTACAGGAGACACATAAAGGTCAGTTCAACTTGATTTTCCGTCATGTATTGGCCGAGCACATTTCGTTACGATGGAAATTGAGCACAATTCAAGCTGTCACAAGCCAGGAATGACCACACGAATCTAGACAAACTGCAAAGACTTCTCCACGAAGATAGGGGAATCTGGGCGTGCTAGTCAAGGCTGAGCTGCTGCGGAGTCTGGAGTGTTCGAGTTTTGGGTTTTCTTGCCCTCACATGACAGGCGAAAGATGTGTGAAAGGCCTTGATACCAGCAGCTTGCTCGAGATCATTGCAACCCCTGATCGACCATCTCAAGCTTAAAGCTACCAAGTTCTCGTATTTGATTCCGTAGAGCTTCCATTGATTCTGCTGCGGCTAATTGCTTCATCTTGCAATGCGTGGAAGATATCCCGCCTTGGGGGTGCATTTTCACTCCATCACTTCCTTTTCACTTTCACTAAAGCAACTCCGTTTGCCATGAGTACCGTGCCGGAGCGGTGTCGACAGGGCAACAGACACTTGGCATTCACTTGCCACTATATAGCATTCTCCTGGCTCGATAACCCTGCTCCAATTCTCGACAACTGCAATTCTACTCCTATTGAACAATCTCCGAAATCATCTCAAAATCCCTGCTTTATTAGCATACCAAACCACCACCGAGTATGGGTCTTCAGCCTTTCTCCTCAATGAGGCCCTATCGCCGGAGCCACAATGAAAGTCATACGACACTCGACAATAACAACAACAGCAACCAGGTTCCTGTACTGAAAGCGGATGCAGGCCATAGCCGCCTCAATCCGAAGCGTGTAGTTGCGGGGATTCGCAAGATCTTCAGCGCCCACCGCTGGAGTGACAACAGATCTACGAGCAATGCTCCCACCCCCTTCTGCTCCAGAGTGTTGGCACACAAGTCCACTGAGTCCTCAACTATTGAATCGTCTCACAGTGAAACATCTTTTCAGTCACGTAAAGATCAGGTTAGTGTTGTAATGTCGATTTCGAGATCAGGTGCCTAACATCCCACAAGTCAAGGCGCTCTACACCATCCCTGGCCTCTACTCCTGGGCCCAGCGCAGCACACCATGTATTGCCATCAAAACACAAGGCGGAGACACTGCCAATGATTCCTTGGCCTGAGCCTCTGACACCGACGCCCCCGCCGAGAAACAAATATGTCGGCAGTATCGTCCTGGATAACGGGGCTCAACCGTCTGAAATTGTGAACCAAACAGAACTTGACAGCGCAATGGCTGATATGCGTGCTGCTGAGAAGATACTTCACCAGCGACATGCCGCCATTAAGCCACAACAAAATATTGGCAAAAAGATGAAGTCCTTGAAGCCCGTGATCAAGCAGGATGGTGCAAAAGATGTCTCTCCTCAGTATGGCCGCGGCCCACCGGTGCCTACAAAGGATACATGCTCTGTCTCACAGCGGCGTCAACTTATAAAGAACCTTGCGTTTGATGCTGTTCATGGGTGTCCGACTGCCATGGCTATTATGAATCAGGTCAACTGTCACTCGACTTTCAAAGCCGGCGGCCTCCACGATTTGGTTCTGATGATCAACGGCAAAAGTATTCATATGGCACTCTGTGGAATTGTTGAACACAATTGGATAACGCGCTTCAATGCGTTTACTGACAATATCGCGCTCGTGGATCGTCGCGCCATGGCCCTTGAAGACCATGAAGAGATTGTCACACAGCTCTTCCCGGAGACCCGCAATGACATATTGAGACCAGAACATTTCAGAGTCTTTGTTTTGGGCCTGGGTGAAGAAGGCATCCTTACAATGTCACAGGCGAAGGCGATTGCTCGACTAGGCGTCTCTATCGATGAATTTGATAGAGGGGCCAACTTTGATGGCTCCTCAAAGCAGGTTTGTTACAACCGCCATCACGCCATGCTTCAGATTCCAGATCAATCAAGTCGCGACATTTCTTCTTGCTCATTGCAGCCAATTAGGTCTCAAAGCTGCAACATACACGACTACCTTCTTACCCTTGTCGAAGCAACAGTCTATGACCAAGAAACCTGGCAAGGCTACAATTGTGCAAACGCGCGCTCTCAGTTTGATAGAGTTTACGATGCATACGAACTCGACATGCAAGACTGGCTGTTACCTGCTCACTTGACCGAATACAAGCGCTCATGGAATTACCGCGAGCAACGCCTTCTGCAGCGTGCACGTATCATCTGTGAGCTGCTCGACCAATACAAATCGGGGAAGTTGTCGGACTTTGGAATCATTCGCGCAATTCGAGGGACATACATCCAGATCCCCGCACAGCCTTACTTCAGCGCCGAGGATCTAGAGTCATTTCTCTACCACCGCGTCACGGACAGCGGTCTTTCAGTATCCAGAATTCCGGATATCCTCATTCTTCACCCCGACAATGATGCTGCCTTTGCCAAGCCCCGGCTCCGAAATTATGTCATGAACAGCTTGAAAGATCGCGCCTATGAATTCAAGAGGGAAGAAGAGCAGCGCCTTAATGACATTAAAATTTCATGCTTATCTTTCAAGATGGCTCAAAATTCGCAAATGACACCATGGCAGCGACTCAAGACGAGATTCAGGCGCATGTTTGGCAAGGAGGAAGTAGCCCCATTTGATCCTTTTGCACCTCAACATGATGTTAAGAGTGAGCGAAGATAAATATACAAAACTTGTTCTCTTAAACTTTACGCTTGACTACAGAGGGGTGTAATTAGTAGTCCGCACCCATTGACATTAGCCGTGTTTATACTCTGGGTCTTGGGGTTACATTGCGATTATATCTAGTTGCATCTTTTGGGCTCTTTCTGTTGAGTTATTTTTTTATATAGAATCTACCATCATACATAACCACAGGATAGAGCGGCTAGTGCAATATTTCGTCTTAGGCTCAGATATTCCATGTTCATAAGCATCAGTAACCTCGTGCTTAATTTTATATTTCAATAGCGCTCTAATTAAAACTACTGCACTGTACTTATCTCGTGCTAATGTAACTGGGAGGTGACTTGTTGCTTCGTGTTTCCACGCTCATCGCACGATACTGTTGATATAAGCGACACCATTCTTTCGGTCCTTGTCTTCCTCAATGTAACTTTTGTCAGTCCGGAACACGAAGTTCGAAGGTCCTTCCCTATATTGCGGCCAGCTAGGAACATCAAGAACTGCCACGATGTTAGTCTATAGCAAGTATTGCGCTGGGTATACACACCTCCATGGTCATTTGGATCTAGATCATATGCGAAGGAGGTCCACATTCGCATAATAAGTTGCGAAAGTTTGATATTCGCGGTATTGTTCCCCAGTGGAGTTATGCGCTGCTCGGTGTTGCCAAAAACGAAAGGAATCTGTGTACCATTAATCCCTGAATGCAGGCTCATACCTTATAGTGAGTATGATACATACCTCTGAAAAATGATTTACGCCAATGTTGTTTGGTGTACTGTTGAACTTGGGAGCATCCCATCGATATGAGTACACATTCTCCACATGTTTGCTCATCTCCTCAGCCATCAACCTCTTCGGTGCGTACATCGTCAAATCTGTCGCAATACTCTGATACCGCTTCCACTGTAGTCCATTCTCAGGCCATGTACGATTGCCCCATCCATAAGGCAAGCCCAGCGTAGGATCGTTTGGATACAATTCCAGCAGTTTCTTCGCCTGCGCCTCATCGACGTTCCATCGTTTCGAATGCACAAGTTGGTTCACGGCTTGTTCATCCGTGTTTACGCCAGTGACGCCAAACCCTTCATCCGTGTTTGTGCCAAGGATTAGTGGAATCTTCGCGAATTTGCCAGATGTGAGCGATTCTTGCCCATATCGGGGAATGAAGGAGCCATCAATGACATGAAACCATTCAAGGCCTTGGTAACCGTATGGCGCAATCGTCTCAAATGGCACATCGCGCAAACATTGCAGCGTATCTGCGGCGCCTTCACAGCCGACTGATAATGTTAAGTTATTGTAAAGGTGCTGGTACCATTCCGTTCCATTCAGTGGCGGGCCAACTGCGCCACCACTCTCTAGGATTGCAGCGCGGAAGAGCCCCTTATTATCGCCATTGAATGCATTGATATGGTCGCCAACGGAGTACGCGCCAGCGGACTCACCCCAGATAGTGACTTTGGCCGGATCACCGCCAAATGCGGAGATGTATTTGTTGACCCATTGGAACGCGAGTCTTTGATCGCGTAGTCCAAGATTTTGGTTTCCAGTCTCGGCGACTTCTTTGCTGTAGAGAAAACCGAATGCAGCCATGCGATAGTTGATCGATACACCAATAATGGGCTTTTTATTGAGCACGGACTGTTGCACAATGTAGCTCATATTGTACCTGCACTTCGTCAGTAGCCAAATATATACAACATACGAGAAGAAACACATACCGCGGATCACTTGTCGCACCCTGTTGCCAGCCGCCGCCATAGATCCATAGCAAGACTGGCAGATTCTCCTCCGTCGTTCTTGGTTTGATGATATTGAGATGAAGACAGTCTTCTCCCAATCTCGTCCAATTCTGTGCGACAAGCAAATTGGTGTCTGACCCATACCCCTTGCAGTCTACGCCATACTGCGTGGCGTTGTAATGTGTCTTGGGTGTGCTCTTGATCAGCTCAGCTGGAGCGAAGCGAACCGGTTTAGGGGCATACTTCACACCGAGGAAGAGGTCTTGATTGAATTCTGGAAGGTGGCGTCCGTGAAAAATACCAGCTTCTGACTGTACTACCGGATGTGCTGCAAGTACACTTGCAAGACATGCGCTTGTTACATATAATTGAAGTAGTTGCATCCTTGGGCCCACGATGCTTCAAGAACTGCGCTGGGTGAAGACATCATTTAAATCAAAATGCAGGAGCCTACTTTATGCGTTAGCAACTACGTAGTCGGAGCTCCGTGTACGCAAGGCTGTAAGCGATATCTTTGAATAGGCGCAAAGGTAGTCAGCTATGCAATGAGAGAATTGTGGCAAATTGTGATAGGAATATCCACCAATGACATACTTTTCATGAAATTCTACCCTGCATCCCAAAGAATTATGT
Source organism: Pyrenochaeta sp. MPI-SDFR-AT-0127 (assembly GCA_020747015.1). Lineage (NCBI taxonomy): Eukaryota > Fungi > Ascomycota > Dothideomycetes > Pleosporales > Cucurbitariaceae > Pyrenochaeta > Pyrenochaeta sp. MPI-SDFR-AT-0127. The sequence continues at coordinate 1,425,139 of JAGTJM010000001.1, read as the reverse complement.
CGAAGGTTGATAAAAGGGACGTTTTCACAGAGTCAACTGCAACGTGCTACATGTTCGAAAGAAACTCATGTATGTGCTGTGTTAAAGCAGTGTCATATCCCAATAATTTGTAGTCCTGAAGGAAACAATATCATGGTTGCTTGAAGCGGACCAATGCAGACAAAAGGCTAGCCGGAGATTGAGCTCTCCACGGGGGATTTGGATTTTCTCCGCGTTACCCCGCTTGCGGATAAACTCCACAGTCTGTGAGGTGGGAATCTAGTCTCATTCGCCAGTAGTCAACAAGGCTAACGCGACCTCTTGAAGCTAGTAAATATCCAACCTACGATAGTTTTCAGGTCGGAAGGAAAAATGATGTTAAGAGCAAGTAAATTGATGAGAGATGCGGAACCTTGGGACACAATCAGTACATATTTTTCCCGTGTTCAGCATTGCACCAAGACACTCGCACAAGGTCATGGATATCCACAAAGACCTAGAATTGGCAAGCGTCCGATGTAAGCCAAAGAAACTGACTATGAATACCAGCTCAGGCCAGTACCGAGGAAGGCTTGCAACACATTTCCTACATCTCCTTCGTGATCTCCAAGTATGTCTTATGTTTCCGAAAACACAATTGCTTGCCAGATCTGACTCTCGTTTCCGTCGCACGCTGGTCGGACGACCAATCTTAATGGATACCATCAGTCTCGAGAGATGATAACGAATTGGATAGCATTCCTGCCAAAAAATATCTGCGCTTGGATAAAAATGGCCCATCTGTCTTGGCTGATTGCCAGCTCAATGGAATCAAAGAGATAGGAACAGCGATAAGGCACATGCATTTCGATATAATGGTGTTCCCAGGCGGATGGTTCTAAAGAATCTAGCGTACAACGGTCCTTGGATATGAGCTAACGGAGTCTGCAACAAGTCTGGAGAGCAGCCTCCGAGCGTGCTTGGTACTGTGTGCATTATGAAAGGCACGAGCAGGTCTAAAGGTTCCTGTTAAAACTTACGAGTTTGCAGCCGACAGTGCGCTTGTCGTACCCGACATTGTCCCGAAGTCGCCCTTATCCTCCTCTGATGCCCTAAAAAATGAGGTGTTCTGGTCATTGGGGGTAAGATGTTGGGGTGAGAAGCAATCGGTTTTATTAGTAGCGTCTACCTCGTCGGATCGGAAGCCGTTATTCATTCCATCATCATTCCAGAATACCGATAGCTTGTGTCGAACCCAATCCTATGGAGAACGCAGAGCGCGATGTTCTTTTGCTACATTATAAATTCGCAGACTAAGTTATTTGATGATAGCTCGCCAATACAACTAAAATCTGCTACTATTCGCTGCTCATACATTGGCGACTGACCGGAATCGAGCTGGTTCAATACATGATAGTTGGCGGGTTCTGGGTTAGGATACTTAGACATAACAAACGATTACTTATTATTGAATAATTTGAAATTGACGGTAGACAAGGAATGATGGCATGATCATAGTTCAAGTAATGACCTGGGGGTCAGATCGAAGCAACTGTCCAAGCAACCACATAAGCAAATCTAGCTGTTTTAGGCAAGAGACTCCGGCCATTATCGCTCGTTTGTATCGTTGCCTCATCACATTCCATGACAACGGCAATTGCAAGATCTCCAGACCTAAACAATATACTCACCTTGTCCCCACTGTCAATTTTGGAGGGGTGATACAATTCTTGCCCTCTTGACTTTGTGACGTCATGCCCACAAATAGAAGTGGAAATACTCGAAAACAGGTGCCACCACGACGAACACACAAGCTCGGTGGCTGTTCGACCTGCCGTCGACGACATGTGAAATGTGATCAGAGACGACCGCAATGCACAGTTTGTTGCAATGCCGGCTTACAGTGCGGCGGCTTTCCCTCGCAGATTCGCTGGGCGTCAATGTCAATCGGGCCACCTGCTCCAAAATCAGCACAGTCGCCAGAGAACAAAGCAAAAGCTCCATTACCACCTGAAGCCGAATTGGGCAGTCCAATTGCCTCCGCAAATTTGTCGAAAGACCCGTTTAGCAGTGCGGAGGGTGCCAGCGAGGCTCCAGAACGTCCGTCGGCTGACCTCTCCGTAAATGATATAATTAGCATGGAAGATGGCATCACTTTTGAGGCCGACGAACAAGAGATCTATGGCTACACATCCGCTAGTTCATTGTCTGAGTTGGATTCCCTGTTCAATAGTTCCAGTGGACTGGGTTGGAATGATTTGTTTGATTCTACAATGGCTTTCTCGTTGCCTACGATGCTGGATCCAGCATACGACGATTCACTTAATATCTTGGCTCACGTTGCAAGCCAGCCGTATATTGAAACTACAGAGACGCAGTTCTATGCCCGACCGTTCACATCAAATATCCCGCCTAACCTGCAAGAGGTGGGCAGTCTGGCGGCAGATCTAGACATACAACCTCCGCCCTATTCAGTAACAGAAATCAGTGAGAACGAACTCCTGGAAGCCGGAAAGGTCTTGCTGAAGCATTTTCGAGAATTTGTGATCCCACAATTCGCTCCACTTCCAATGAACTCAAAATCGCCATGGGAAGTTCTGAATTGGGCTGCAGCAATACACACACATGCCAACATGACGTTTCTGCAGAATCCCGATGTAAAAAATGCCAGCAAAGCCAACCTTCTTGCCATTCTTGGCTGTTCAGCACATACTATCGCGAAGACTCAGCACTACCCGGACACAATGTCGCACGACAAGGCAATGCAGATACTAGAGTATGCATCAAGGAAAGCCAAATTTCACCTGCAAGAATCCCTGAGGACGGAGACGTCTGGCGCAGGGAAGGCCAAGTATAAAGAGCAATTAATGGCCGTCTACAGCCTTATAGCGCTCTCAGTACGTCTATTAAAAGGCAATATTCGCTCTGCAGACGCTGACTATCCAAAGACACTGATTGGAAATGCAAACGATGCAAGATGTTATTTAATCGATGCTGAGAGACTCGTACGAATTCGAGGACTGGCTAAACGAGAATTATCTCGAAAGGTTCGTTTTTCACATCATGTTTATACTTGGCTTCGAATCATCGGGGAGAGTACATTCACTTTACAAGATCACAACAGTTCCGGCCTCCAAGCGAAGATCGAAAAGATTTTCAAAAATCATTTTGAGACATCTCATCCTATGTCGCTCACTGAGCAAGAGAACCAGAATGGGGAAGATATTTTTCAACTCGATGACTTCCTTCGTATCGAAGCACATGGTGCGGATAGCGATTCTGATGCAAATTCGTGGAAAGAACAAGAAGCGGGTCTACGCGACATTCATCTCGCAGACCCTCGTAAATGGTCTAAGACTCTCTATATGGATATATATGGCATACCCGAACTGTGGCTGAGTCTGGTTTCGCAGACTACACGAGTTGCTAATATCCTCGAACTTGTCGAACGGACATCGTTACAAGTGCCGCGCGGTTTCGCAGACTCGTTGCAACGAAAGACGAATCGGCTGGAGCACATGGTATGCACCTTTTCTGCGCAACACAGCATCCCGAGCAGCTCAGCATCACCTCGCGCTGGAGATAATCAAACTGAAGCAACAGTATCCAACACAGCATCGGCTGGTCAAGCAATGTTGCGGGCTATGGGCTCAGCGCTGGTAATTTTCTTTTATAGAAGGATTCGCAAAGTTCATCCTTGGATTTTGCAATCGCACGTTAGCGATGTCATCGCAGCTTTGAAGGACTTCGATCAAAGGCAAGATGCTACAAGCATCAAGACACCCGGAACACCATGGCCTGCATTTATTGCCGGATGCGAGGCAATGTCAACATCGTCTCGCAGTTGGTTCTTAGCATGGATGCAAAAGGGTGCCAGCCAATCCGCTTTCAATGGTTTCACATTTTCACAAAAGGTTATGCAGGAGGTTTGGGAACAACAAGACACATCAAAAAGATTGTCTGAGAAGACCCGTGAGCAAAACACTGGCAACAGAAAGGGACAGACCTGTTCGTGGGTTGATATACTTCGAGAAGGCAAGTTCTGGCTTATGCTGTACTAATTAAGACCGAAGAGTATAGAAAATATCGTTAGATGTCTAGCCCTCATCTCCTCTTAAATATTTTGCCTGAATTCAAAGTTTTGCCAGTATACCGTTGGCATCTAATACGCTCAGATGATTCGCAGTAATCTCCTTCACTGATCGACACCCAGCTAGCGCCATTGTTGATCGAAACTCTTCATATAACATCTGGATACCCAACTCCACGCCCTCTTGGCCTTTATACTGAGACATAGTTAGTAAGAAACAGCTTGTAAGAATACTCTACTCACAGCTAGTCCCCAGATAGCGATTCTCCCTATGAAGCAAAATTGGGCACCAAGCGCTAAGGCTTTGAATATGTCTGAACCCCTTCGTATTCCGCCATCAACAGCAATCTGTATTCGGCCCCGAGCAATTGGCGCACATTGGCGGAGTGCATCCAGCGTTGCTGGCACGCCATCTAGTTGTCGCCCTCCATGATTCGATATCACCACCCCATCTACACCCGCTGTTACTGCTTCCTCAACGTCCTCAGGAGACAGAACTCCCTTTAGCCATATTTGCATCTTTGTGTGCTTTCGTAACCAAGGGATGATTTCTTCCCACTCTAAAGTGTCGTCGAAAGCAGTTGGTCCGTTCACCTTCGTTTCTTCATCACCAAAATCTCCTGCACCGCTTGACAGGATGTTTGGAAATGAAAGGTTCTTCGGTAAAATAAAACTTGAACGCATTTCTCCGAGTCGGCGACCGAGTACAGGTACATCAACTGAAAGGAAAAGTGCTTTATATCCCATTTCTAGAAGCACGTCAGCCGCGTGCGCGCTCGGAACAAACATATTTGTTATAAACCTTTGTTCCTACTTACTTTCCGCTCTTTCCAATAGCTGCAATGTGATATTTCGATCTCGTACAATACACATCTGCATCATATAAGGGTTGTTGGACCCTTGAGCTATGACATCTTCTAGCGAGGTATTAGAGTACGAAGATAGAACCATTGGGACATTCTTCTGCGCAGCTGCTCTGGAAGTAGCAAGTTCGCCATCCGGATGCGCTAAACAATGCATTGCAGATGGACTAAGGCCGCATGGGAAAGTTACTTTGGTGCCAAGGAGCTCTGCGCTTGTGTCTACATTGGAGACGTTTCGGAGAACGCGTGGACGGATCTTGTAACGATCGTATGCGGAGACATTGTCTTGTAGTCTGTATAGTGAGTATCAGATCCTATGAGGAAGCTTGAGAGTGTTCGAGCACGTACGTGATCATGTCCATAGCGCCGCCATTAAAATACTCACGGTATTTTTGCGGAAGACATCTTGATGCTTCCCTTTCAAGGTCGTGAATGGAGAATACAACAGTGTCGAGATTGACCGGTCTGTTTGCCATCGATAAATTTCTCAACTGAGTGTCGTGTTGGCCACTAGATCACATTCATCAGTTGACCTGTACCGCAGCAAAGGCCATGGGCAAATTGCAGTCATACCTCGAAGAAAGAGTACAAGCTAGAGCGTGCAAGCCAAAGGTGTCAATATTCAAACATGTAGTATTTATGCCCTTATTTTTCTTATCCAGGGCCAATAGGCATAATCATCCATATCCAAATCTAAGGATCGGCTAACAAGTCGATGATCAGCTGGACACACCCCTCTCCGCCCCAAACGAAGACATTGAACAGCATCGAAGCCTCGGGAAAGAAGACTGCAATTGCTAATGGAGTGGAATGCTGAATGCGGATGCTTTCAGCTGACCTTGTGGCAAAGGCTAAGGATCGTCGAAGAAGAAGGTTGGTAACAGAGTCACTAATGAATCTGAACTAACCTTTCTAGGAAAGTCTCTCCTTACAGAACAGCAAATTCGTCACAACAGTGTTGAATCTTGCAGGATGTGCCAGAGTAAAGGCAAATATTTGATCAAGCCAGCGATACTTTTCTGTGATGCTGTCTCCATAGTCTCCCGGGATCCGAACTTATTCATATTCAAGACCTGCAGCTCAACGGCCGAAAAGAATTATCTTCGCGCCTATCACACTTTATACAGATGACAGATGCGTCGTGCACAATGGAAGACTTTGAGCCCCTACTCAACATGTCCTCGATGCGGGAGTCTATAAGCTCGTTCAATGAGGTACGAGTAGGAGATTGACAGCTATGAAACTCGGAGAATGGAAATTAATCACTGAGTTCTGCTCAAAGTATGCAGAAAATTGTGGAATTATGTCTTTAGATTACCAACAAAGGAATGTGTCGATCTGGTGCCTTACGCTGCTCACTTAGGCGCTGCACTCATGTGAGCTCTAGTCTAGTACGAACCTTCAATTTGAAAGCCATTGCGGGTCATTGTGAAAGAGAAAAACAATATATCATGGGTTATTATCTTGTTTCATAGTAGATTTCAGCGATTTGCTTCACTTTGTCGCCAACTATGTTGGTATCTCCTGCAGACATAGCCGTTTAGTAATTCGAAAATTGACTCGTAACACCACAATGAAACAGATAGAGTATTCGAGCTTGACGACAAATTATTGCTTGCAATAGTTGAAACACGCTCACATTCTATGCCTTGACTATTTGCGCAGAAAATCCTCTATAAGCGCGATAAACTTTATTCCGGAGTTCTCATTCGAGTTGGAGGAAGCTCGAGAGCGGGCAGGAGTTGTGGAGGAAGGTCTTTATTATTAGTAAAATTCCTGAAAACTCAGACTATACGCAGCGACAACAAGCATAGAATTAGGAGGTAGGAGTTCAGGAGGATTGACGACGCTATTTGCATTGCGTAAACAGATATGATAGATTACTTATCAAAGTTGTTGACTTCGGCAATGATAATAAAAAAGAAGGGTAAATCGCAGCTGACTGGAGCGGGAAATATAGGCCGCACTCTATTTCGCCCCTGGATTAGAATATTGCATGTGTGTTTATGTCACAAAAGGTGCACTATGTCATCTATATGATGTAAAGATGGAGTACTACAGCTTATTGCCCAGATTGATGTGCACGGCTTTGACCTGCGAGTAAGCTTCCAGTCCAGCCTCGCCAAGTTCTCTCCCAATACCCGAGTGTTTGACGCCACCAAATGGTATCCTGTAATCGCAGTCTTGACTACTGTTCACCCAGACCATCCCAGATTCGATGTCTGCAGCTACCCGATGAGCTCTCTCCAAGTCCTTGGTGAACACTGCAGCACCTAGTCCGTAGATTGAGTCGTTAGCCATCGCTATTCCCTCTTCCTCACTTGAAAATGCAACGATGACCACGAATGGGCCGAACACTTCTTCTCTGTAGATTCGCATATTGGGTGAGACGTTGGTGAATACTGTTGGTTTGATGTAAAATCCGTCGCCATCAAAGGCCTCCCCGCCCTCGATCAGCTCGGCTCCCTCAGATTCTCCGATTTCGACATAGGATAATACTCTTTCATACTGCTGCTTGGTAACCTGGGGGCCTTGGAAGGTATTTCTGCTCCATTGGTCACCAATGACGGACACTGTCTTGATTTGTTGACGGAACTGTGTAACAAATTCCTTGAACACAGACTCTTGGACAAGAATGCGAGATGTAGCTGTACAAATCTGGCCTTGGTTTGACATGATACCAAAGTGAGACCACCGTACTGCCTGCTCCATTTCGGCATCGTCAAATACCATCAGCGGGGATTTACCACCAGTCTCAAGAGTGATATTTTTCAACCCTCTGGCCGCCATTCTCATGATCTGAGTAGCGGTTGACGTTGAACCTGTGAAGGCGACCTTGTCCACTAGCGGATGCTGCACCAATGCAGAGCCTGCCTCTCGTCCAAACCCATTCAGGATATTCACAACACCTGGTGGAAATCCAGCTTCCTTAATAAGTTTGGCCAGTATAAGAATGGACAGGGGCGTTTGTTCAGCAGCCTTCAGGACAACTGTATTTCCGCATGCCAGAGCAGGCCCAAGCTTCCAGCAAGCCATCGAAAGAGGGTAGTTCCAAGGGATGATTTGCGCAACCACGCCGATGGGTTGGCGTAAGGTGTAAGCAAATTTCTGTGGCGTTGTGCCAATAGTTTGACCATAAATCTTGTCGGCCCAGCCGGCGTAATATCGAATTGTCGAAAATGCTTCTGGCAGATCTTCTTTAAGGGCGACACTGTATGGTTTGCCTGATGGTCTTCAGCGGCTGTAGCCTACTGATAACTCAAGTGACCTCACCATTATCCCATGCATCTATGGTTGCTAGAAGCTCTTTATTTTCCTCAATCAAGTCCGCAAGCTTGAAGATAATCCTCCCACGTTCTGTGACACAAAGGTGGTTCCAAGTTGGACTTTTCAAAGCCTTCTTTGCCGCATCAACCGCACGATCTACATCTTCTGCTGCGGCAGCTTGCACCACAGTAATCTCTTTCTCTGTTGCAGGATCTACTGTTGAGATGTTGTTGGAAGGTTGGAGTGAATCCACGAACTCGTTATTGATAAAGAGACCTGTTGGTTGTTCCCATTCGCGGCCGTTGGGTGCTTTCAACAGGACAGTCCGAGGCATCATTGATTTCTTTGGCGAAAATCGTGGTGAACTTAGCTGTATGAATGGCGGTGTTTACTACAGCCTCTTCTGAGGATTGAAAATGGTCGTATTAATGGATTATGTGTAGTGTGACGACAGTGGAAGTACGACAAAATAGTTCCGTCGGAGCAGTCAATTATAACCATAATATCATGCCTAGCACTTCGAGGCTCATGCCTAGCGCTTTAAGGCGTTGATAATGTTCATTATTCGGTAGAATAATACTACAAAGATTGAACAAGTACTCCGGGAAGAGGATTCCGAAGCCCTCCTACCCCGCAGAACGAGGTGTGTTAGGCGAAGCGGAGCTCATCTTCGGAGTCTCCTACCGCTTTGCGAAACTGTGTCCCTTCTAGACTAGCGAATACCGAGGCACCTACCACGCGGTGAGGCTGCTGTTGTCGAAACAAAAACAACTGGTACATGGGACACTAACGCACTTAGCATCCATGCTATGCTTCTGAAACCAATGTAGTCAAAAGTGGCTCGACGTTAACTCGCTCTAAAATCACTTGCAACTCTTTTCATGAAGCCTGCTATACAATGCTCAAATTTGAAGATTACTTAACACTATAGATAGCAATGATTCATTTGATTTCCCCAGAGCACTTACCCTACCTCGGAGTTGAATTCTTTGCTCTAATAGCTGCTGGACAAGACTGGCCACTCTCGCCCACCTTTCTCATAGAGCAGATGATCCAAAAATTTTGTTCAACTGGATCCGAATCATCTGAAATGCTGAGAAATCTCACTGGATGTTAGCTAGGAATTGATTAAAAACTTTCTTTTAAACTAGTTTCGAAGTTCACCTTCTGTTTTGCTTCCACACTGGCAGAAGCGTCTTTATGAGTCTATTGGCCTACATATTGTCTTATTGGTGTATCAAACTTATTATGTATTGGATGACCTGCCTTTAAAAGTCCCCGCCTATAAACTCTCCTTCCCATTCGGACTGACTCAAGAAAATTCACATCAGCTTTATTAACACGCAGTACCGTATCCTGAAGAAAAAGGTAACTGACCATCGAGTAGTAGTGAACAAGTAGTTGACAAATAAAAGCACACACCATGATTGATTACATATATCGTGGCAAACATCTCGTTTGCAGAGAAATTAAATTTCACAAACCTCGGGAGTCCAAAAAGGTATTTCTCAAAAGCTAACGATAGGGCATTACTTCTAGCTGGACACTATTATATATTGCTGCACATGTTATCAGCCGTACAATTACTAATCATAGTGGACATCTGCGTTGTGTATAGTTGCGGTGCTTCCCAGCCCACACCTATCGAGTTGTCTTCCATCAAGAACACACATTTTCGCCCCCTTGTCGCGGCAATGCAACCAAGCAATGTCTCCAGACATTCCTTGCCTCCCTATTTCTTGAGATGTACAATCGGTACTGTCAATCTTAAGAGGCCACTCCCCATCTATAGTAGTAGGAGGCTGATCGCTGTCAGGAGCTGGGAAACTGAAAGTCTGATGAATCAGCTTTGAAGCGCATGGATCGAAGCCTATTCCTGCGTCGCCTACAAAGAACTCCCAGTAATACGATATTTCTGATATTTAGTCTGCAAAATTGCTCCCAAATATTTGCAAAGTCTCGCCTATTTTGGGAACTCCTTGTCCTGGTGTCGACTCTGAGCCACTGGATTTCAAATCTCTATCTGGGTGATCATCTGGATCAGTCATACTGTCTCTCATACTCCAAATATTTGTGACGGCTTTGTCCTTCAATAGGATTGGATTTTTCTCTTCCATACGCCACTCTTCCCCTTGGCTTTATGTATTAGTATTAGTGCACAGCTGAAGGAAGGATCCATAATGATGCAACTGGAATGGAGTTGGAGACTAACCAGCATCATCCCCGCAAGTTCGTGTTTCCCCTGCCGCATAGGTTGCCATGGCTTTTGAGCAAACTGCAATAACGGCCGCACCTTCCATGTCCACTTCTCCAGCACCACATTGGAAATCCCGGTCGAATATATCCCAGAAGTAAGCGTATGCAGTATCGTTCTCACAGAACGATAAGGTATCAGCCTGGTTCCTTCCACTATAGAATACTAGGTGGTCATCTTCGACTTCTTCTTCTTCTATTATTCAATCATAGACTTTGTTCCAATCCGCCGCATCATCTGAGAAGTGAACACATTGTTGAATAGATCTGACAGATAGAGACAAAGATTTAGGATGGTAAAAGGTGGGGTTGGATACCTGGCACACGCTCAACCCGCTTATGGAGACTGGCTTCGCGAGTTGGTGCTGGGCTTGACAGAATCCCTCTGAATAAATAAATCGTCATCAAGAATCCTGACCAGCAGTTGAACAAATACATAGTTCAAGAGTGTGAGTGGTTCAACTATCAAAATGAAAAGATATATCTCTTATTGCTAAACGTTGAGAGAGCTGTAGAATCTTAATGGATCACAAATTGCGTTTCTCATCATGGTTGACTTTTCTATATTAATATATGCATTTGATATTGCGGAGTTTTTGATCCCACTAACGTGCTACGGCTGACTCGAAAATATCTCAGACTTGAGATAGTCCTGCCCCCAACACCGGCTTAGTTGTAGGTAGCATTCACCAAAAAATGGCCAAGGGTGAAATCAGGATCATTCATCCCGGGCGGTTTTCAGGCGAATAACTCTCCAATTTTGGCTGTCATATTATCTGTCCCTAAAACTCAAGTTCGGAATATTACTTGTCTCAGGCTAGATCAGGTATGATAGGAAATCATCCCATTCGGTCAGCCACTTCAGGGGGACACAATATGATGAATCAGTATTATTGGTGACTATCGTATGATACATATCGCCAGCCAGAAATATGCCTCGCCACGCCACCTTCAACATGAGTTACTTGCTTCAACGCCTTCAACGGGAGCCTTGCTATGCCACATCCAGAAACATGTTTCCACGCCACCTTCAGAAAAGTGCTGCCAAGCAGCCTTCATAATGAGTTCTACTACGCCACGTGCAGCGTGTATGTTCCTTCACCGCTTCTGTTGATATGTTGAGTTTAGTCAATCGATAACACCATTGGTCCCATCCTCACAACAAGGCTGGCCCCAAATCTATGGAATACAACCCACTAAGCAATGTGAGTACGCTTTTGGCAGTTGCTCTTATCTCGTACATTGGACAAAAGTTTAGGAGAGATGTCAGATAGAACAAAGAGTAGGAAGTTACTGGTCTATGCAATATACAGCACATCTAATCGACGTAAGCTGAATTCCTATCCGCTTTCAATGACTCAGCATCCACCGCCCCGAAGCACTCCTGTGGCGAGTTACTTAGACGTCATCAAAGGAGTTCCACCGCACTGACTTTTCCCGCCTTCTGCTGAACCTATTAATGTTTGCAGGTTCGTTGGAGTCTTGGCGATTGTCTTACTTTCTCCGCACTACGCCTCCTTGGCTAGTAGCATATACTGGTCTCGAAATTTGACTTTCTCATCTCGCTCCTTCTTTTCTAAGCCTGGGATCCCTTCTACACCAAACGATTCACGAACGATATGACGGATAAAACCATAACAGCAGATAAGCTGCTTGATGCTTGCACTGCTGACGATCTCGATTCAGTACAACAATTGCTCCAGGATACAGTATACATCATCAAAGCCGTCCAAGTTGAGGACTGTATTAAGCATGGAGATTATCCCGAAACTCAATTTGTGTCTGATGTTCAGCAAATTCGCTGGGGCGAGCTCCCCAGATGTGATCAAATACTTGCTCAAGTTTGCAAACAGCCACAGGACTCAATACGATCCCTTTTCATCGCGAAAGCATCACCTCTGCTATTACAAGTAGTAGAAACGTCACTGTGTTTGAAGAATTGTTTGCTGTAAAGCTAGATGTCATTGATATGGATTTAGGGCACGCTGGCACTCCGCTTAGCTAGGCAGTTGCCGGGAATAGAAATGCTCCCAAGTATAGTGGCGACCGCGCACCACTCGTACGATTTCTACTCGAAAACGGAGCAGAACCAAATCGAGTATACAAGCCTCATTATAACGGCCCCGGTGCCTATATCAGCGTTGCGGCTCGAAGATCATCTATGGAGGTCGTCGAGCTTCTCCTCGATTATGGCGCTCAGCTGGAACAATCTGGCGCCATACATCATGCAGCTAAAAAGGGCAGAATTGCCGTGATGAATTTCATTCTCAAGCGTGGAGCTGATATCGATGAGCAACTTTGGAAAAATGACTATATGTTCTCTTCACGCCATAGAACAAAATTGAAAAGGAACTATGGTATTGTAAGCGACGTGACATACAATCGTAGACCAGAATGGACTCACGAGACACCACTACATTTCAGCGTACTGTATCATCAAGTCGGAGCTACGGCTTGGTTAATGGAGTCTGGGGCGGATGCAGATATCAGGGATGCGAAAGGGTGGAGTGCGAGAGCTATGGCGATCAAAATAGGCGATCCAGGATTACTTGAAGCTCTGACGCTTTCAACAACTCGGAGAATTGCACAATCCTAGGATTCGCTTCGAACTACTACTATTGCTCTTCTTAGCGCCCTGTATCAAATGAGTTCTTTTGGTACCATCTCCACAATTGCGATCTGTGTTGACAAGAACTTCAAATTTGCGATGCTACGAGAATATGAACAACTTTAGATTCCTCCAGCCATTGCAACAGCTGTCGAGGACTTTCGCGGCTATGCTGCGGTCTCTCCGATTGCAACAAGGCTATAATCTGGCTTGAAGTTGACTTTCATATCTCCAACATGAGCAATGATATCCTCTGCACGGTGACCAGCACTTGAGTTGGATTGCATATCAACAGCCTGTACCATTCCTGGCGGGAAGACTTGGAGGGTTTCGACGGGACTCAACGACACATCGCGTGGGACGCCTTGACCAAATAATATTGTGGATAGCGCGACCAAGCTGAGGAACACGATTCCAAGAGCGATTCCTAGCCACTGATAGTCACTCTTGTAGAAGATAACTTGGTGTGTGCGTTGTGCTTGGAAAGCTTGGCGCTGAGGAATGACCGATTCGGGTGGGCCTGATACTGTGAGATTCGTGACGGAATTGCCATTCATCGCAAGACGGAAAAGGACTTCACCCATAGCATTGAGAATATATTCCGTGGGTGATGTCCATCTGTAATCCCATCTGCAGTTTTCGCCGCCCTGTTCCGTATATTTGAATAATACTTCGCTGAGGACACCGTATGTGGACAGAGCTGTTGAATTGACATCCCATCCAGAATAGGAAGTGAAATAAGTGCCCATATATGGCAACGCGAAGAGGGGTCCAGGTCTCGCGAGGCTTGGGGAATCATGAGGTTCCGTACGAAGAACATTTTCTGATGTCCATTCCGACAGTCGTCTAGGCAGGACTGTGACCTTTGTGTCTTCGATAACAATGTTGTACGCGGAGCGCGCGATTTGAATCTGGCAGGTCTCGGTAACTTGGGTAGCGACACAGTCCTTTGTTGTAGTCGTTGTGTATAGGCTTTGCAGTGTCACTTGAAGGTAGTTGTCTGTATGTCGAGTGAGATTTAGGCTGACATCGAAGAACCAGAGCTCGGTTTTCCGCGAGCTAGTCAGGTCAACTGCACTTGTTTCGTTCGAGCAAGATGCCGAAATCCCAGGTGCATGAATCACGCCTCTGCAAATTCCTGCACACCTGTAGCCTTCTCTATCCTTGGTGTGGATGCTGTCCTGCCGATACCATTGCACTGCTGCGGCCGAGAAATCGAACCTGGCGTTTCTTCCGGTGAAGGTGGTTGCTGCAAGACCATCAGGGATCATCGGTAGAATATCTAAAGACAGGGGAATTGTATCGGCCTCAGCGCCGGTACGTGATGCCCTAGTCGAAAGCTGGAATAACGGGTTGTAAAGGAAGCTTCCTATCGGAATTAGAAGCGATGCGAGCGCAAGTCTCTTGAAGCCGCGAGTGCCAAAAACTGACGATTTCCATGTGCTTCTCCGTAACCAGAAGCCGCGATCCCATATACGATTCAAGTGCTCAATAGTAGTCCCCGATTCGGCTGCCCTCCACCAGGCAAGGCAAATGGCAGTGGATAGCAGATATGCGAATGACAGGGTCATTACTGGGGCAAGGACGGCAAGTACAACAGATGGCCGTGTCTTCCAGGAGGTCGTGGGCTTCCCATCTGAAACGCGGACAACAATGGCAGCACCAACGGAGGATCCTAAGATGCAGAATATGGCTAGGAGCGTGGCCCATGGCCTTGTGTTCCTCGAACGGCGGGAAGGCGCATCTTTTGGCTCAAAGCTTTGTGTTACGTTCGTAACAGCGGCAATCGGTTCGGGATGCCCCATGTTCGCGTTATCACAAGCAATTTGGCAAGGTCAAATAGTGTGGTTGAAGCAGGTGGCACACTGGGTAAGCGGCTGTATAAGTATCTTGAGCGAGGCGGAAGGTTCATGGACATCAGAAAGAAAAGCTGCCGGCAAACATGGGAATCAGCTATTCCGACTAGAACGGCCCTTGATTTGGGCCAGCATGACTTCGGGTATAACAATGTGGCGGCAGCCACAGTCCTTTTTCAGCTCAAGATCCAGGCATTAGGCGCTTAGGCCCCACAGCCTGGAGCTCTAGCGTAGGGCTATTCGCTAATTTGATCTGTTCCGGGATGCGCGATGTCTGAACATTGCGCTTCTACCAGCTGCCTTCCCCATTGAAGACACCGCTAAAGCATGAAGCAATATACAAGTGCAGTAAGGCTGCAGCCAAGATAAAGATGTGGGATTGTCATGAGGCAGTCATTAGGGTAGTGCTTGGTTCTGGCTAGAATTGCAGGCATCTCTCCTTCGAATCTAAATTTGTTGAATCGCAAATAATGCTGCTCTGAATTATTTGCTGCTATAGTATATTCTTTTGCTGATTGGTGCTCAAAGTTGTTGAACCCGCGTCTATGTCGCAAGCAAGGGTGTAGTGTCGCTTCATGCGAGCTCTAGCTCAATTAATGAGTCCATGCTTTGTGGATGCCGCCAGATGCCCGTTATCTTCAAGCCAGCCCCTTCGTACAATGTCTGGTGCTCAACTTCTGTGCGATGGCGTGCTCCAAGGCTGACCATGAGCTCCCAGTCGAGACAAGCTGTCGTTCATTAATAAGCTGTCAAGCTGCATTGATGATCAACTCACTCTGGGCCCAATGGGCGCCCTCATTTGGGACTACAAAGTCGTTTATGAGAACTTTGGAGTACCCTTTCTTCATTGCTGGTACGATAGATTTCAAAATTTGAGTGTTCACTTCATCATTCCAATCTTGTACAATGGAGTGGAGGTAGTATGCACGTGCGCCCTTGATAGGCTGCTCCGTTAGGAAGTCATGTGCCATCTTGTCGATACCAACGCTGACAGTTGCAATGTCGATAATCTCAGGTCTATCTTGCAGGACGATCTTTCCGGGCACTTGATCCGCAAAAGCTTGCCTCAGGCCTTCGACATCATGTCCCGAGCCACCACCGATGTCAACCAGGAAAGGAGCATCGCTCTCAGCACCATTGATCAACCGGTCTTTCACGGGGTAGTAATCATCATAGAACCATCGCGGTCTGCCCCTACTCCATATGTCCATCATGCTGGCGAAGCGTCGGCCCATTTCTGGATTGAATTTCTGGAAATATTCGAAATAATGACTTCCCTTACAATTGTAAGCATGCTGAAATGGTCCATCAGTACCCGAGTCGGGAGATTTGAAGCCGTGAGATTCAAAGTAGGAGGGTACAGATTGGTGCACTGGCGAGAAGTTCTCTGCAATGTACAAAATGGTATCCTGATATGCTGGCTCAGCAAAAGCCCTTGCGGTAGCCGTAGTCGCAAAGGTATTTGGTCCGGTTTCGCGGACAGTTCCCATGGCAGCAAGATGCCGGAGCATGCGTCCAATGATGACTGGATCTGCTTGCTTTTTGCATTTTTTCGCAATTTCGGCGACAGCGGCACCTTTCTCCGGAGTGTGTTCCATTGCTTGAAAAAGCTTGACCTCGACAGCCATCCAAAGGACGTTCAGGTGCGCGGGTTGGGCCCAAAGCAAGTGCAGCATGGTCTCAGAGGGGTGACTGAGTTCAGATATAAGGCTGGCGCAAGCGCCCAGCAATCCTTCTCTTGCACCCTGGTGGCCATCCCTCAATCCGTTGCTGAGTTGAGCAATTTGGTCGAGGAGGGAGAGTGTAGTCTTCGAAAGGGGAGTAGAAGTCATATTGGCGTATCCTGCAGGACGGTAATGTGTTACAAACGAGCTGTCCTCGGTCCGTTGTGTGACGTGATCGCAGTGGTGGACCCCACATCGGATGATTGTACTCCGGAACATGCTGCCGAACCCAGCAACCCACCAGGACGTTATCAGTATCGTGGCACCACAACCTTGTGGTTTTCGCCGACTTGCTACCCGCGGAACATGGTTATTGTACAACGTTGATTGCAAGACGTCATAATGCAGCAAAGTCCAAAGGCACAAAGTCCTACGATTGCTGATGCATCCGCCTCTACAGCAGACCCTAGCACTGCACTGTTATCCGCGGTAGACTCCGGCATCGAGTCCTCAAGCGAATACGATCAAGAGAATAGCGGTAACCATTTGCTCCAAGCTCAAGATGATACTAGTGAAGCGTCTACCGATGAAGGGTATTCAACAATTATTAGCATCAAAGCCCATGTCGCTGACCAAACGTGCAGATACGCCGACTCCGATGCTTCATCATTTCTTTCATCAATCTTATCAGAAGTCAGGCGTGGGGTAGAAATTGAAGGTCGTCTATATGCGACATATGGCAAGCATGAGTACGGTATGCCCATCGATGAAAAGGAGATGGACCGAAATGACTTGCAACACCACAAATACAATCTTCTCCTCAGAGACCGACTTTATGTTGCACCCGTCTCAGATGAGCAACTCAGTACTGGCAATAGCCGTATTCTCGATCTCGGAACAGGCACTGGCATATGGGCTATCGATATGGCCGATAAGTATCCTAATGCGGAAGTGCTAGGAGTCGACATCGCAGCCACGCAACCCGCTTTTGTGCCGCCAAACTGCTTATTTGAAATTGACGACGTCGAAGAAGACTGGCCGTACCGACCTGCTCACTTTGATTTCATTCACGGACGCGACCTGATGACGGCTGTGCGGGACTGGTCGCGCCTGATAGAACAAGCGTATACGCATCTCAAGCCAGGCGGCTGGATCCAGTTGGCAAGCACAATCCCTGGTGCTCTTACAGATGATGACAGCATCCCTCCCAACAGTGGCTATGTAGAGAGTGGACGACTTTATGCCGAAATAGCGGAAAAGATGGGCGCACCGCTTGACGCACCTCGAAGCTGGGCGGAACAAATGCGAGTCGCTGGCTTTCGCAACGTTCAAGACGAAGTATTCAAATTACCCATGGGTCCATGGCCCCGCTCTAAGAGGTTACGAACTGTCGGTAGACTTGAGCAAATCATGATCTTGGAAGGTGGATTCGAAGCTTACATGTTACGCGGCTACACACAAGTCCTGGGTAGAAGAGCAGAAGATCTGCAAATTATTCTAGCGCTTGCGAAGAGAGAAGTCAGAGATCCCAATGTACATACTTATGTTCAGTTTCACATCACTTATGGGCAGAAACCACAGTAGAGAGGCCAACATGGCGGTATGGCCTCCCAACGGTCTCGTGTTTACCCTGGGAGCTTTGAAAGACTCCGGCGATCTTATCAATGGTATGGCACGGTGAGGGACAACTTGCATGATTGTTCAAAACTTATTAACTCTATATATCTTAAAATCTCAGTGAGGTAACACTACACAGTTTCTGCCTCGGTGTTGCGATGCTCCAACCCTGTTCGCCACAATTGAAGAGCCTACTTGCGCTTCACAAGCTTGGTCAAGTCCCTCGCGGCCCAACCCGCAGACGTAATCTTACAAGAAAGTGAAATTTTGAGATACCAAGGATGCTCCTACGATAAAGAAGTGCAGTAGTTAGTCTATGAGTCTTCTCTAGAACGCTATGCCGCGGGGCCTATGTATATCTCGCATACCCGTAGCGTGATGCAGTTCTTTCAAAATCGGAAGTTCGCCGTTCAAGATGGTCAGCCTCGCCAAAAATGGATACCAGGAAGGTCCAACGATCATGTTCGATTCTTCGAAGGAACCCACGGATTCGTGATTTGATCTGTTCCGCGTCGTAGAGAACCGTAGACGTCGAGACTCGATTGTATCGATGCTGGAGAGCCCTATCAATGCGCGCAACCAGCAGGTCCATGCGTTGATGCATCAATCTTACGCCGGCGTTCACAAAGCGAGCCATCAGACGGTCATAATCAGCTTGGGCAGACCGGGCAGCTTGATTGAACCGCTCAAGCACATCTGAAGGTAGGTGTGATGGCTGGCTCCGTATGATATCATAGCTTGATCTGACACTGGTCCTTAACCCATTATTTTCGGCTTGTCGCCATGCAGCAATGACGTCTCTATCACCATCTGCACTTTCCTGGAGGCGTACAAATTCAGCATGACGAGATAGGCTTTGAGCGACTAATGCCTCACTAAGTGGTAGTTCCGAAGCTGCCATCAACGCTTCCATCGAGTTTTCCAGGCCTCTCAGCATTGTGGAAATCGTAGTTTCCGCTTCATTTGACCCGCTAGCAAGCTCTTCTCCATGCTTAACACGCGGGCTATCTGGTCTAAAAAGAACAGTCCGATCATTCGGGCATGTTCCACAGCTTTCGTGTGATGATCCAACCCAAGAAGTAATGCAATCCCGGTGAAAGTAGCACTTCTCACATGGCTTTAGCTTGACAACTTCTCGGTCATCGTTACACAAGCTTAGGCAGATGGAACATGTCGAATTTCTAGGAGATGGTTCGCTCACTAAGCCGATTTCCAGAAACTGAGCTCGAGAAGGCACTAAAGCGCTGGATTTTCTTGGAGCCATGATATGCTGTCAGAGGAGTCGTGTTTCGTGTTATGTGAAGTTAGTAGGTATTCAGGTTATCCGATGGTCGGGCATACAAGAATATGAATAGCTTTGATTACAAGGGCAATAGCGTTGGAGACCCTGCCTTTATAGGGGTTAAACATATAAATCCATCCAGTTTGTGCGCTTACAGTGTTCAAAGGCATGACACCGGAGACAAAGATGCATGCAAACTTCATTATGTAAATCTTTTAACTTAGTGCCGCCCCATTTACTAGTAACGATGCAAAAGAATGCTTTGTTGAATCAGTGATACAACTCGCGGTGAAAGAAGTCTTAACTTGGTAGAATTGAATGTTCATTGTTCACAAGCAGGCAACACTGTGCTTTGTTAAGACATCGAAACATGCATTCGGGATTTGTTCCATATGCATACTACGAAATTTTCACTAGCAAAGAAAGGATTGTTGCTAAATTTAAGCTCATTGATAGTTTGATAATCACGTTGGACTCATTACCAGTTTTAGAATGAGGCTAGGGTCTGTTAATAAAGCTGCCACAGTTTTCTATACAACCTGCCTCCTTATTTTCTGAGCTGAAGCACGCCGAAATTTTCTCCTTGCAATGTTTGATATGAGAGTGGGGGCATCCTGCTGCACGTTTGAAGTGCTTCTCGAGAACGCAAACCTTGCTATCATTACCATGTGAGTTAACTTTATCTGAACGCCCATTATGCTACTAAAACATACCCTAAAGCCTAAACTTTCACTTGCGTACGGTATAAGCTCGTCATTTCCGTATTTTGGCATTACGGTTAGTAGAATTTTTTTTCACGACACACATCAAAAAACTGGAAAAGGCAATTATGTGCGCCTCAGGATACCTATCTAATCAGGCTTCTCAAAAACAAAGAGACTATCTTCTGATGGTTTCTCCCGTGTAGCAATAGCAAACGTAACAGAGGCTAGCTACCCTCACAATATGTCCATACCTTTCTCTGAAAGAAAGGCTTGAAACACGATATACATTGGGGAACAGGCGCAAACGTGGTAGTTGAGGAATGTGAAAAGATTCTTACGAGTACAATGGCCTTGGCAGTTATTGTAAGGTAATTAACGTTTCCCACTGTGACGCGAGATACACCAAGGCGAGACAAAAGACAGGTACTTTGACATTCAACCATGAACTTCAGTCAGCAACGTCGGCCCCTCGCTTACATCAGCTGTAGCATTAATCCTAGGGACCTGGGCAATAATTTCCTCGTTTTAGTATCAAAAATTACTCTTTCTTTCATGTTCTTTGAATACACAGTTTAGAAGAGTAGCTCGTCTAGCTACAAAAAGCCATCCCTGTTTGCTACACGGCGACCGACTGGAAACGGCTTTAGGTAGTAGAATTATCTCTAGTAATTGATAAACAACATCAACGATCAACGCACCAGCGCTTATAGACTGCGTGGTGGCCGTAACAAGTAAGATATACGGCAACGCCACCCTGGTCGGTACCTGAAACTGCAATGCCCGACGCCAACCAAGATCCGCACGGACGATACCTCCGTATCAAAACTTATGTAATAGCCTCGGCAGGATGGATAGTCAGCAGCTGGTGGCTGTGTGTCGCCTTTGCTACAATAGGATCACGAGGGTCATTTCAAAGAGTAACGTCCCCGACTGGGAAGCAAGATACATAGGGTAGCGAGACACTTTTACAGCTCAACCTCGAATTCTGCTGCATTGCAAGAGCCTCGGCATTACAGAAAGGTATTTACCCGTATCGCTAGCAATCCTGCAACGCGTTTAGACTAGCGTTTTTCACAAGTAAAGCCGAAGTGGCCTCTAGCTATTTGTTCACCTTGATCCCCTCCTCCTCGCCAGACTCGATCACGCTCACAAATCATCATCTGTCAGAATCAATATCGCATCCAACCCTCGATCCGCGCCTACAATGCCGCTCCTCGCCTCCATTACCGTCTTTCTACTAGCCGCGCTCCATGTCTACATCATGGCCTTGGAGATGTTCTTCTGGACCTCACCAGCAGGGTTGAAAGCGTTTGCGCTCAAGCCTGACTTTGCGGCCAAAACCAAAACCATGGCCGCCAACCAAGGCCTGTACAATGGTTTTCTGGCAGCTGGCCTCTTGTGGTCTCTGGTCCACCCCAGCGCCGTGTTTGCGCCTCAAATCGCTCTGTTCTTCGCGGGTTGTGTATTTGTGGCCGGTGTTTATGGAGGGCTGACGGCAAACACCAAGATTTTCTTCCTCCAAGGTCTCCCTGGAGCTTTGTGTCTTGCTGCGGTATTCTTCGCGTAGGCAACCCTACCCTAGCCATACCGATTCACAAGTCTAAGACTAAATACTCTATCGTTGTTGGATTGTAGATGCAGATTGAATCAAAAGTAGCTATGCTTCGTCTCGCCTCGATGTGTGTCTCACTTAGCAGTGGGTGACGTTACTGCTGACATGTACAAGAAATGCTGTTATTATCCACCAAACCCAGTTCGAAAACAATCTAAGTACATCTCAGAAGCCTATTACGTATTATCAGAGCCGCAGGAGCCCTCCATACTGGTGCAGCCTCTTCTACCTACACTTCGCTCTACCTTGCAAACTTGGACAGTGCCTCAGCACTATTAGTCATGCCCTCTCTTCAAAAGGGCTTTCGTAATTTGGTCATGAAATATTGTAAAATGAAAGAGCTCTTCTAGCCGCAAAGTTGAGCGAGTCAGAGCCAGGTTGTTTTGCAAATACAAAAGGCAGCGCGCAGTGACAATTCCATCATGAATTGTTCTCCAAAGTAGCGTGCGACCATGTCTTGCTGGGCCTCATGCCGTTCAGAGGGCCATGACCTACACTTTCGAACCAAATTTGCGACAAAGAGGAGCAAAGCACTATTGAGATGTGCGATACTGCTGAGACACGGGCAGCCGAAAACGTGAGCGCAGCCACGGACACCGACAATCTGACATGCAACGAGTATACGGCCAGTTGCAAGGGTTTGAGTGCCAAAACACTCCCAGCTGATGCAATGAATCTCGTGGATGGGGTGACTTGGGTAGCTTTGTCCGAATGTGGATTTTGAGGAATTGCTCTCGAGTATGTGGATCAGAGCATATTTTGTTACTCTTCTCTGGTATGTTGATCGACATAAGAGCGGGACTGTAAGCTGGTCTCTTGTGTTTGATTAGTGACTGTGCTCTAAAGCGACGGGATAGTGTGTATACTCATGGGTGTGTCTCTGCTCACATACGCATTCACTCACTCTATCAAGGCGAGGAGCAGAGTGTCCACTATGATGACTTGTATCAGAATGAATATTCGACTGCAAGAGGCTCGTGAAGATGAAGGACAAATGATCGGTCAATTGTATCTCATCGACTGTGGGTTGTTGATTGTTGTTTGCTGTTCGTGTTGAATGTGACATGAGTCCTCATCCCAGCATCGCTCGCTATCCTGGATGATGTACTAGTCTGACCCATCACATCAAAATAGGGAAGGAAAACTTTGTCCAAAATTGAAAAGATAAAAAGGGCTTTGAACGCACATTGCACAACCTCTCGGGTGCAACAGAGCACTGGCATTTCGTTCCTTCTTTCGTGCTCACACTAATAGCAATACTATCAGCACCTCCCCTTACTTCACTACTCAACTCCCCGCGCGGTAATACACCAAGTCGCTATTGATGACGTGCTTTATATGCCACCTTTGTTCTACAGATCGTTGCAGATATTGGGCGTGGCGTCCTTGCAACACGCTTACCTGTGTAGGTGTACGACGCTCAGCCGCATCATGTAACAACCTGGAAGGCTTTTTTAGATCAAGTTATATACGTGTCCTAGCCACCTAAGTCGCATTGCAACGCTTGGTGAGATGTTGAAGTATTGATTGTCTGGCAATCTGCTTGCGCATGAGGTGGGTTAGTTTTGCTGTTTTCGAGCTGGCAGGGACAGACGTAGGGTGGGTATAAATATATGTAGCAATTTTCCATCTTTTCCCTAGCTACGGAGAAAAAGCATTGATACTTTGTCTATCTTCTCTCAACATTTGATATTGCATAGTTGCTTGTGCCAAAAATTACAGGACCATGCATCTTCCTACCTTGTATGCTGCGCTACTTACGCTGACTACACCCTCCCTTGCCTTGCGCATCGGTACTTACAACTCTTCTTACGTGCCTCCAAGGCTTCCCCCAAGTCTGGCCATTCCCGTATACAGTTTCTACGCCTTCATCGCCACATCAGACGCATACCAGGTACCATCTGAGATCGACTTTGTCATCTCAGACCGGTCCTATACAACGCCATGCATTTCCAGCAGCGAGACATATGAGACACTTTTCTCCGACTACAAATACTACCCCTGTGAGGTGAATCGTTGGTATCCAGACATCAGCTTTTCTTTCCGGATAAGCGAGAATTTCAAAGAGATTACGATAAAGAAGAGCTGGAATAACAATGGGTGAGTAGGGCAATGGCGACATTGTGAGAAGAGTGCTGACGAGCTGCTAGCACACACATAACAGGCTTTGCGACGCAAGAGACAAACTGGAACGAGGCTGAGGGAGGCAATGTAACGACAAGTGACTCTGGGAAGTACTATCGTAGGTTCAACAAGTGGGACTTCCAAATTACAAGTCTCGTCGCGTGAAACAACGACAGAAGATGATGATTCGAGGGAGTCAGAGGAAAAACGAGGAAATGAAGGCGTGGAACTAGCGTTGTGGTTCTGGATTGAGAGGGACTTGAAGTTGAAATCATTAATTAAATTGTCAGGTAGCCCCAGTGTCTCTTCTCTTGAACGCATAGCTCGGAATTGCAATGATAAAGTCCCGTACTCCAAGGTTCAAATATGCCCTACAGGAAGGAAGAAACCGACGAACACAAATTCAACATGACGACATGTCGAAAAAGGGCACATTGTGGCGTGCAGCTTAATCCATAAGAACGCTCTACAGCAGACGAGCGATATACCTACACTTGAACGACAGTCTAGAACCACCTAGCAATTGCAGCCTCCAGGACCCTGTGTCTGGTTGGCCTCGGGCCTCAGATTCACGCCCTGTCGTTGCTGGCCTGGCCTTAGGTTTCGTGGGCCGGCTTGGTCGAGCGGTAGCTTCTTTGCAATGGCCGTAAATAGTTCGCGAACATTTTCGCTCGTCTTTGCCGAAGTCTCGAAGAAGAGGAGCCCGGCCTCACGGGCATACTGCTCGGCATCGGCGGTGGAGATGGCGCGCTTATCGGGGGATTCGGTGACCAGATCGAGCTTGTTGCCGGCAAGGGCAATGATGATGTTCTCGTTGGCTTGGCGCTGGAGTTCCTTGACCCATGCCTTTGCCTTGTCCAAAGATGCCTATCCCTGTCAATACTGCATAGCGGCGTAGTGGTGGGTGGAATAGTCATGGGGGGGACGTACGGCTTGTGTGATATCGTAGACAACTACGGCGCAGTTTGCATTTCGGTAGTACATGGGCGCCAGCGACTTGTAGCGCTCTTGGCCTGCCGTGTCCCAGATCTCAAACTTGACGGTTGTGTTCTCATCGAGGGCAATGGTCTGGGTGAGGAAGGCGGCGCCGATGGTGGATTCCCGGTAATCGTCGAATTGATCCTGCACGAGTCAGTCTGGTGTCTTTGATACTCTTGCTGGCATTGCCACCATACTTTGACAAACCGCAATACTAGCGACGACTATGGACATGTTAGCTCAGATATCTGTCCAGTGGCTGCCTTGATGCGGTATATGTACCTTTCCAACAGCGGATTCACCTGCGCATGGTTAGCATTATACCTCTGGCCATGTATCGTGCTCCCCCAAAGCGTACCGAGTAGCACCAACTTGAACTGAGCAAACCTGGAGCCTCCAGGCCGCTGACCTTGTGGTGCTCTGGCAGACATGTTGAGAGGTGACGCGGCGCTATCGGGTCGGGGGTCGAGGTTTGGAGGGCTGGTCGAGGTGTGCGGGATGGGATGGCCGAGGCGTCGAGGCACTTCGGCAGCAGACGGTGGTGGACGGGGCTGGGCAACTCTTAACGGGGGGAGGGAGGTTGAAAGTACACGATGAATGAAAGGGCTGGCTGCTGCGGTGACGAGGTGCTGCGCGCGTGCTTGGCCCTTAGCGCACAAGCCGGACCCTTTCGCCGCAGTGGCCGCCCATGACGAAACGCTTGCATGGCGTTCATAGAAAACACATTGCGACAACACGCCCAATCCTCCCCCACGCCCCAGTGAATAGCTGTATACAACGCCCTCGCAGTGCAGCGCAGAGTACTGCACCGTCTGGACATATCTCCCGCCACAATGGGCTCTGCCCTGCCGTACCGCGACATCAATGTGCACTCGTCGCCCTCGCACTATGCCTTCTCCTCCCCATCGTCACCCTCTGCGCCGACACTGGTAGTAGAGCGTCCGTCCGGTGACCTCCGCCTGCACGATGGCAAGCTTCTGGGCTCCAAGCGCGTGTCGAGCGTGGCAGGCATCCTGGGCATCATCAAGCTGCGACTAGGTACATGTGCCCCAGGCTTTGAGAGAGCGGGAGACTGATGCATACAAAGACAAGTACATCATCGTCATTACAAAGGCGCAGCCCATGGGCAGGATAAAAGGTCACATGATCTACAGAGTCATCACGACTGAATTCCTGCCATTGCGTGAACGCCCGCTGCACGACCCGGACGAGGACAACTACCTCGCCCTCCTCAAGACCCTCATCAAGACGTCACCGCTGTTCTTCTCCTACTCCTTTGACATAACAAACAGCTTCCAGCGCCAGGCGCATCTCGATCCCTCTACACCCCTCTGGAAGCGTGCCGACGACCGCTTCTTTTGGAACCGATTTGTGTCCAGCGACCTCGTAGACTTCCGAGGAGGCCTCAACAGCGGATATGGAAGGCACTCAAGTGGCCAGCAACCAGATGTGGACCCTTACATCCTGCCTGTCATGTATGGCATGCTGGAAATCAAGAACACATCGATCAAGGGTACCCCGCTCACCTTCATCTTGATCACTCGGCGGTCACGACTGAAAGCCGGAACGAGATACTTTTCGCGTGGCATTGACGAGAATGGCAACGTGTCCAATTTCAACGAGACAGAGCAGACAATCATACTCAACGACAGTGCCTCTGGCGGCCCAGGCGGCTTTGGATCGACTCAAAATGGGGTCGCTGGCAGCAATACTGGTAAGGAGACGCAGGTCCTTGCATACGTGCAGACAAGAGGAAGCGTTCCCGTGTACTGGGCGGAGATCAACACCTTGAAGTATACTCCCACACTGCAGGTACGAGGCGTCGAGGGCGCCCTGCCAGCAGCAAAGAAGCACTTCGCTGAACAGATACGACTCTACGGCGACAACTGGCTCGTCAATCTCGTCAACCAGAAAGGGCGTGAACAGAGGGTCAAGGAGGCGTACGAGCAGATGGTTGACTACCTGGTAAACTCGCCAGTTGAGAACGTGGAGGGTGACAGAATCACCTCGGAGAAGTTCCATCTCATTGAGTCAGCCAATGCGCAGACCGCCTATGACCGCTTGCACTACATTTACTTCGACTTCCACAACGAGACCAAAGGTCTGCGATGGGACCGTGCAAAGCTCTTGATGGATCAGCTCGCACCAGACGTCATCAAGCACGGCTACTTCCGTGGTATAGACATGCCTGGCGAGGCAGGCCGAGTCGAAGTCCGGCGGCACCAGACCGCTGTTGTTCGGACAAACTGCATGGACTGTCTTGACCGCACAAATGTGGTCCAGAGTATGATTGGCCGCTTTATTCTCTCGCGCATGCTTATCGATCTGGGGTTGATGGGCGAAGGTGAAAGTGCAGAGGAAGACAAGGCGTTTGAGTTCCTCTTCCGCAACGTGTGGGCCGACAATGCCGACGTTGTATCGAAATCTTATTCTGGAACTGGCGCTCTCAAGACCGACTTTACACGTCTCGGTATCCGCACCAAGCAGGGCGCTCTGCAGGACTTGAACAACTCTATCACGCGCTACTGCCTCAACAACTTCCGCGACGGGCCAAGGCAAGATGCTTTCGATCTCTTCCTGGGGACGTATCTACCAGGTGACTCTGGCATTGGCGGCCAACTTCTCTTTGCAGACCGAAGACCCCTCTTCATCCAGTCCATACCGTATATTCTTGCCGCAAGCATCTTCTTCATTTTCGTCGGCAGCCTGACTCGCCGAGCACCAGAGTCAGCTATCTGGCCCCTCCGACTTCTGCTGCTGTTTTCGCTCGTCGCAGCGGGTGTGTGCTTCAACTTTATCTGGAGCAACGGAACACTTTATGTAAGTTTCACCAAGGTTGCATGCTCTGAAGAAAAAAAAACATGGGCATACTAACCGATGCACAGGTCAACTGGCCAAAGCTCAACCGTCTCCCTGCACAGATAGAGTCCTACCAAGACACGCTCTCCAAGGTGTCGAACAGCGCTGTTGTTGGGCCGCTGGTGGGCACGAGACATGAGCGCGGAAAGAGCGATGCACGACTCCTCGGTCTTGAGGAGGGCAAGAAGAGAATCGAATAGCTGCATTCGACGCATTGGAGAGAACTAGCAGGGAGGGGGGGGGGGGGTTGGTCGGTTGGTTGTTGTTTTTTTGTGTCGAGACTTTGTACAGAGTACATCTTGGCAGTTGCATATATATTAGATGTAGAAAAAGTAGTTAAGAATTTTAATACATTGCATTTGCTATCCCCATGCACAATGTGTAACATAGGCGCAGGCACATTTGACACCAAACTACATGATTAAGGAGAAGAGGAGGTAATGTGTTATCTATGAAGAAAAAGGCCCGAGAATGTCGCGGATTCGTACAGGGTATCGTGAATAGCGACCGTTACATGGAGTAGTGGTGGTACAGTGTCTTGGGGTATCATTGTGAGGAAAGGAGAAGGGACAGGGTGGACGGAAGATCGTGAGTCGTAAAAGACGGCAGTGGGGAAAGACCGTGATATGGACAAGAAAAGAAGAAGTTGGACAAAGAGAGAAAGAGATCCTTGGCTAACATGAGACCTGCACAGCTGGCAGAATCACGACATCAAACTCCTCATCCACACTCTCTTCGGTCTGACTCGCTTCCTCCTGAAGTACCTTTTTGTCCTCTTCGTACTTGCCGCCAACAAAGGCCCACCCATCTCCCTCCAGTCGTGCACGTAGACGTTCGAGGTTCGAGTTTGCGGCCCGTCGGAGTAGGGGTGCCCACTCGCCCAATCGTTTTGGTGGTGCTTTTTGCTCCGTCTCGAGCTCCCAGTCGTCAAAGTCGGGTAGGATCCACAGGTCGGACTCGGTGCTGCCGTCTGAGGCCAAGTTGAGGTTCAGACATGTGCTTTGATGAAGCTCCATGCGCTGATCGTGCTGGAGAAGGCTGCGCTTCTTGGGCTGCGGGAGCCATGAGGGAGTCGCAGAGTGGAGGCCGAGAGAGATGCTGCGCTGCGAGACACCCAAGGTATCGACGCTACGTTGTCGCTTCATGGCCTTCTTTCGGCTGGGGGAAGAGGCGCAAGATCTGCGTGGGGACATGTCGGTGGCGCGTGACGGGAGCATGCCGTATACAGCGTTGCTGAGGTCGTAGCTGTAACCGGGCTCGTCACGCGAGCGGGTTCCTGGAGGCGGGCCGTCATCCATGGCTGCTGAGATGGTGGGAGGGAGAGGTTCAGTGAGAAGCACAGAGTTCAAAGGCAGTGAGGTAGTATATGCAGGAGATGATCTGCAAGAAGGATAAAGCCACATGCAGCTGCAGCAGCTGCAAGATACGAGTAATGGGTCTGTCGGTGATGGACTCCCAGCAGGCCGGGTGGGCGTCGAGGTGGTTCACGGGCTGGAAATGGCTGCCTGGTGGGCTCGTGCAAGAGTCATCCGATGACGTTGCAGGTTTGGTGATGCGGGTGGCTGTGCTCACTCAGCGCGTTTCAGTCGGGCTTAGGAGAAGAAGAAACGAGAGGAGAGGTTTGAGACGGGTCAGAAAGAAGGAATGCGAGGGGGTCAGCGAGTGCGTTGTGCAGTGAATCACGGATGGATGGGTGCTGCTGGTTGCAGAGGCCTGGTATCAGAGTGGGGAGTGGAGTCTTCACGGCTGCTGTTGCACAAGGAGAATGACAGGTTAATTAGTAGTGATACCAGCAGACTGGTGTTTGATGCAGGGCAGCCGATGAGAATAAATGGGCTGGCATGGGGTGGTCGTAAATGTAGCAGTAGAAGAAGAAGAAGTGGTGGTAAAGTGGCGCCGGGAGCTACGACGTGTTTCCGGCCAGGCCCGAGCGCCCTGCCGCTGTTCGCTGGTGAGCTTCAATTCTTCCAAGCTGGCATACGACCATCACCACCCCCCCGTCGTCCATCCCCATCCCCGCCATCCGGAGGCAGCCTACAATGCTGCGCGCCTCCATTCTCCGGGCTGGAACAGCTGCCAGGCCATTGGCCCGCCAGGCCCGCCCGCAATGGCGCGTCGTCCAGCGCTGCTATGCCGACGACAAGAAGACTGGCGACACGGCCATTCCTAATCCTGCCCCCGCCGTCACGCCGTCCATTTCGCCTGCAAAGCCCTCGCCCATCCAGGAGTCGACCATCCCCGCCGCCGACATCCCGAAGCCGCCGCCCGCCCCAGAGACGGTAGTGGCACCATCGTCATCGCGCTCCGCACCCGCCATACAGCCCGCAACCACACCACCCACCGGCCCAGGCTCTGCGAGCGTCGCGCCCGACCCAAAGACGCCGAAGCCAAAGAAGCGACGCATTCTCCGCAAGCTGCTGCTGTGGCTCACCATCTTGTCTGGCCTGGGATATGCCGGCGGTGTTTGGTACTCGCTGGTCTCTGATAACTTCCACGACTTCTTCACCGAGTACATCCCCTTCGGCGAGGACGCCGTGGCGTACTTTGAGGACCGTGAATTCAGGAGACGCTTCCCCGGTCGCGCTGGCCAGCCAAGGTTACACCCGCAGATTTCTGGTGAGAACAAGGTCACCATTCCTGGCAAGAGTGGTCTGAAGGCGCGGGAAGCCGAGGGGCCCAGCAGCGATCTCGCATCAAGGGGCCCCCATGTGAGCGCTGTTGGCGACAACACTCCAAAGGCCGATGCTGGACAACCCAAGGTTGGCTCCAACACATCATCAAAGAGCACACAAGAGAAGAGGCAGGAGGCGGCACAGATTGAGAAGCCCACCGAGTCTGCACAACATGCGCTGCTCCCTAAGGGTACAACGGCCGATTCCAAGATAGATGTCAAGGAAATAGCGTCAGCTCCAGCAAAGCCCATCTCGCAGCTCGACCACCTCAGCGTACCCTCTGCCTCGGAGCCTGTTGTCCAGGACGTCGTCAAGATCGTCAACGATATCATTACCATCATCAACGCGGACAAGGCTCACGATGGCAAGTACAACTCGGCGTTGGAGAAGGCCAAGTCTGAGCTTGGAAAAGTTGTGTCTGATATCCATTTGTTGAAGACTGACCTGCAAAAGACTGCCGAGGAAAAGGTCAAGGCCGCGCACAGCGAATTCGACGAGGCTGCCAAAGAACTTGTGCAACGGTTGGACCACCAGATGCAAGCTCAGGAGACGCATTGGAAAGAGGAGTTCGAAAATGAGCGAGAACGCCTCTCGCAAACGTACAAGGAGAAGCTACGGTCCGAGCTTGATGCTGCACACAAGGTGTACGAGCAGAAGACTAAGAACCAGCTCCTCGAGCAAAGCATCACCCTGCAAAAGAACTTCACTGCCAACGTTCGGGATCGTGTCGAGGCCGAACGTGACGGCCGCCTCGGCAAGCTGAACGAGCTATCCTCCTCGATTCATGAGCTTGAGAAGCTGACTGCTGAGTGGAACGAGGTTGTTGACGCCAACCTCAAGACACAACACCTCGTTGTTGCCGTCGAAGCTGTCAAGTCCGCACTTGAGACTCAAGCTACGCCCAAGCCTTTCGTCTCTGAACTAGCAGCTCTCAAGGAGATTGCTGCCGATGACCCTGTTGTCAGCGCTGCCATCGCCAGCATCAACCCCGCCGCCTACCAGCGCGGCATCCCCAGCTCCGCCCTACTAATTGACCGCTTCCGCCGCGTTGCTTCAGAAGTCCGGAAAGCTGCCCTCCTCCCCGAAGATGCCGGTGTTGCTTCCCACATCGCCTCACTCGCAATGTCCAAGGTCCTCTTCAAGAAATCAGGTCTTGCGCTTGGCGGAGATGTAGAAGCCATTCTTGCACGAACCGAAGTCCTGCTCGAGGAAGGCGACCTGGACTCGGCCGCGCGAGAAATGAATGGTCTGCAGGGATGGGCCAAGGTTTTGAGCAAGGATTGGTTGAGTGAGTGCAGGAGAGTGCTTGAAGTTAGGCAAGCGTTGGATGTAATTGCTACAGAGGCACGGTTGAACAGTCTTTTGATCGACTAAGACCGGCCTTTTCTTCAAATGTACTCCTAGAGCCCCTGATTCGTAGACTACGCAGATGGGGTACCTTTTCATTGTGTTCATAGTGGTACTGTAGCCTGTAAGTGTAGCTTATAGAAAGTTTTGTTCACATTCAGCTTCCTTGTGCTGTATCAAGTTTCACATTTCTCCCTAAAGACATGTTGTGGCCCCCAAAAATGTGCGACATTGGCGTTGCTCCGCCACATCTAAGCATCACACCCAGCGCCCAAGTCTTGGGGGGACTTCGTACCTCCCCCAATCTGCTGAGATGACTAGAGCTGCATCTTCTATTCATACAGCATTCTCATCATGCCTCGGAGATCATCCGGACCCCCACACTTCAGCTGCAAGGCACCGCCCACGCCCCCAGAATCTATTCGATCTCTCTGCACAGACTCGGAGGCTTCATTTAGCGGTCCAGACGATGAGTCCAAAGTCACATTGACGTACCGACTAGAGTCTCTTGCTGAGCACTTGTTTGACTGGACTCTCCGAATCACAGGGGCAGTGTGCGCAATCCTCTTTGGAGTATGGGCACCCCTGTCATACCAGCTGCAGAAGAGCGGGAACCAGAGCAACGACGAAGAAACGCGAAGGCTTGCGAAAGAGGTTGAGAGGTTGAGTATGCAGGTCCAAATGATAAGCACGCTCAGAGTATTTGAGTTCTGTGATGCAGAGAACAGGAAGGAATTACCGGCTTGTAAAGCATTGTCCGCTTCGCTGCATTTAGATTCGCTGATTGCGCGACTTGCGCCTGCGCCCGAGTCGACTGGCAGTGAGGTATCGCAATCAAGCAGTACGGTGTCGAAGCAGGATTCGCAGACATCTATGGCTGCTGGTCGACCGAGATACTATTTCCCACATCATATGGGTCGAACGAGTACTCTAACTGTGTCTGGCGGTATTGAAACTGCTGCGTTGTCACATACCATCTCCATCCCAAGACCAACCATCGTGTCTTCAGACACCTCATCTCTTCCGTCAGACATGAGCTCCTTAAGCTTCATAATCGTTCCCAGTAGAGAAGCCAATTTGAACAAATGGACGGCCCGTCAGTCTGCCAGTTCACTCGTGATTGGCGGCTATGGCCCTCAATCCGAGCCAACACATTCTGGAAACACTACCCTGCCAGAACATCTCCAACCTACGAATGCTATTGTAAATGGCGCATATGGAACGCAAAACTCCTTGTCTAGTTCGACACATAACGCCCAAATGAAGTCGAGCTTATGGTTAGAGCATACCAGTTACCGTGAAACGTTCCAGAGGGCGCTGAACGGCTCCCACATTCTACAGATTGTCGACTTGTTTGCTGTTCCGGCAGTTCTGATAGTTGCCATGTATACTATTCTTGTGAAAATCGATGGAACCTTGCGGAGAGAAAGGCAATCAATTGTAAAAGTAGGTACATTTGACAAGGCGAAAGTATCACGAAAATGAATTATTAGATCATCGCTTATTCTACATCAATCTGGGGAACAATCAAGCAAATCCTGTTACCACATTTTGCACTACTACATCAAAGGCTCGTCTTTTCGATCTTTGGGGATATGGCATTCATTTTGTTTCACGAGCTGATAAAAGGCAAAAAAGGTCTGACCTTCACGACAGCCTATTGTGCAATACATAGACAATATGAGCTGCAAGATCCAACAAAACCTAGAGTTCGATGAATTCGTAATTTTTTGATGTGACCCGTGACAGGGGATTGCGGACCCAAGTGACCCTGTTTTCAGGAACTTGTGCCTGTAGGTACTTTGCCTAACTATATCCTCACGCACCTCCAAAATTCGACATGCACCTCCCAGCCTTGAAACTAGTAGACATACCTATTTGAAGCACCATGAATACAGCATGAGATCCACATTTCTTTGGGAAGCTTGACTCATTTACGTCGTTCGTATTGCAAGCAAATGCGAGGCACAGCCACAGTCATCCTACCGGGTATCGCAAGCCATGTCTAGGATGCTCGGAACGTGCCGACCATTCAGAGTTTGCTATTTTTTTTCACTCTTCAGCTGCCTAGATTGGGGCTGGACTGACACGACAGCCTCTAAACACAAGAACATGGTGGAGTAGCATGTTGGGCGCGTGGCTCA
The DNA here is from genome assembly GCA_020747015.1 of Pyrenochaeta sp. MPI-SDFR-AT-0127. NCBI lineage: Eukaryota > Fungi > Ascomycota > Dothideomycetes > Pleosporales > Cucurbitariaceae > Pyrenochaeta > Pyrenochaeta sp. MPI-SDFR-AT-0127. The sequence continues at coordinate 1,391,241 of JAGTJM010000001.1, read as the reverse complement.
TGTACGCACGTGTTCATCAAAGAAGATTGACTCCAAGTTTAACAACTGATTTAAACTCCAGACATCGAAAATAAACCGACCTTTTGGTCACCCAAGTACTATAATGTTGCAACAACGATCGCGCGAGGCCAAGCAACCATTTTTGCTTCGGATGCGTGATCAACGTCACCTCGATGATCAAACTCCTGGACCTGCTCCGCAACCTATGATCCGATTTTCGAGAGTTCGATCATTTTTCCCGTCAGCGCACTCTCTCAACAGATTCTGGATTCTCGAAGCCTTATCAAGCGTGTTTTCTGTCGCTCTGTTCGTTGTCATTATCGTCATATTGTATAAACATGACGGTAAGCCGTATGGCACTGCATCCGCAGTCTCTCAAGGAGATTCAATCAAAAGACCGGGAATATATCCGATCCTATCGTTTCTGAGTGCTGTGATGCGGGCATGTATGCTACTACCTGTTGCAACAGCAATCGGACAATTGAAGTGGAGTTGGTTCCAGGACAAGAGACGACTGATCGATCTGGAGAGATTCGATGAGGCGAGTCGCGGAATGACAGGAAGTCTTTGGTTGCTGTGGACGGTCAAGTGCAAGTAAGACGCTGTTTGTCCTTGAAAGCAAATTCCATCGCTAACGAGATTAATCTCAGACATTGGGTGGCTTTCGGAGCTGCTCTTATGATACTAACTTTACCCATCGATGCACTCATCCAGAATTCTATACTCATGCCTCAACGGAGAGAGTTAAACACATTCCCGTATCGCAAAGAGGGCATGACAGTAACACAAAACAATGTTGTTGCGACAAATTTTGATGCACGATACACTACAAACACTACAAGACTTGCAAAGACTAGTCGGTACGACTCGTACGAAACTTTGATCGCCACCACAGAACCCTGGGCGACGATCGAGATGATCAACGGTATCACATTTGGCATGTCCTTTATGAATGGCCTGGAGAGGGCAATATCAGCGACACCGGTGGTGTACTGTCCAACTGGGACCTGCGAGTTTGGCCGATATCAGAACCTCGGTGTCGGCGCACTTTGCCTGGATAGATCCGAAACTGTTACAAAAACAGGAGGAGAGTCTCCAGCATGGACTATTCCTGGTACTGATCTAAGACTCAATACCTCGGCGAGCTACACAGACGCACGAATGCTTATCACGGCAAACTCTTACACCGATTATGACCAAGAGCTGTTCGACGGTATTTATTCGCCTTTGATTTCTCGAACAGCAATGCTCGTAGATGCTTGGGAAGGGCAAGCGCCAATAGGAATAGAGTGTATCTTGATCTGGTTACTCAATACCCTTGAAGCCAAAATCGATCAAACCACGGACCAAGCTTTGCAAGAGGAAGGAATCTATGTCCATTGGAATTGGACCGTCGACGATGGAAACAAGACTTTCAAATGTGTCCCTAGCGAGTGCTGGATCAATAATCGCACTGTCACCGAAGAGCAAAATCCAACTCTCTACCAAGAACAGTGCATATCAACCGTCAGTGTCAATGCACACCATGGTATCCAAAACTTCATTCTTAGTCCACAGAGAGGTCTGCGCGGCAACTTGTTTTCAGCGCCCGACAACACAACTGCAAATGCGACGGATTGGACGCCCTTGAACAATTTCATCGCGAATATTAACGGTCTTGTCGATAGGCCGGGCAGCAATCGAGAGATTTTCTTTGTGAATATCAATCAGCTCTTCACGAACATTGCTGCGGGAATGACGCAAGTAATTCGTCTAGGAAATATTGTCGGCGCTGATAGAGCATCTCGGCCGAGTTATACGATGGGGAATGTTTACCAGTTCATCTTCTACTACAGAATAGCCTGGTGGCGCCTCTCGCTACCTGCTGTTCTTGTTTTTGGAAGCGTGACTTTTGTGGTTGTCACTGCACTGGCAACACGGGATGATTTGGATTGGAGACGCTCAAATTTACCACTACTCTTCCATGGACTGACAAACCGAGAAAAAGAAGCTTGTGGGAAGGTGCTCCAGCTCGCGGAAATGGAAAGTGCAGCTGAAGGCATGCAGGTCAAATTGGTTGACACAGGCGACGGCATACATTTACTAAGTGGCAGGGGATGGGATGAATACTATCATGCGGACGGGTGAGGAGTGTAGGGGCTAAACCTCCTTTTATTGTACAACATCTCTTAGACTTTTCTCCAGTGATTATAAAGTTTCACAAACAAGTAGCAACATTACTAGAAGCTCTACCTGAGAACTCTAAGTCTCTAGCTACTTCAAGGACCCATGATCACTTTGAAAGGCCTTATTAGACGCCCTGTCAAAGCCTCAGTCGGCCTCTCCCAATAGATATAGGTAATCTCTACTAGAACCGGAACCCATGTAGCGAGCGCTAGGATCTGACCAAACGACAACTCTAGGTCTTTGTTCGATATTCCACCATTTACATCCAACTGAATACGAAATCGAATGAGCCAGCCGATGCAAAACCACATTGTTACAAACCCCAATATCAATCCCTGCCATTGCATAATCCTGACTGTGGTTTTGTACCAAAAGTGTTTCCGGAGCCTCTTTGGAAGAAGCATGAAAGGACTGACTGTGTACACCACAAGCGCAACGAACAGCAGAGCCCCTAACCCCGTAGCAAAATCCCTTATGTGCCGCATCGGATCAAAATCAGCACAAGTGTTTTCCCAATCGAGCTGATCGTCGTAATATCGTCTGGACGAGAGATATTTCTGGTCGTACCGAAGAAGGGTCACATACCAATTCACATAAATGCCGAGAACGAGCACAACGGTGACCAACACAGTAACAAGGGCCCAGAGCAATCTTCTGCCTTTAGCGCGACGCAACAAATTGGACGACGCCATGTTCAAAAGAGCCACCGGGAGAACAGATTGCAATGAGATCATCATTGAAACAACGTACGCGGAGGTTGACATTGGTTGTTGACGCACTTTCTGTGTACCCACTGCAATTACTCGGATGAACGAGATGACAGTAGCGAAGAGCATGGCGGCGCAGAACACAAAGGATGCGTTTAGAAACGTTGTAGTCGAATGGGTAATGGACATGATGCATTTCTCGACATACGGTAGTTTTCGATATCGTTTCGGTAATAGTTCGCCTCGGTCCGAGAGAAGGACTGTGAGGTACAGTGTTACTAGTAGGGCCTGGACGACATACGTGGTGAGCATCTAAGAGAATTAACGATTTAATATACAAACAAGCAGAGTAACCAGCGAACTTACGCCAACACCAGTGATATCCGAGTTACCCTGCCAGCGCATCTCAGGACATAATTTGCTCAAACAATTCGTCAGGGTATAATTCCGCATGATTTGTCGCACCTGTGGGGTTTTCGAGCACCAATCCACTAGTTCTCTCTTGAGGGGTGGATCCAACTGTTTTTGTTGCAGGTAGTAGGAAATGCCGTTCATGAGAAAATCAGCAGTTGCATCGTATGGAATATCGCCGCGCGGCAATTTGACCTTGTAGTAATTTGTAGCGCGTCCGCAATCGTTGAAGCTAAGGACTGTGGGGTCTGGGGGACCCCATCGGAAGGATAGTGACGTTGATGACGTTGTTGACATCCCGAATGCAATGGAAAGTGATCAGTTGGTTGACCGATTATGTCCAAATATTTATAGGAAATGGACGAGTCCATTCAAGTCCCTCGTGGTATGTAAAATCTCGGAAAGTGGGCGGTTCTTCAAGAGCGGGCAGTGCCTTGTTCATGGAGGCTCACAGAATTCATGGGCATGCTTCTTGGGTTCTGGATCAAAACCGCCGCAGCAGCCTGTGCATCGTTGCCTCATGGTCTCGCTGCTAGAGGGACTCCGGGCGTATGTCAGCAACCTCAAGATGGTATGGCGCAGGCAGTGGAAATGGGGCACCACTACGAGATCATCAAATAGCATAACAAGGTTCACTTCTTGTCTGCATCTAACCAGCTGGGGGTGGCGCAGTCCAACGCGGCCTGAGATGCAATGTAAAGTTGTACCATCATCATTACTTGGCCCACACATTCCATCTCAACTGATACTTCTCCAAATAGAACATACACCTACAATATTTAACGCGAAATTCGGCGTCAAGTCTCCCAGAGTAAGGCAATCTGTTGTATTGGCTTCTTGCCACAAAATTCGTGCTCTTGCACTTCGCAGGTTTCAACCTTGTCAACTTCATGGCGTTTCTAGTCTGATTGGTGACTTCAGGATATTGAGCCACCATCCTCTTGGCGTGCCCATGTTCAAACGTAAGCACTGGACCCTATATTCTCCAATGAAGTTGTCGCTCCATACAATTTCAAGATCATGAACAGCCCCTCATGCAGATCCTACACAGCCTGGATCGTCAAGCCCCGGACACCGGTTACGTAAGCTGACGCCACAAGGCGAAAGACACATGGCACAATATAAGCAAGATAACTGGATTCTATTCAAGAGTTGTTTTGTCGGCTTGCTCGCCTTTAAAATTTACGTTGAAGACTTTTGCTATAGCGATTTGCAGGCAACAGACTGATAGTTACGGCGGATTTACAAATGTTTGAGACGTTCGTGCTCTCTGTCCTACGGCTTCGCCTCCGTCTTGCGCCCTTCGAAACTTGGTCAAATCAATCATATTCGAGGTCATTGGTATGGCTATTAAAGTTGCCCCTTCATCATCTGTCCATTACGACCTGCACCCCTCTTAGAGCTTTGAAAGACGTGCAAACACATTCTTCTTCATCAAATACGGGCGTCACAGCTAATTCCAGCACTCTTTAAGACATGATTAAGCCGAAGATCAATATTAATATTGATTCTTCCTCTGCACTATAATGTCTTCGAAAGGGCATCGATCAGGTGAGCACAATGGCCATATTGCAAGTGGCTGGCGCAAAGGTAGCACCATGGGTGGATCTTCGCAAATTTTCCAATATATACACTGAAACTCGACGGCCCAAGACCTTGAAACCGAAGCTTTGGACAGGAATTCTTAAAAGAATGTATAATGATCTTCTATGACTGAATTTACTCCTACAGGTGCTCCTAAAGCTTCCATGTGTTGTGTACGATTTAAGCCAGGAACTTGAAATTTAGGCATCCTTGAACTTCACGAATCTATTTGAATCTTCCCAGAGTCGATCTTCTAAGGCAGGGTTGAAAGCCCAAGAAGCGTAACCTGGGGCAGTTTGCGCAGCACCAACCTCCGCAGGTCCCCATTCGCCCGCATCTTCCAAGTATTTACCTCCGACGCCTTCAAATTCTTTTCCAATTGCTGCCAACACTGTGGTTGCAGCACCCTGTTGCACAGACTTCCGAATTGCCGACATCGCGGGGTCGTTCGTGACATATTCACGAACAGCAGGATCTACGTTGCGAAGTAACTCGGTGAAAATCACTCCGGGGTGGACCGCGAGGCCGTGGAGACCCTGGGAGCCGTAAGCTCTCTCAATTTTGTTGCTCATATAGAGATTCGCTGTCTTGGCTTGGCCATAGGCAACAAAGCTGTCGTAGTCGCTGGTTTCGAAATTATAGTCGTCGGGAAGAATTTCTGAAAGACGATGTGCGCTCGAGCTCAGATTAACAACACGCGAATGGAAAGAAGGACTAGATGAGCACAAGAGTGCCGATTTCAACAGCTGAAAGAGCAAAAAGTGGCCTATCAAATGTTAAGGTTTGAAAATGAGTGTTTTAAGCAACCATACCTAGATGGTTCGTTCCGAACTGAGCCTCGAATCCATCGGTAGTAACGGTCCTGGTTGGAAGTGCCATGGTTCCAGCATTGTTGACGAGAATGTTGAGCTTTCCGTTGCTTCTCTTCAGAAACTCATCTGCAGCTGCTCGCACGCTGTCCAAAGATGCTAAATCCAAATCCAGGAGTTCAATCTTGCCTTCGATGCCCTGAAGAGCTTTTGCCGCTTTGTTCAAATCTCGAGCCGCTCCAAAGACAGTAGCGCCAGTTCTCGCAAGGGTTCGGATTGTTTCAACTCCCAAGCCAGCTGAGGCGCCAGTGACAAGAATCACTTTATCAGTGAGCTTGCCTTCTAAGCCTTCATCCTCAAGTACCTCAAAAGCAGTGGGACGACCATCTCCTGGCCCCTTAATGTCCATATGTGCTGCTGCGTATTTGTTTGCTGGTGGCATAGTGGAAAAGGACCGGAATGATTGAGGTCGGAATGATATTGAGACTGTGTAGTGTGTTCAAGTAGTGAGAACTATTCCCCAGTGATGATATGTGGCTTAAAAGGAATGAGGGTATCCTTCAGAGTATTTATACGTCTACAGCTATGTTTTGAATTCTTGGTGAAAAACGGAGAAAGATGCAATAAACCACGCCTGAAACTACTAAGACTCTTTGGGCTTCACCAAAGCCCTTGGCTCATGGTGTTGGCCGACTTCAGGTAGCTAGCTTATTTCCAACGAGGTTTAATAAATCTAGACTCCCTTAAAAATTGGCTGAAGCCCTGTAATCGTCTGCCTAAGACGTGGTATTCGTCGGACGGTCGGACTTAAGTGTCTGGAAAGATTCGGCAACACCTCGGCGCAACGGATTTACCGCAATGTTTTCGTCTAGATCGTAATGTCCGTGGCCCTAACTCCCCGTGCCTATGGAGATACACATGAAATGTTGTAGTAAAATCTATGGACGAATGTGAACGGCCTTCAGATACCATCCTCAATTGCAGGGCCAGGATAATCTTTCCAACGATTGGATCACTCGAGCACTGTCCACGTCTCTCTGGTCCTGAGCTGAGAAAATGAGTACGTTCATAAAAGGCAAGCCAAAGCTTCGAGGAGTGTGACAGCAGGCTAGGGAGGATAATTTGCTGTGATCGTGTTACTTTTCTTGATGGCAATAGGAACACACCAAGGCAACAAGCAAGCGATTACACTTTTGGGTTCAAATAATCAAGTCATTGTGGGCTGTTTTTTCTGGTCATGTGACAATGGTACAGGAAATCGCAAACGTGCATTACATTGCAGGGCCGAATCCAAATAAGTCTTTCTGCATCTTCCAATACGTGACCTTACAAGGACTCTGATGATGCAGAGCGAGGAAGTCATCTTGGAACAGCTACTTTGGAGGTGTGCTAACGAGGAGCAATCCCATGGGATAATTACTTTATTGCTATTGTGTTGGTTTGCGAATAAAACACAAAGGTATGAACATAACAGTGAGTGCTGTCCTGGACTGAGAGCATACAAAGGCTGGAATTCTATGTTTTAGTGAGGAAAATTCTTTTGCTCTCATAGCTGCCTGGAAGCGTTTGCAATTAGATGTTCCAGTATCCTGCCCGGCATTTTTAAGTACTCCCTCTCACTTCGCTGCTGTCATTTCCGCATATTTAAAGGTCTGTGTGTGCCAGAACCAAAGCTTCTGCTTCACAATCTAAGATGTCAGTATTTGATACATTTTCTCCCGTTTGGTCGCTGAGTAGCGTCAATCAAATCCAAATATCGCACGTATTCGCCTAGAAATTCCGACCGCCAACGCGTAGTCGCACTAGGTTGTTCAAAGCTGCCATTCAAGGCTGCAGCCCAGATAGTCTTGATGTCACAATCATTCTCAAGTGCACCATGGATGGCATGATTGCCATGGATGTCATTATTGTATTCAGCATTTCTTTCATGGTGAACTGTACGGGTGCTTCATGCCAGCGCTTTGATTAAGATTATTATTGCAAGTACTATTGATGCTGTCGTCTTCGTGTCATACAAGCTTCTTTCTGTCCAATGCTGTCTCTAGTCTAATGCGAAACGGCGTGATTCTCGGTCCTGCAGGTGAACGACATTATGATTGAGCCGCTGGAAATAATACTCCTCTTCCCACTCATCTGTCTGCGGTGTGCGCTTTACCTGACCTAGTACAATGGGCTTCAGGCCCTTGTTAAATTGAAAAAAGCATATGGAGCCAGCAATGAGCGCAGCCACCGTGAAGGTTAGTGCGATGCAAGCATAGAGAGTCATCTCATCCTTCATCGCGGTTTTGGATAGGAGACCGTCTCCGTAAAGAACAACAATTCTGCTGACAAGATATGCAATTTCGGCTGCATGAATAATCTTTGATTGGTTTGTGGTCAGTGCATTGTGATTATTGCGCAGGAATTGAGACTTACCAGTATCACGGCCATTCCGATCCGTATCTCGTTTCTCACGAAATACACGGCAAGTGCAACGTGTATTAGCGCTGCAGGTATTATAGCTATGGTCAACGAGAATTCGGGCTCCATGTAATGGACATTGACCAGGCCGTAAATCAGGATAAATGCGGTAAGGAAGAAAGGGGTGAACTTGAGGATGACAAGATACACCTTTAGGTTTGTAAGAAGACGCAATCGAAGCTTTGATGGTGTTGAACTGACCTGGTAGCTGAAGTATCGCCTTCGAGTCTTCACATCGGGACTGACGTGTTGGTATAAAGCCCAAGAAAATTCCTTGTGTAGACCATACGCCAAACCACACATGCTTGTACTACAAATGCATGAGACAGCTATGCACACAATCAAACCTGGGGACACACGCTGCCAAAAGTGGCGATCAACTTTGGCGAAGGGAAGCTTTGCTAGGTTGGCGCCAACAATGAGACGGTCTCTTGCGTCCTTGATCTGATTGTATTGCATGACTGTCGATACCGACAAGCAGATGTTGCATAGGCATTGCATGAACAGCTGGATGTGATTCTTGATACGATATGCATCAAGGGTTAGACCCATTTGATACAGGACACCTAATGTAGTTACGGCGAGGGCCATCGGAGTGATGTACGAAAGTGGGACCTCATATGCGGACGGATTTACCCATTGAAGATAGACGACAAGAATGACCCTTTGGCAAGACATTATCAGAGAGATTTGGATGTACAGGGGGAGGCATACATACACTTGAATAGTTGCAATAACAATAGCTTGTGTCGCTGTGGATGCAAAGAAGAGCTTTTCCAGTGTCGTACGTGGCCACCATGATGGCATCCTGACTTGTTTCCCTAATTGGTCAGGCTGTGGTGAAAAGTGAAATCAGTTGTTGCAATGATGGACACTGTACTACCATGAAATGCAGAACAGCCACCCTGCTCGGAAGCAGAACGAACGAGATGCGGAGAACACCGAACAAGCCCCGCAAAATGAAAATTTCGGTCCGCAAAAGGGGTCTTTCCGCCAAGCCCAATGTGGCCGATACGAGAAGGTGGCAATGCCGATCAACAACGTCGAAGAGCTTTGTCGTCACTTTCAGTCGAATAATAGCTCGTGCATCGATCGGAAAAGTGCAGAGCTGAAACATAGCTACAGGCATAGTCCGTGTTAAGCGGAGACAACCTCATGCGCTTCCTGTTTTAGGAACAGCCAACCACGCTGGGCCGAACACGTCCACTCAGGTCCAGTCCTCAGGCTTCGGACATATGCGATGAAGCCAAAGAAATAGCATTGGCATAAAACTAGAGAGAATACAGGTATATTCTTATGATCTAATAGCAAACATCCGCCGGTTACTGCAGTATTTAACCAGCCTCAAAATGGTTGTTTCTCTTACCATTTAACTTTACTGTTATGGCAATTGACACATTTAGATACAAAGCCTATGGGAAGCGAAATGCTGGGTATCTATGGTTGCGATGAAGAAGTGCCGGTACAAGTTGCGCAATGCCATGATACTGTGGGGCGGAGGTTCCGTTTGGGAAGCGAATACGAACGGTGCTGTTCGTGCCGGTCGGTTATACTTTCCGTCGTTCTGGTATCTTCTGTGCAAACCATCAATTAACACTTTTCATGTCTTTCAACGCCAATATTGTTTCATCTCTTCTTCTCCTTCGCAGAATGATCTCTGCAACTACAATACCACACACGATTGGGACTAAAGCCAAAAAGTACCATGGGACTTGAAGCACAGTGATCAGTATATCTAATGCGAAACTTGGCCGTAAGGCGGTGCTGTTGCTTGGTGATGTCTCGATAGGCCACGTGGACGTCCGATGGGACGTAGGGCTTGAAAATGTAGACGAGCTAGGATAGACAGGGTTGTTTCCTTCATGCTGCGGCGCAGTTTCTGGAATCGTTGTTGTCATAAGCGTATCTGATAATGCCCTAGTGACTAGAGTGGTATATGACAATGGCTGTGTCGATGTAGTTGTGGGCTTTGGTGTATCTTGTGGCGCCATTGGTGTGAGATCTGCAATCAGAACATCAATAGCCATTGACTTATTCAAGGCCTGGCAGGCTGGGACAGACTGACTCTCGTCAGCTCATGTGTGCAATGCAATATTGGAAGAAGCGTACTTGTCCACCATCGCCTCTACAGAACTCATATGCTCGAAGCATAGCAAGACCGTTCATCTGGGTCTTCAGACCTTCGATTTCTTTAGCCATTGTGTCAATCTTTCGCACCAGTCGCTCCTGGACATCATCATTGCTCCGGTTGCCAAGGTCTTGCAGGCGGTAGGAGATTGGTGCCCATATACCGAACAATATGGCACTAGTGACAGCCAGCACTTTCAAGACCCAGTCAAATGCAGATTCGATCGGTGACACAACCCTGGATTGGCAAGTTGGAGTCCGCTCGATATCTGGTATGCCATCTGTTTGGAAACTTGTCACCGATTCGGGCGGTGTAATAGGGAGCCCGGAAAGGCGTTGAGAATTCTTGGACTGCGACATGACTGGTTATTGCAATGACTTTCGAGACAGGGAGAGCTTTCTGGGCAATTGAGTGCGGGAAGAGGGCACATGAAGGTCAAGTGTACCTCAGGCTGAGCTGAGGAAGTACGCGGAATTGTGTTGTGGCTGTGCACACCACCATGCATTTGAAACACGGCAGGCTGCCCGACAAGTCCTACATCTGTTAGCCCTGCCGATTCATCCAAGCTCCTTGTGATGACACTAAACACTGCTGTTTTGTGATTCTGACAGAATTGCATCGAGTGGTAGTGTCTCGTGGCTCCGTTCTCCTCGTGGCTGTTCAGGTTATCGCATTCAATGTGTGCAAGTCTCCATTCGAACACGAGGATGTCCTACTCATCGAAAGATTATTTTGATGTTTCTTCATGTGTACAAACTTATTGTCCCGACGATCATGGCGTCCAGAGTTGTTCGCGAGAGACGCGTCGTTACACACAAGCGGGGCCTCTGGGGAGTACGCAAATCAAACCGACCAGACCCAGACACTGCAGCTTTCATCCATTCACGACACTTTTGATATTGGATGCCGTTTTCCTCACGATGAAGACGCGTTGCTCGTTCAGGAGAGGAACAAGGCGCCTGCCTTGTTTTTGTAAGGCCGAGGGCTGGGCAAATGGCAGTAGCGCGTTCCCCACCTTTCCCGCCAAAATCCCCTCGATCCTCCAGCTTCCTCATCCTCCTGGCTGTCCCACGCACGCCATTGAGCCTCAATTACACCTGCATACTATCCGGCGTCATGTCTTCTAATCAACACAGTTCCGAGTCGACCCCTCTACTCCACAACATCATACCTCAACACATCCACCCTGATGGCGAGAGCGGCCGCTCCGGATTCAGCCCCTCTCACTTCCTGAATGTTGCATGGAGATCTGGTAGCAATGCAGCAAAGTTCACCAACTTACTATGGCCATTTGTCATCGTTGCCATTGTCCTGCATTTCGCAGCGCCGGGCTTGCCCATTGCGGTCTTTGTGACAAGCTACATTGCAATGGTGCCAGTAGCCAATCTACTCGGCTTTGCTGGACAAGAGTTTGCACGAAAAATGCCAAAGGTTTCTGGCATCTTGATCGAGACGGCATTCGGATCAATCGTGGAGATTATCCTCTTCATCATCCTCATCGCCAAGCATAACGCTGGGCATGGCTCGTCTGAACACGGCAACCTCATTCCCGTCATCCAAGCGGCCATCTTGGGCTCGATTCTTACGAACTTGCTCTTGTGCCTTGGGCTTTGCTTCTTTGTTGGTGGTCTTCGTCAAGCTAGCCAGAAGTTTCACGCTTCTGTCAGCGAGGTGGGCACCGGATTGCTCCTCGTCGCTGGCTTTGGCCTCCTCATCCCCAGCGCGTACTACTCTGCTCTCAAGGGCTCAGCGGTTGCAAAAGCTACTAAGCATCATGAATTCACTGAGAAGATTTTGGAGCACAATGTTCTTAGGATCAGTCAGGTCACATCCATTCTCTTGATCATTGCGTTCGCCATGTCAGTTGCCCAGAAACTTTAAGCGCCGGATAGGACTGACATACTATAGCTTCATATGGTACAATGCGCGCTCACAGCACTCCATATTCGACGAGGTGCTCGAAGCTGATGAGCACGCTGATCTCGACCACCACGAAGATCTTGCCAAGCCAAAGTTCACCTTTACCGAGTGCATTGTCGCGCTTGTATTCTCGCTAGCGATTGTTACTTTGTTAGCAGTATTCCTTGTTGAACGCATCGAAGATGTCGTCGAGGCCGGTGTGCCCGATCAGTTTCTTGGCTTGATCTTACTTCCTCTTGTGGAAAAGGCTGCTGAGCACTTGACTGCTGTCGATGAGGCCTGGGACGGACAGATTGTGTGTATAAATTGCCAGAATACGTCTTTCAACGCTGACTTGGTTGTAGAACTTTGCGCTTTTCCATTGCATTGGCCCCTCCATCCAGACAGCTCTATTCAATGCTCCTCTGGTTGTCATCGTTGGTTGGTTCCTTGGTAAGGACATGGATTTGAACTTTGAGATCTTCATGGTCGTTCTGCTTGTTCTCTCTATCGTCGTGGTGGGCAACTTCCTACGTGACGGCGAATCAAACTACCTTGAGGGAGCTCTACTGGTTATCGTTTACGTTATCATCGCCGTGGCCGCATGGTATTACCCAAATCCAGATGTCGCTACCTCAAACGGTGTTGCTTAGGTTAAAGAGAAGGCTCATTACTCTCTGTGGGAGCGCCAAGACTTGGGGATCAATTGTCAATAACATGCCGAGCGAACCAGAAGCATCTACGCAAACGGAGGGACGAATGCCATAGCTAAGCTTCGAAGCAAACTATGCCACTCTACCAAAAAATCTAGGAGGCATTCATGCATGGTCGAGTGGACCATGTCGTTGTAAACCATTCCATATGAATCATTATCATCTACTGAAAATAGGATTCTCTTAGGAACCACACTGTAATTAAGGGATCGCTAATAGCTTTGAGACACTACCAGGCCTCATATATTGATTGCCAATGCTTGGAATTGTCCGGACTCCACTATCGATTACCAGTGCCCTTTCGCACCCGCCAGCCTCAGCAACTTTGGAAAGTCTGGAGTTCCAAAGCCGGTGATTGGGTCCCAGCCCTCAGTAACTGGAAAGCCTTGTACATTGCAGCCGTAACTGAAGCCCTTGGTGATGTCAGTGAGTCCCTTGTAGCCCTTCTTGTACAACCAAGGGTTGAGCCATCCAAGCGTCGGCTTGCCTGATGCAATCAAGGCGTCATTGACAAGCGAGAAGATGCCCGCAGTGAGCGGTGTAGAAGCAGAGGTACCACTGATGGTGCCCTCAGTGCCATTCCAGAAGTATGCAAAGTACAAGCCCTGGGCGGAAAGATCGGGATAAGCGCGTCCTGTTTTATTGTAGAGCCCTTCATACAGGTTGCCAAGCCCCTTGATATATGCCGGGACAACCTGGTCCTGCCACGAGGGGCGATCGAAGTAGTCGCTGAAGCCGGAGCCACTGGAATACAAGTCGCGGAAGCCAGCGCTGGTGTTACGAGAAGCACGGTACGCAGACTCCTCGGGCTCGAAATTCATGGTCGCACCCACCGAGGTTATATATGGGCAGGAGGTAGGGAAGTCTGGCTGGAACTTGTAGGTCTTCTTTCCATCATTGGTGTAGCAAGTATCAGTACCACCGATACCATGATCACCAGACGAGAAGAAGAGGGTAGTGCCTCGGGCACCGACTTGCGCAAATTGTTTGCATACGCGCTCCGCGTAAGAACGGGGAATCGTCTGCTCAGGCTCGCCGTAGGAGGTGGAGATGACTTTGGGGATATCTCGTTGTTGGAGGAGCCAGTTCACCCAGGCGAGATATGGCTCGTTCGTGTTCTCGGGAGTTGAGATGTCTGGAATGAAAGGTGGTTGACCACCAGTAGAATAGCTGGTGATGGGAGTCTTCCAGCTAATACCTGCAATAGCCTGGACGTCAAGATTGGCCTCGCGGCTGATCCCAGCAACTGTTGACTGATTATAAGTCAACGGGCCATCCTGCACGGGGCCATTGTCAATGGAAAGTTGTTTGAATGCATAGGCTTGCGAAACGGCCTCGGGTCGGTACTTCTGCAAGAAAAGTTTTGTATCAGGTCGAATCGGTATCTCGCCAAGGTAGTTGGTGAAGCCAATGCTGTTCTTATCGCTGGCTTGAGTCTTATACCACTTGGTTGAGTAGAGAGTCTGGAAGCACTCTGGAGTCACGGAGGTCACATTGCAGACGCTGGCGATAGTTCCGTTCTTGGGTGGCTGGTAGCTAGCCGGCACTTCAACGCTCTCGCTAACCCAGGTGGCTGCTCGAGCTGCACCACGGAAGAAGGATGTGGTAGGCTGAATGGCATCAATATGATCGTGCAGATGGCGAGGTAGTGACCAGGTGGTTGTGCGAGCGACGACGGAACCATCTTTGTGCTTGTAGTTGTGATACTCCGTGTCTAGTAAACTTTCAACAACTTCGATTGGAAGATGGACAACGATCCAATCTCTAGCAGAGCTGTAATCCAGTTCTTCGACATCGATTCCATTTTCGCGAAGCCAATCGTGGACAAGATTGTGGGTTTCTGAGGTAGGTGCGACGAGCTCGTTAACCTCCTCGGCACTCAGGTGCTTGCCATATCGAGCGTGGTCTGGGTCCGAAACTGTTCCAACAATTAGACATGTGATTGACTGAGATTTGATTTGCGGACAGCCTAGATGACTTTGAGTGTTGTTGTATACGCTCATGGTCAATAGTCTGAACTTCCCTAACACACATACCTTCATGAAGATGACGATCGAGCTCTTCGAATCGGCCCTGCTTAAGGCCGATTTGCAGTTGAATCGTCTTCTTGCCATGGGCGCGATCAAGCTTCCTCCAGTCCTTAGGTGCAAAATGTGTCTCTTTCACGACGTACGGCGAGCGAGCTGAGATCGGCGTCGCAAGCGCCTCTTGCGCGGCAATGGCCGCAATCAATACGGATGCGAAGATCTGCATGTTGAAGGGAGCGTGATGCGTTCGCACGATTGATGCGACGATGGTGGCCTTTTATGTGTATTGAATCGCTACCGGCCAAATTCTTCGCTCGCGTCATTTCCGGTGTCTTCGGCCTACAAATGGAAGGTGAATGGTATATCAACCACTTGTGTCATTCGACGGGATCGACAATCTCCAACTTCTCGAAGCAGCTTCTTCATTGTGACTAGCGCCGTTCGTGAACGAACATTGAAAGTGTCTCCAGGCGAGCGGAGCTGCGATTCAATTCGTTGCGCACCGATCATTCCAATCAAGAGTATCTGGTGGGGGAAGAGAACGGTGGATGCTAACTGGCATTCTCGGGTGTGATCCTTGGACACGGCCGCGCTAAGGTTCAAACGGGAAGGTGCAAAAAGCTTGACATGCTTTCTCATTAACAAACAAGCACGTCAAGGCGACTAGTTGCTGCTCCTAAGCTTCGCTTGGGGTGCTTAATTCCTCCATGGAAGGTGTCATCGTAACGGACCTTGTCTATTCCGCAGACCTTGCCACCGACCCGGTCAACGGCGCCGAACGATCCCGGCACATGCAGCAATTTGTGCCCGCCTTCCTCAGTACGAGTGAGTATGTGGCAGACTGTATGCAAGGGTGAGGGCTAATTAGAGTTCTAATCATTCGACTACCGTTTCGACTGCTGCTTATCCTCGAACACATTGTACCGGTGACCTGGTGGCAACGCTTGGTCTGCCAACCTAGTGAGGACACTATAAAACAACAAAAAAATCACTTTCTGTAAATCTTCCTACAAAGATTTGCTTCCTCGTATCCGACTCTTTTATTCGGCAACTTTGTCACAAAATGGCGAGACAAGCCTTACCATCTAAACCTCTCCCCGGAGAGCACTTTGAATTCTGGCGTTCTGCCAAACGAGTACAACACCTCTCAAAATTTCCATAGGATTCTTGAGAAGCTAAAATTGTGTATTGAGGTGGCTAGTTTCTCCACTGTTATCTTAGCTCAGATAGCCTCTGGACCTCCCGAAGAACCTCAGAACACCTCAGAAGATGGCGCTTGCATGCGCCAGTCATCGAGCCTTGGAGCACCAGGGATGAACCTGTCAGCGATCCCTCACATACCTCCCTCAATCTACCCTATCATCTTCAGCTCTACTTCAATTGCACATGTGAGGTGAAAGCTGCAGCATGAACATACTCAACAACTCTCCTAACTTGATCGCCGCACAACGCTCCAGGGTGACATGTTACCGCCCATCGCCGCGTATGATTATTTGAACGACTGCATTGCGTGAACCAGGCAGTCTCGATCAATTGCCAGGCATGCCACCAACCATGGTATGCGCGCATTGCCAAAGAAGTCGACCTTTACTTTAGGGGATCCAGACCACCGCTTGTGCTGGCTTTGTGATTGAGTAACTCAAACTCGTGACAAGAATGTCGTGAGCGATCTTATAAAAGTGACAGATGTTTACGGTTAAATATTTTGACCATGCTACAATACAGTGTCTGATCTAATAACATTTTATAGAATTTGTTCCATGGGGGCTTCATCTCGATTGTGGCTAGTTAAATGGCCGACTTATCAATTGTCGGACTATAGGCGAATAGCTTCCTGAGATTCAGATACAGCGTACAGAAATCGCTAAAATGGTAAAGATGTGCTGAGCAATCCCATCCATACTAGGATCAGGTACCACGTGGAAGGCAAGCCCGCCCTCGTGCTAGCATTACTATGCGGAAACGATTCTTGGGGCATTCTACTTCCTTCAACAATGACATTCGGTGCCACACATATGACCTTCGTTTCGGAGAATGTGTTGTTATTGAAAGACCCTGCAATAACCCATGGTATGGGTCGTTGTACGTGGCGTTCATACCATGTGAAATTCCTATGGTCCTCATCTGAAGTGGCGGGTGATGCGCCAAAACCTGTGCCAGCATGCGTGCGATAGTTGCTGGGGATGTCAAATCCCGGTGGAGAAGGGATAGTGCATGAGTGGTTTGTCATGTCCTGTGAGAAAGCTATGAAACAGTCAGCGAAGCCGTTACAAAAGGTGAAAACGGGCGATCACATCATTGACATAGGTGCACTCTGAAGGTTGTCCTTACAATTCGAGATAAGCGGCCCTCGGAATAGCGCGTCACCGCAAATCTTCTTTGCTTCATCATCCATGGGTCGTGGATTACACCGTCGTTCACCATTCCTGTCTCTGACCGATGGCGTTGGGAAGCGTATCTCTCTTTCCAGGAAGTTCACGCATTCCTCGCTAATTGTACCTTCGCATCCATCCATTTCGTCACCGGCGGGAGCATTCATACCGCCAAACATATAAACACAAATATCAGCTTGAGTAGTCTCGGCTACGCTGATGTACCCTTGCACTTCGTGCATAGAAGACACTAGAATTGGGTCGCGAGTGTCGTTCACAGTAACCGATAGATACCAATCTTGGTCGCCTGAGAATTCATTGGAAAACTGAAAGGGCCGGCTCCCGGTAGAGTTGACACTCGCATTGGAATCGAAATTGCCGACTACATATCGGCAGAAGCGGCGATCCGTTCCATTGGATTGAGTTAAGGTGGTTGTGAAAAGGAGAAAAAGCACACTGACTAGCTTAAGAGATTGAGCTCGGGAGTGTACCATAATGGTTGTACTATAGTGTATATTCGAAGAAGAAAGGAAGAGAAACAGAAAATATTGTTTGATTCCCATCTTGTATGTCTTCGGAATGACTTCCTGCATTGCCACACTCGGTGGATATTATTAGTGTCTACGCATATTTTCTACGGTCATGGCATCTTGGACCCTGATCACATGGTTGTACCCGAAACAACACAGTGCAATTGGAGCACAACAGTCCAACCCCGGGCTTGTCGTCCATACTGTGGCGCTTTTGGCTATGCATTGTGTACGCCATGTGAGATCGTCGTCAGGTCCAAGAAGCAGTGTGTTTGATGTAGCCCAAATCGCCGATAGGCAGTGAGATGTGCTGGGGGCCTCGGAAGCAAACTACGTGGGCCATGCCGGGAATGACCCGACTTGGCGGCATTTTCTAGGACGCCTAACCAACCTAACCGGCGGTTCCATTTGGCTTGAGAATAACTAGTCCAATAAAGATGTTGAGTTTACTTAACCGGTTCATACATGACGCGCACGATACCCCCGTGATCAAGGTTCAGGCATCCTTACTATACCATAGAGCTCGTTTTTTAAGCGCTAGGCCACCACTAAAAGTTTTGGGGCCCGGGGCATTCGATACGAGCTCCTGATATCGCAAATTTACTGTTTGTAGGACTATGTTTAATCATTATAGAGCTGTAATTTAAATGTATGTAACAGTCTGCCAGAGCTGCTCAAATAATTCTTTTGCGTTGGCTTTAAGCCTAATCAGATGAAGATTATGGCAGAGATTTCATGATTAGTCAACGGGTGCGAGAGAATTCCACGCCCCCATAGCTTGGTGCTGCTTCAGTAGGAGATTCCAACACCCGCGATTCCAACGCAAGAAGCGCTTTAGTCGAATCCCACTTTATCAAAGCAACGCCTTATGCGCTTCAAGGCTATGAGATGGAATTGGCGTCTGTGTACCATCAAATGACTTCAACTAAAAGGCTACAAGATCGAATTAGAGTCTGGCATTGAATAGGAGACTTCTGCACTTTGGACCTGTACAATGTGTAAAATGGCTAGGTGAGCTTCATTCGCCGTCCTGGAATTCAGGTTTAGTTGAACAGAAAGAAGCGTTGCACGCTTTTGAAACATGGTTTTAGACCGTTTAGTAATATTTTGAACTACAATTTCCTTTCAAAAGCATGCGGCAATGATTTTCGCACAGCATTTATGCCCCCCATTAGGTAAATGATCATATATGTTCACTCAACTCCGGCAAAGTATATATTCATGTTTCATTGAGCCATCCACATCATTTCAACATAGATACATGTACTTTGCAGCACATGTACTGATTCCATTCAAAACAGCCTCGAAGCTTTCGGGACCTTCTCACTAAACGAGAGTTGGGAGAATGCCAAGGGCATTTCAAAGAATCTCTTCTGAGAATTTAGAAGTATAAATTTATAGTACTTATTCGTATGGCTTGTTCCATACCAGAGAGGCGTTCATATATCCCAACATAGGGACCAACATTAACCAACAGTAGCTCGTCGTTACACTCCGCAGAATCATGGAAAGGCAAAGACCACACCAAACATACCTACGACTATTGTAGCCAAATGCCAAGTAGATGGCAACTTTTCTCTCGCCCCAGAAGTCTCAGGAAATGGACCTTGAGGTATTCGACTACCTTCAGCAACAATATTCGGCGCTAAGCATAAAGCATACGCTTCCGTCGTGTTATCGTTAAAAAACCCTGTGATGACCCATAGCATAGTTTGTCGGACATGGAGATCGTAAGTCGAATAATCTCCAAAATCTCCATACTTTCCATCTCCTGCGTCAGATGCTGGGCCAAAGCTTCCAAGACCATGTGTACGGTAACTATCTGGAAGTTCTATACCCGGAGGAGAGGGATTCACACAGTTTGTATTTATCGTGTCGATTTGCGAAGCTGCAAAATTTTTAGTGACATAGTTTCGTAAAGGCTCCCCACTGTTGAGTCTAAGCAACAGTGGCTTGTCAGTTGAGTCTTACTAAAGGATATGATTCCGTTACCCGCGTTCCCTGCGCTACCACACGATCGCCTCAACTCGTCGTTCCCCGGCCTTACATGACAGCTCAGCCGACGTCTTCCATCACTTGTCCAGGACCATAAAAGCCGAGTTTCCCTTCTTAAGTAGTTTACGCAATCTTGGCTGATTATGCCTTCGCAGTCTTCGCTCCCAGTGCCTGCAGTGGCATTTATACCACGAAACATGTGGCTACAGACTTGAGCTTGAACGTTTGCAGGAGCACTAATATATCCACTTATCCCTTGTAGGGGTGCCTCCACTGGAGATGAATTGCGGGTATCTTGTAGGGTAACTGATAGATACGAGTCTTGACCGCCTGCGTCTGGATTTGAAAGTCGGAATCGACGATGGCCTGTGGAGTTACTGACCGTATTCGAATTCTTGTCCCCGCAGGCGGTCAAATTCGTTTCATTAGACTGCGCTTGTATTGTAGTGACGAAGTGTAGGAGCGTGCTCAGTAGCGCCAGAAATGAATATTGGAAATATGCCATGTTTCTTATGATGACAGATAAGTGTAAAGGTGAGGCGGAATTGAAAGAGAATTCCTTCTGTTTTGAACAAGCACCCTCTCTCGTGGATGATGTCATTCTCGAAATAAGCCGAATGGATGCAGAGTACAGACCAACATGCCACTGGGCCAAGGTAAATGTACAATTACCATGTAAGGATCCTCTATACTATAACTTCTTCCATCATGCATTGGCTACACTACAAGAGATTATCGTTAAGTTCGCGAACCAGGCTTGTGGAAATGGACAAGGCTGTCGTTTCACAATAACATGTAGGGGCTATGATGGGAGTAATGCGGATTCACGGCACAGGTTGGGACGCCTAATCTAAGAGAAGTGCACGTCCGACTAAGGAGTAACTGGTACAAATTACTAACCTTATTCGGCGACTCTATTACTACTTGTGCTCAGATGGTCATGGATGAAGCTTAATTGCATGGTACATGCTTACTGTGTTGCAAAATTCTGTTTCTGAAGAGTATGTATCGATATTGATATTTTGTAGGTCAGCGGATAATATGAAGCCTCAAACTACTACCATATTCGCCGATGTTTGGTAAGTTTGAAACTGTAAGTTCAAGAATTAGAACACATCTCATCTCCTCTCAACCATGTCGTTGCATCGAGTTTTTAGATGAGAGACACTGGATGTTCTGTGCACAACTAATGGCATAAATTACAGCGGGATCTCATAATAAGGACCAGTTATCGAATTGAAGGGCTGAAATGCAATATCGGAACAGACGAAGCATTAGTAATCTTTACTGGTGCTTAGACTGCTTATCACACAAGAGGGTTTGAACCGTGGGACGACGATAGATAACATTGCGCTGTTATGGTTGAGAAGTTACTTGTCTTTCCTGCAGAGCAAAGATAATCAGCTCATATTATTGATCTTACACGTCGAATGTATCTCCAGGGGCGTCAAGAGAGGAGGGATCCGTAGTGAAGCTTCGCTTCGCCTCACGCCACTCTGACATGCGCCAAGGCGTAGCTGGGATGGTTGCCACGGCTGTGCCCCAGAGGTAGAACACATTTCTAGCTACTCATTTCATCCCCGGATACCTGGATATTACAGTAAATAAACTCAAGCTCAAAATTTTGTGGCTGTCTTTACAGCACTCGCTCATATTCCCAATGCCAAATGACCGGCGCTAGGCTCAACAAGCGTCACAAAATCTCGGAAGAAATATAATAGAGACAATGATAGAAAAAAGGTGGCACTATAAGATAGAGGAGGATGTGGACTCTATATAAAGGTCTGGCTGCCGAGAGGTGCTTTCGGCTTGGTCGTCGCATCCGCGGCACAGAACTGCCGATTACGGAAGGACTTGAAAACACGTGGATTGTCATCAGATAAAGTCTCCGCGGTGCATCAGGGAGTTTTTGGGCTATTGGTCCTCGGAACGACTTAATCTGTTACACCATTTCGAGTCTTTTTCTGCAAAACATCTCAACAGAGAAATCAAAATTCTTTCTGTTCAATATGCCTCGTTTCATACGTATCGCAGCCGCCCAAGTTGGTGCGGTTCACCGAAGCGACAACCGTGAGAGCACGCTTGAACGTTTGCTTGCGCTACTAGGCAACGCTTCATCGCAAGGCGCGCAGATTGTGCTATTCCCCGAATGCGCATTCACAACTTTTTTTTCCGCGTTATCTTTTCACAGATGAAGCAGAGCTCGAGTCGTTTTTTGAACATGGTGACGTCACGACATCTGACAACAGTAAGTTACTTTTTGACAAAGCAAAGGAGCTGGGAGTAGACATATGTATTGGATTTGCAGAGGCAACAAGCGCAGGTGATCACTACAATACCTGCGTCTACTACCACGCCAAATCAGGATCTGTCCTGGCAAAATATCGAAAGATTCACCTGCCCGGAGATAATGAGCCTTCCTCAGACCCTAATGCTGTCAACCAGCTAGAGAAACGATACTTCAAGGCTGGAAATCTCGGGTTTAATGCCTTCCGTATTCCGAGCTTGCTTCCTGGAGGTTATGAGCCGATTTTTGGAATGATGTTATGCAATGATCGACGTTGGTCAGAGGCATGGAGATGTCTTGGTCTTCAAGGCGTCGAAGTCGTGCTTATAGGTTCCAACACTCCGGGCTTTGTACCGCACATATTAGGCACATCTGACAATCAGAACCGGCGGGAAGCACGCGCTGAAGCAATCTTCCACCATATGTTGGTCATGCAAGCGCATTCATACACAAACGCATGTTTTTCAGTGAGTGCTGTAAGATGTGGGTTAGATGATGGAAAATACGACCTGATAGGAGGATCTGCTATCTTTGGACCGGACGGGAAAATTATTGCTGATAGTAAGACAGAAGGAGACGAGGTTGTCGTGGCGGATTGTGATCTTGATCGTTGCCTAGTCGGGAAGCAGCGGACATTTGACTTCGCTAGACGTCGACGGATCGAACATTATGGGTTATTGACATCGCAAACGGGAATAGTGGAACCTCCCAGGCACTTCTCCAAGTCTGACGTGATCACAAACACATTTTCAAGGATTAGCAGCGAGGCTGATGTGCGATCAGTCACCGGTTCCGCACGTACGAAACAAATTCGGATCCTTCTTTGCAATCCAAATGCGACAGAGTCTATGACTAACGCCTGTCTTGCAATGCTCGCTCCAACTCTCCCTCCGGATGTCACCGTGTACGGCTTTACAGCACCAAAGCCTGCGCCATCTGCAATCGAAGGCAGCTTTGACAACATCATGTCCGCCGCTACTTCAGCACGTGCAATCATCCCAATTGCGGATGAGTACGATGCGTTCTTGGTAGCATGCTACAGTGACCATGCGCTCATAAAGATGCTCCGTGAAGAAATATCACAACCAGTCGTTGGCATTATGGAAGCTTCATTGTTCGCAGCGCGCACACTAGGAGGTCGCTTTGGTATTATTGCGACATCACAACGTTCAAGATACACTCTGGAGGACTCAGTGCGCCACTATGGTCTGGAAGGATTCTGCGCTGGTGTGAGGAGTTGTACACTCGGCGTATTAGAGTTGGAGTCGAAGCCTGAAGAAGAGGTGTTGTCAATTATGTGCGACATCGGGCTGAAACTGGTTCAGGATGGCGCCGACGTCCTGACACTCGGTTGCGCTGGCATGACAAACATGAAGAGTGCTGTTGAGAAGGCAGTAGGCGGAAACGTACAGGTCATCGATGGGGTCCAGGCTGGCGTGCAACATCTGTCTGGCCTTTGTAGACTAAATGTACGAACTGCAAAGAGTGGGGTTTTTGCAAGCTCTGCCGATGGTAGGAAGCGAAGGGGTCAGCAGTGGTACTAGGTACTGCAATTACAACTATTTGCTTCGCATCACCTGTGGTCTCCACCTGTCTGTTTCATTCACATGTCCAAACACTTGGCTGTCAGTCAATAATCAGGCTCCATGGTTGCGATATCAAGTGAAGAATTCAATTGGCGATATCCCCTATCCTCACTAAACAATTCGAGGGCAGTAAACGAACTAAGAGCAAGTCGGTACTTGTTTGTTGGCACTTCCATATCTCTTCTCGCTTTCAGCAAAAAGTGTTCTCCAGAAAAATGTTCCTTATGCCGTATGCTCGATTGCACCTGTCCGACCCGCTAAAACAATCAAAGAAATCGCCTCGCTCACCAGGTGCCCCGCCCAGAAGCGGCCCCAATGGATCCCAAGAGGGAGCGAAGAACGATGGAATGTCGCTTCAGGATTTTCTGAGACCAGGAGAAGCAGGATGCAAGGTACCTTTTGTCTTGTTACAGGTCGACCTAATCTTCTTGTTAGATGTCATAGCACATCAAAAAAGGTTGACATGATGCATCATGAACGTTGAGGCTCGCAATCTTGACATGCCCCCTTTAAGCACATTTTCCACCACGCAATACCAGGTACTTGAGTCCGGCCTGATGCAGCTTCAATAGAGGCTTTGGTTTCATTGCATAGAGAACTTTGTTTTTGATCTTCCCTTTACCATCTTGAAGACAGGTCTACTCTTCTATTGAGTGTTTACATGTGGCGAATCTTGTTCAGCAGAACATAGTCGATCGATGGTGTCTCTATCACTTATCTCCAGATAAGTCATAATCCTGCCATAGTTTCTTCAGTTGGTATAGTTCCAGAGTCATTGAGATCGGCTGATGTCACGGCTCAGTGATGTGCACGCGCAGCCAGGGCCTCGCGGCGAAAGCATGCTTCCAGGCTGGCATCCATGACGCGAGCAGCTCCTTCAGCGAGAGTGGTTACATGTCTGATTGGAGGTATGATCAAAAGAGACACTAAGTTTTGTGCCATTTGCACAGACAAAGACCTCAAAGAGCCAGAGAACGTAGTGGTTCCCGTCATCGAACGCGACATCTGTAACCATGCCTTCGGATGAAAGTGGAACACGCAATATCAGGACATGATCTCCAACTCGACCTTCTTAATCACTGAGTTTATGGATGTTTCAATTGTGATTTGGATAATCATTCCCTTTCTCGTTCCGGATGGAAAAAAGCGCCGCCCGTATATAAAATATTGAAACGACCGTTTCGCGGCTCCCTTCAGCTTGAGAAACTTCGTTAACGGACTATTTATATCTACATGGTGTCGTCTCCTTCATATCTATCTATGTCCAAAGCTCTTGCACGCATACAGCCATCCTATATACAGTGTCTTCGTCCTCAAAGACCAAATTATGCGCCCTCATCGTTTACTATAAGCCTGCATCGTTCCCAGGATCAGATTTGCCTGATTTCGACGAATGCTGTAAAACAGGTAGGCAGAGCAGCTGGGGCTGGGGTCCTTGTTATCGGCAAAGACCCTCGAAAGGCTCAACAACTTTGCCCAGGCCCGATGGAATTGTAACCGGGCCGAACTGGGATTTTGAGTAAGCATTGTAACCTTGTACCTGACATTAAAGACTCGGAATGGCTTGCATTTCCACAGCCGCTAATGATAAAAGTACAAGCCAATCGGGAAATTCCCACCGATTATAATCCTTCCTGTCAACTTTTAGATCACGTTAATCATTCAAGAAATGGTTGAAATCTTCTAGAAACGCTAGATATTGGTGAACAGTAGCTTAAACTTCATCGTCATATTCTAAGGTTTTCGTGCTTGGTGAATGGACTATGTAAGTTGAGTCATTATACGCAGGTAAACGACCATTATGACCGTTGAAATGCAACCCCAAGAAATGAAAGTATCCCATGTCATTCACTAAGAAGATTTTGATTGTGAATCGTGCCAGGCGTTCGCTCAACTTCGACACTCACCTATGCCTTTCGTAAAAGCGGCGCTTCACGATTATGATCCCTGTTCCCGGGAATGCACACCACGGAAGCATTGAATCGTTTTATAAATTCATACTAGATATCTAATGAACATGAATAGCTTACTACGATCCGAGTCAATGAAAGTAATCATGAAGCAGAGAATGTATATTCTAATCAAAACCCAAATTGGGATAGCCCGCGGGATTTGCTAACGAGGGGTTCTTCAAACTATCTCTCACTTCAACTCCATGATATTTATGTCCTATAGTTGCTGTACTACAATTATCTGCATTATTTTGCTGCGAGCGGGTAGGGGCATTTCAGCTATGACAGAGTAAGAGACTGGCGATCTAGATATTCTTTTAGGCTGTCTCCCGGTCTGCTAAGGAATGGTAACATATTTGGTATACAACAAGTAGCCTAATTATTTAGATTCACATATGCTACTATTATGTCTTTTTGAAGCTTCTTATCGCCCTTTCCCTTTTTCTTCGTATCAGAATAAACCATGACCAAAAGGGGTATTCCTGGAAGCCTATTGATTGAATGTAGCTGAAGATCGATTTGCGGATCGCAGTCGCGCTTGGAATGGTTTCCTTTGCCAATCATCTACATAGCATTTGGTGAGCGGATTTTGATCTCTATATAAGGTACTTCTTCGGTACCACGGGTAGCTCGGTCGTGAACACCTCGACGCGAGCCTAGCAATCGGTCCGTATTTCATGAACGCGTCGTTGGGAATAACTCATGCCAATATACCATGTCCGCAAGAAGGAGGCCTAAAGCGAACCTAGCACAGATAAGAGGGCATGATATGGCCTTAGTAGAAAATCATTGAGGCAAAAAAGAGTGGACATCATGCGGAACACAAAAGCCAGAGCAATTGTTGGGAATATAGCCAGTATAGAAATACAAGGATGTAGCGGAATGATAGAAATGCACAGTGCATAATGGGCATTGCTGTGACGTACGGAGAAGAGATGTAGATTTCGGGTTGATGTCGGCTTAATGCTGCCGAAGGAATCCACCACAATCGAGAAGCCTGTGTGACTGGCAAACAGATCTGTAAAGGTTGTTGATTGACCGCAACCTGGAGAAACCATAGCGGAGCTGGTATCTCTAAGGGGAGCGTCAAACGCGATAAGTATTGTGAACAGATACAACTTCTCTTTAGTCCCCATGCGGAAAAATTAGAGTAAACAATATCATTCAAGTATATTTCAGGCACCATGTATATCATGTACCGATGAGGATCTTTCCTCTATCCTGTATGCGATACGGATTCGCTTCCCCGAAGCCTCAACAATGGTGATTTGCAAGTGATGTGAATTAGCTATTGCGAGCTACAGTTCTCAGGACCCAAGTCTCAGCATGTTCTAATCATGGCACTGGGCTCCCAAATCTTCCTCGTGCCATTGCATTGATCTTCTACCAAGCAATGTGGGGCCAGGTATCGCGTCGGGCCGCTAGGACCAGCCTTGCGGTCTATCATCGGCCGCTTGGCTATATTATCACGACATTATTGGCAGCATGGTCTCCAAATATCTTGGGGGGCTTCGATGACCCTGACTGGTCCGCTTGTATCCATCCGGACGAGTGATTTCTGAAGCAAGTGCATGAGTCGATGTATCGGAAATTGCCAAAGATGGCATAGTGGAGCCGAGAATATCGCCAGATCGTAGGTGAAAGTCATTGAGGTGCATTCAGCACGTCATTTTCCCAGCCAGATCCGCATCATCCTGAATCAGCACTCCTGTAAGCAACGGAAAGGGCTCCGAAAAGAGAATGAATTCACAGGCTTTGCAAGATAAGAACATATTCATGGTAGATGAGTAGATGTAGCATTTATGCACGAAGCTTAACCCCCTACTCCTGCTTGCCTCAGAAGGTATTTCGTCTGGATCGATGTTTCTATGTAAGGTACTTATGCTTCACTTCACCAGCAATGAAGATGTAGGGCTTGTGAGAGAGTCCCGTGGATATGTTCTCATTCACGACTCGTGAAGTTTAACGGACAAGCTACTGTCAGGACAAGACGCCCCAGAATAAAAAGTTCTGTTATTACATGCAACTACTCCGAAAAAAGTAAGACATTTGTCCGCAGATGTATCCTTGATGTGACGCGCAGTTTTCTAATAGGTAGGGTAGGTGACGCCGATGACTTTTGGCGAGCGGGCCGGAAAGTAGCCCTCAAATCGATGGCGATCAATTCCCTCCTGTTGTCTCAGGCAAAGAAATGCTGGGGGTTCATTCCATCCTCGAGGGTCTTGTGGGGCCATGTTATAGATCCAGGATGGATGTCCGTTCCAGTTTTGCTCTTTGCGATCGCGCGAAACCATTTACGTCTGCTCCCTAGGTTCCGACTCACCATAACCTTCGTTAGCCCCCTTCCCAAGTTGCTCTGCCCCTCGACGCGGATTTTACAGAGCGCTCGTTTTCTCACTCTGTCAAATAACTTAATATGAAGTTCTTCAATTTGGGTGTGGGGCACACCATTTTGGGGGTTATAACTTCTATCGTGTCAGGACAACAGATGCCAGCATGCGCGGTAAGTAAATGATCGGTGTTCTGTGTGAGTAGCTCCAGTACTAACCTCCCAAGGGTCAATGCCTGGAAATAAGCTTGAAGGCACAGTACACTTGTAACCCAACGAACACCACCTGCGTCTGTACGGCTCAGCCCTTGATGAAGGCAATTGAAGACTGCGTCATGTCTTCCTGCACTGTGATTGAATCTTTAGGTAAGCGGCCAACTGATACTCCCTTGGCTAGACGAAAGTTTAACCAAAATAGCGGCAAAAAATTTGACACAGACAATGTGTGGGAAGCCTATACGAAACTTGTCACATGTTACCCCCATTGTAAGTGGTGTCTCTGGCGCGGTGGCTATTGTCGCTGTGATAATTCGGTCCTTTCTTACCGGCGGCATTTTCGCACTTGACGACATTTTTGCCATTACAGCATTGTTATCTGCTCTGCCCATGGGCATCCTGCAGTTCTTTGTGGCAGTCGATGGATTTGGAAAAGACATCTGGACTCTTCAACCTGAGAAGATCTACCGTGTCGTGCAGGTAAGACTTATATGGTCCACAACCAATGAGTCGCTTACAAGTGATAGCTTGTATGGATCAGCGAAACATCATACTTCGCCGCCGTTGCACTCACCAAAATATCTTTTCTTTTCTTTTGTCTCCGAATTTTCCCACGCAAGGAACTTCGAAAAACCATTTACACGCTTGTGGCGATCTCCGCTGCATTTGGAATATCATCCATATTCACGTGTCTCTTCAACTGCACGCCGGTCTCATTCATTTGGACACATTGGGACGGGGAACATACCGGTACATGCGTCAATTTCCATATCTTTGCATGGATTCACGCTGGTGTCAACATTGTCCTCGACATCATAATTATTGGCGTTCCTATACCAGAGCTATTACGCTTGAAACTCAATACCAAAAAGAAGATTTATATTGTCATGATGTTTAGCATTGGCACCTTGTAAGTCGAATCTTTTATACGCCAGAGTTGATCTGAATCACGTTGGTTAAGCGGGCTGCAAAGCTAATGAAGCACTTAGCACAACTATCGTATCTATCGTCCGCCTCCAGGCTCTCGTAACCTTCTCTTCTTCTAAAAATGCCACTTTCGATAACGTCCCTACGGGGTATTGGTCCAATCTGGAGGCATTTGTTGGCATCTTCTGCGTTTGTATGCCTGCATTGCGCCGCTTCCTCGCGAATCTGTTTCCTCGATGCTTTGGTATCACACAAACAGGTTCGAAGTACGAACCCTACGATGTACCTGACTTTCCAAATAAGCTATCGAGAGGGTTACCAAAAAACTCTGCAGTGAAATTCACTTTGGATGGGACGACCTTTGATGGGTCGGGCATTATAAAGACAACTGAGACAAGGGTTGAGAGCAGGAGAGGAGAGGATGATGAAATTCAACTCGTTGAGCTGGACATAGGGGGGAGCATGAAGGAGGGCTGGGCTACTGCGGAAAGCGATGTGGATGCGACGAGTGATAAGAGTGGAAGGGGCACACCGCGGATGGTACAAGCACGATTCCCGCAGTAGACGTGAATTTGGGGGCAATGGCAGCCTTAGGATTCCTGATTTAATAGTAAGAGCTTGTAACATGTGCTACTTCTTGAGATGGATGTAGCTCCCTTCAATTGCTTTTTTAATCCAACGACAAAATCACTTTCCAACTCGCGACCTCGGAGGAGTCGCTGACTCTGATGTTCCGAAAGCCTCCCTCATCATACATTTCTGCATGGTAAAGCCTATGTTCCATAGTGTGAAATCTAGGGCGAGAATGTTGATAATGAATTGCGCCCATATTTTCTAAGCACATTATTGAAATCATTCCTGACCGTCTCCTCTCATGCAATGCAAATAACAATCTAACTAAGTTAGAACTTCTCAATAAGTATCAATGGTGCGGAGGTCTTAGTAAAAAATGTGGAGTAAAAGCTTTTCTGTTTCATCTACGCCGACTGTGGACTCACCTGAGCGGGAGGCAGCGACCGTGGAATTAAGATCATGATTGAGCCATTCATAAGTTTTCTGAAAAGTAAGATGTGTGATTCTGGCTCATTTCCGAGTATCATATGTACTAACTTCATGAGAGTATCTCCCGGCTGTAGTTGTCAGGACGCAGCTGGAATACCTCACCTTGAGAATGAGCCTTTATGTCCTGTGTCTGGCGAACCTTTGCTTTAGAATAACCATCATGACGGTCTCCGCTAGACAATGCAGAGATTGAGATGTGCATAAAGCGAGCACCACGTTTACTTCAGTCTTGGACGTTTATCTGCTACCAGCACGGTCTTGTTGGCCAATCAAATTCATGGCTGTACCTCATTGCTAGCTTCTCTGTATATCAGAGAACCATTGTGCAGCGATCCTTTCCACGTTATATCTGATACTACTGAATGAAGCAGGCAACGGGAAGATAATGTAGTGGTACAAATACCTTTCATCGATGTTAAATTTTCAGTACTACACGAAGTGTGTATCGGTATACTAGCCCGGGATTTCACTTCGTTCTCGTATATGGTATTCCCATGAAAATGCTGTTGATTTCGGTACTCTTTCGCTTTAGCTTCACCAAGAATGGATCATGGTGTCTTTGATAAACGTCTTTGTTCTGCTACGACACTAGGCTTGTGGCCATCCTTTCCAATGGATGAGCCATTATCCCTCTATTTCGTCTTTGTTTAGCCATACTAATTCCGAATTTGACCCGCTTTGTTACTGTTCCTTTATTGTTTACCTTGATAAAGCAATCTAAAATAGCTTTATGCATAGAACTCAAAGGAATGTCGATTATTAGCTGCACGTCCGACCTGACCCTTCACCTGGAAGTGCACTTATACGTGTGATCGTTTTTGCTCTATGCGAATATCCACTGCCATTCACCATACCATGGCTTTATTGAAGAAGAATAAGTTTATTTTTGTTCGCAGTAAGAAGACCGGTAGAATCGATATCCGCCACGCAGACGATTTCTCAGGGCGCTATACGTCCGCATCTAATCAGCAGCATGAATTGCATTATATTGGGAGAGGTTGTACGCGCGTATGCCGTTGCGCAAACCCAAATCGACATCCTGAGACCTTTGTCTCCTTACCGCCCGACTTATCCCGCTTCAGCATCAGCCTAGCACTTTACATGGAGCGTCGCAACATCGAGTCAACTACTATCACACAATTTGGTATTTATGAGAAGAAGCGAAAAGACATGTGGCGTGAGTATGGTGTGGACATCGACGATTTTCATTACGCAAGTAAAGATAAAAACATTGTGTGTCGCTGTTCCTTGCCCTTCAAGCATGACTATGGAATTCCTCAAAATCCCAACATCATTGAGCGGTGTACTAGATTTTTTGTTCAGCATAAGGGAGAGAAGTTGTGTACCAAAAAGGAATGGCGGGGGATGAACAGTTTGCCTCCAGCATACTCTTCGACTACATTGCATCTAAGTTCACATGAATCCCGATATGAGCCATTTCAGTATGATTCACCATCGACATACAATCTCTTACGGAAACGAGCTGCGCAGAAAGATTGTCCCTCTGTTGCGCCGATACTGGATGTACGGGACACTGCTGGGGACTATTCTGTTACTGATATGCACTATCTTCGCAGCGGATCGCACGGTGAACCAGACATCCCTGAAGAAATCTGGCGTAATTCTCGTCCATTCGCATGGAGATTATCTCACCATGGTACAGAATCATCGGCAACCACGCCACTCGGCACTGCCTTTACTCCTATCAGCCCACAAACTCGAACTATGAGGAATAGTCCGATTGTAACAGCTACGCCGCAATCTTGACGCATATGTTGACAGAATTTGTTACTTCAAGGAAAGCGTTGAAAGGCGATAGGGTGAAAAGACGAGCTCACAGGAGAACGTAGGCACGAGTCGGACGGTTTAATGATAATATCTAAAATCCATTCGGAATAGCCCTTTCTATGTTCAAAGTCGTATTAGATATTATATTTTCCGAATTTTCAAGCAAAATAGATAGTCTAACATTCGGAGATATGTCAACTGGAAGTGAGGGGCTAGAGTGAATTACATCGAACCGAGAGTCGCAGTACGCGTTCACCTGTATTTGCTTGCGAGGGGTACAAAATGTCTGCCTTCTCACATACCCCGTCCTTATCGGTGCGCAGGACAAGATTAAGATCAGACGAAAATAGTTACGCACCATACATCGCAGAGATTCTTCCTAAAGAGTCCACAACAAAGAAAATCGTGGGCCGCCAAGAAGACGCACAGGTTCCTGTTCGCTCGTTTATGCTTACGGGTATATTCTGATGGCTCTTGGTCCTCAAACCACCACAAATCAAGGATTGTTTTCTTCAACTCTATATCAGGCACACCCGTCAATCATAAAAAATGCATTGTGCTCCCTTGAGAACGAGCGGCTGGCAACAAATTTCAGCAGCGGACTGTGAATCTTCCCGCTATGTGAAGCCTGCTATGTCAATGCAGATGAAGTATACATCTTCTTCGTTCTCCTGGCGCGTCCGGGAAGCCGCAGATGTGACTGCAAGTTCGAGTTGCTCGATGATGAAATGTTCGAATCAACACTGGGGATGGGCCAATCGTCTCCATCAATGGAAATATGGCGCGTCGACCTCTGGAAATTTGTGTTTGTTTAGGCTCTATCTTCCCCAAGCGTAAGTGATAGCGTTGTACTCCAGCTCTTTGATCCCGTAATACATGTTCCCAGGCTGCCAAGCTTAATACGCCAGCTCAGGAACATACAGCAGATGACGGGGCCATTTGCCAAGTGTGCATACTCTTCGGTTTCTCAGTCAGTCGGCACAACGGCGATGAATACCAGGAAAGTTCACAGAAGTTGCAAAGTGCGGGGCCCAAGAGGTGCTCTGGCCAAAGTAGTCTGGTGCAACACGTATTGTGTAGTTCGACATGATGCTTTGCGTATCGAAGTGCCGTTCCAGCCTTCTCACACAGCCCATCTCGTTCAATCAACCCCACAAGAGCCCTGTACGATTTGTACACGGAGCTGCAGAAGCCGCAGAAGCTGCAGTTCGAGCGAGAGTGTGTATTGTTGCAAAAGAGTGAAGGCAACAAGGTAAATATTAGAGAGCTATTGTAACACGAAAATAGAATTGTAGGCCAAGAGCGTTTATCAACTTTTAGTCCCTGAAGCCAACGACTGAATGACTTTCCGGTAGAAAGACTTCAATATGTCAAATTTTCAGATATGCAAATGATAATTACAAGAAATATAACTCTCCTAAGAGAGCCTTTTCAGCATTGAGATCCAGTCCACTTGTACTCTGCAAGAGGAGCTTATGAGAGGAGACTTTACTTTCTCGTCCCCAGATGCCTTAATTGAATTCCGTGGCGCGTCCAAATCATCTTAATTCGTAACTATCCTTGCAACCTGACCTTGCCATCCGTATAACTTATATGCACCGATCTTGTCAATCCCGCACCCACCCATCATTTGGCCCGCCCGGTTTCTGAGCACAACCAAACCATGTTTGCTATGGTTCTCAGACTCGACCAGATCGTTTCCAACACGCCCTTCAGTAGTGACCCACACATCGACTCCACCGAACATGGCCGCTAGAATAGCAACAAGAAAGAGATGCTAGTATTCGGCGTACAACGGCTGAGCTTTGATAAGCATGAGAACAATAACGGCGAGAGTAAGAGGGTAGGAAGCGCCAAGTGTGCCGACAATAAGCATCTGGGAAGTTTCGTGCCAGCGACAATGAATAGGATAACTATAGTGCTGAGAGAATGGAAGGACGAGTTCGGCTGGGCCGGATAATACTTGGAATACCTCACTTGGGATGTAGACCTCGAAGCTGGATTGCGTCCTGGCATCGAGAGGTGTGGCTTTTCGTCATCGCGAGGGATATTGACATCTTCGCGCTGCATGATGGTCGCTGCCGCAAGCAGCTTCAACACTAGAGGAGCTAGAAAGGCAAGCGCCACAAGCTGTCACCAGCCAAGCGCAATTGCGGAAGCCCAGTGGAGGTAAGAGCCTCGGAAGCGATTATGGCTAGAACTATCTTCGTCGAAACTATATCATCATACAGGGTAAATCGCATTGTTCAGAGACACGATCTCGACGTTGACAAGCTCGAGATGACTGACTGCGACCCGCTGGCCTATACATCTTTCCGATCCTTCCTCTCCAGTCCGTATCGGTTAGGTATATGGTATGCACTTCAAAAGCGCACCAACAGCCCAACCCTCACCCATTCATCCTCAACTAGTCGGCCTATCGATATTGTCGGCATCGCCTGCATTGACTTCTTTGTAAAGATTTATATAGTTTGAAATGTTTCAACATGGAAGTATGTTCAATTGAAATCCATAGAGCTAGCAAAGCTCCATTGACAGCAGTAACAGTACGAGAAGATCAGAAAATACCAAAATCTGCCAGCTGTCTTGATATGGCGTCCTCGTCAAGTTCGCTATCCCATCTCAGTGCCACCTCCGCCAGCTCCGCTAGTCCCGCTGCTGCATATGCCTCGTCGATAGTGCAGAACGCTGCATGCTCCTCGCATTCTTCAAAAGCTTCCAATACGGCCTCAAGTTGAGATAAATCAAGACCTTCCTCTTGCCAACACTCTTTGAGTGAGTCTACAATCGCTCTGACTACTGCATACTCGGCCACACTGCCAGGTACAAGTGGTCGCACAGAGGAAGTATTGATCGCGTTGAGGATTTCACAAACGATTTCTGCCCACTCAATATCGTTCTCATCATCCTCGCTAGAATTCCCATCCTCGTTGCGATTGGCCCATGTGCTGTGTGTCAGCGAGTAAATGCTGCTTAAATGAATACGAGCACCCTCAATAGCTGCATCAAGGCCTTCCCAACCGTATTCCTCGTCTGTTTCCATTCCAAAAACAACCCATCCGCCCGTGCTAAGGGGTGTTGAGGGTCGGTGGCACAGCGGTAGGCGACAAAAAGGACAGGTCGCAACCATACTTGTGCCTTCTGTCACCCAGTGCTCGATGCACTCTTTGTGGAAGTTATGGAGGCATGATAAAGCCACGATATCTTTAGAATCGTCATGCCATGATAAAGTGCAAATACTGCAATCGTTGCTCATGTCTTCTGGTGTATGGGGTGAGAGGCCACTTGTTAGGAATTCGGTGAACGTTGGGATGGCCATGATGTCAATATGTGAATTCTGGTGAAAGTTTGGAATTGTTGATCGGCAAAGATTTTCAATACGAATTTTGTTCGAATTGAGGAGCAATTGAAGGTCTGTGAAGGCCTTTTATAATATGACACACTTTGATTTTGAGAGTTTTATCACAGAAGTTCCATGGGTAGGCATCCTCAAGAAGGACCAACCAACGGATCCGTCATGTAAGCCCACAAGATCTGTTTATAGGTACATATAGAAAATGGGCATCTATGCTGTTTCGTAAACCTAGGAAAACATATTGGAGATAAATCAAGGCTGGTCATCAAATTTGGCTTCATCCAGTGCTGCGCCTCTTTGGAAATCACGCACAATATTTACCACGCCCACTTCGACTTGCACATTAACAGGGCTTTCGTTATCCCCTGAGATGTATCTGAAAAGACTTTTTCAGATGAAATTAAGACCTACTTGAAGCGAACATCTTCGGAGCAATGATATAATTGCAAATAAGGTGGGAAAAGACTTTCGCCACAGAGGCCACACAATCTTAGAGCAGGTGACGTCTTGATCTTATTTGATAGAACATGAACTTTAGGGTAACTAATAGAATGAGCTCGCACCATAATGCTTGTAACCAAATAAGCACTTCATTCCCATGAAGAGGTCGAGATTTAGGACAATTTCGAAAAGGCTTCAACAGTAGCATCGTAGATGGCCAGCTCTGAGGATACAGAATTTACCTCCCAGATATTTCCTGCCGATTAGATGTTTATATTGTTGTAGGTGGCACGATGCATCTAATTTAAGGCATCGTTGCGACGTCTAATGTATCTATAGGATAATATTTTTAGGATATTCAAAGATCTTTTTCAAGACGAAGCTTATGAGCCAATTAATCTTAAGTACAGGATGATGATGGGTAGACCATATCCTGTAGAAGAACTTTGAGCAAGTAGGTTGGCTTAGGCAAGATATAGAAAACAATGATGCTTGCATTTTGAGGAAAGATACGTGCCCATTTCGCTAGTTTCATCCGTGCGAAGGCTACTTAATCGGGATCGTGTTGCTCACCCTGCAAACCGATCGACTACACTTCAACAGTGCAAGTAGATAGGGACAGGAAGAACTTTTGACTTCTCGAGATCTTTTATACTTTTGCTTAGCGCAACTCCATAGCGTCCACATTTCATGTCGCCCATGATTGTTTCGTTGACAGAAAACACTGTATAACACTGCCCTGATCTTTCTTGATAGTCTACCGAACCAGCTTTGCGCTTGGCCTCCAAAGGTACCCTTCTTAAGGAAGCTCAATGGCTGTCAAGTCGCTTCTTCCCTTCTTCCACCCCAGATAGTCTCTGATATAGTATCAGCTCAATCTTATTCTATTTGGTTCCCACTTTAATAACTCGTCCAAGTGTGCTCGCTTCGATACTGGAGCTCTCATGTTCGCTTAGGCCGCATCGATGAAGCGCGGCTTTCTGCTCGTCGCGACTCACTTTAATGCCCAACAACGCAACATGATAGTACGTCATGAGTGAATCTAACGAACTTTCACCCCGCTCCTGTCCTCATGATGAAATTCAGGGTCTCTGGCGCCTGATTTCGACTACACGTGCTGGATATTCTCCTTTCACTTGAGAAATATGGGCACCCGCGAGTGTATAGATCTTTCTTCCTGCGTAGCCAGATACAATTCCTTCTTGCTCACGAAGCGCCTTCAACCAGGCCAAATTGTCGCCTCGAAACACAACGTCGAGTTATCGCTCCACGGTATATTGATTCTCCACTCTTTTATACATTGCTCTGTTGCATGGGTAGACGATCATTAAAATGGCACAACCACCACACAATCCCGCGCCTGATGCGAATTCACGTAAACGTCTGCATGATGGGTATCAATTCGGTCCTCACAAGCAACTATGCAACAACAGCTATTCTGCTTGTCAAAACAATATGGGATACAACGCATTGCCCTATACGTATAGCGGCAACAATGCACAAGCTACGGTATGATTGCTTGAAATTATCTAGTTGCATTTTACTATGTCTAACAATGCACAGCACTCGGTTGCGTATGCAAATATGGGCGTTCAATCAACGTCTTCTATTGTTCCTGCTGGATACGTTCCAGCCAGTGTTGCGGTGTGTGCCTCCATGGTTGTTACGATTGATGCATCTAACATGAATAGACACCCACAGCTTGGTAGAGCTACAGGGGCGATGGCTTCAGGAGGCACAACCAGATATCCTCAGCCCTCCAGCTTCCACTACCCCCAACGAAACACAGGTCCGGGGTATACAACTGAACAAGGTTCTACGAGTGGCACTGGCAGACCTAGTCCTCGTCCCCTCAATGATCTTTGATCTCAGGTCACTGACGCCAGCCCAACGATATAACACACATGCAACCATGGCCGTGTTTGGCAACTCATGGCTGCGTGAGGGTATCACGAGTCCAAACGCAAATGTTTTTTGGCAGCTAATCTGCGAGTTGAGCGAAAGTTTGAAGCAGAAGGAGCGCGTATGGTACGCACAATATACTGAGGGACATACCTCGGACAAGAACGTGCGATTGGAGAGTCTCAAGCAGGTCTTTCTGCGACAAGCCAGCGCCGTCGCGGTGACCGGCGCTGAGATAATTCGAGCTGCCTGGGCTGAGGCTAAGTTTGAAGATGGCCACCTTCGTAGGTGGATTCCACCAGCGACCGTGCGGAACCAACAGTTCCAACATAGCAAGGAGGATGTCGCGACATCCTTGCAAGGGAACTCGAAGAAAAATCCAATAGACCTTCAGAGCGACACGCAATCACCATGGTCAGACCAAACAGCGGTCTTTGGAAGTAAAATCGCTCCAAACACCCCTTTGACCTCCGTTTCTTCGAATGAAGAGGAAAGCCACATCTCCTCTAGTTATCCTTCGGAACCAGGAGTAGAGGCTCTGACTGTAGGTCAGAAGCGGCGTCTGGAGGTCTTGGAAGATACGGATGAGCAGAAGGCTGCAAAGAAATGCCGTACCGACCGCATCGAAGGGGATTTGCAGCGATATGAAACGCACAGGGATGCCATTGAGGCTTGGTGGAAGCCAAGGCGCAAAGAATCAAAGACTACTTGGTATGAGAAGCTGTACGCATGGGAGAAGTTCATGGGAATTTCTACGCCGCCAATAGAAAGACGGGTTCGTCGAAAGCCACATGTTCAGCAACTAGCTCATGCTGAGAAAGATACGAAAACACAGCTTCCCAACGGCATCCCGCGAACAGCAGGCATGACGTCTCCAGCGGAGATCTTGCATATCCGAAAACAGTGGGCACAGGCGGGCCTGAAGCCAGATGTATACAAACATCCACTCGACAAGGTACCTGCGCCTGAGTATCCTTGGGCAGATAGGATCGAGGATTGTGCCAAGCGATCGGATGGTAGGTATGCATGTAGGCACATCAACGGGACTTCGAAGTGCTGCCAGGACGGTCTTGATGTGAATGCGAAGAAGAAGTCCATTAGCAAGGACAAGACTGGTTTCAAGAAGGCGGTTGAGCAAGCAGTGGTAGCTGGAGATCTTCACGTTGCTCACATCACATGGGACCATTGGTACAACAAAACGATTGCTGCGAAGCAGAAGATGGCACAAATTGATAGCCTCCTTCGAGCTGTTCAGACGCGCCATAAACTTGTGGCAACATCGGTCGCAAGGGCTGCTATCCAAGAGCAACAGCAACCGGTGGCTCATCCAGTCGACATTAATTCGGTGTCTCCTCCCCAAGCCTTGATGACCGAAAAAGTCAATGCTAGACGGGCATCGATTGCTGCCCCTGCTGCGTTGTCAGAGGCACAACAGCCATCCTCCGCCTCTGCGAAGAGAATATCGACCACCAGAATTATTCCAGCAGCACCCACACGGACTCCAAATACGGTCCATGACTTTCAACAGACAGCCATGGCCGCAATTCTACGCCAGATGAAGCAGGTCGAGCCAGTGTACGTAGGCGGCTTCAATCTTTTTAAAGGGCCATACAAACACGACCTAGAAGGCGTTACTGAAAAGATTGTCAGGGTTCTGAAAACCCAGGCAAGAGAAGATGCTACTGAAGCAGCGCCATTTTCTAAGATGGCAGAAGAAGTTTGGAGCGAGGCTTCGCAAACGCGGGAAGAAGCTGGCCGTTCGACGTTGGAAGGCACCCTGGAGCCAGCTGACAACAGTGAGAGCCCAGAGGTAAATGTGACTAGGACGCAAAACGTCACGCCCTCACCCAGTAGTCTGTTAGTTGGTCGTCCCTCACATGGGCTGTCTGACGATCCCATTTCCAACAGGACCTGGGATCGACCTTGGACGTGGCAAATGGATGAACCGGCGTTGGAAGTGTACGAGCAGGAGAACACCAGTGCTGATGTCTGTCAAGAAATTTCTACCCTAAACTGGTTTCAGAGTGAAATGAAGAAGCTTGATGAACTGGAA
The DNA here is from genome assembly GCA_020747015.1 of Pyrenochaeta sp. MPI-SDFR-AT-0127. Lineage (NCBI taxonomy): Eukaryota > Fungi > Ascomycota > Dothideomycetes > Pleosporales > Cucurbitariaceae > Pyrenochaeta > Pyrenochaeta sp. MPI-SDFR-AT-0127. Next base: position 1,351,542 of record JAGTJM010000001.1, on the reverse strand, counting down.
GCTGAGGGACCGATAGAGTATCCATAGGTGCTCGATATATGGAGGAGAATGCCGTGACATGCGTGTTGCTGGAGACTACGCAATGTACACGTGTTGGAAGCGGTGTTTCATCGGCAGGCAGGTTGAGTCTTTGACTTTGAGCATTTTGCACCGCTTTTAAGCGCGATACCCCATTGCTTTTTGATTAGTGAATAGTAGTTCAGCGGATACTCGTTGACACATGTTGACTAGGGAGATTAGTATCGCGAGTGAATGCATGAATGTTCCACATGATTCTGCTCCATTTTGCAGATCATTCCTAGGTGGACATGGCGGTGCCTGGCGATCGCAATGAGGACATGGAATATTCCGAGACGCTCAAAAGTGAACTGGAGAGAGCAATGGCACATTCAGCATTGTTGATGAGTACTCTGTTATGCACGGATTGCCATGCCTGAATGGAAATAATGTCCAACCACGCCGCGTCATCCTTCCAATAGCTTGACACGGTCCAGGAGGCGGGCCGAAGTTCGGACAGGAAGCACGAGGGAGTTGGCGCGAGAAGGAAGAGCAGCCTCAAGTCCGGGTTCAGGAGAGATTTGAAGTGGGATGATGGCTATGTTTCGGCAAAGAGTGCGGTTGGTGTTGTTGTTCAAGATGGACAGGGAAGTGAGGTGTGGCAGATTCCCCCACACCGTGGACGCAGCCAGTCCACCATAACTAGCGGCGGGCACAGACGTCACGCAGACGTATCCGTCATGATGCATGGTGAGTCCTGCACCACAACACATATCTATCCCTGTGGTAGTATTTGCATTTGCAGCTTGCCAACCCCTTCTCTCCTGATACCTCGTGCCTGAATACTATCTTTGGCCTGTTTTGCGTTGGCCCAGCCGCCCCCGTCGCGGACCATCAGCCCCATTTCGGCACCCATCCTTACCTCACATCAACCCCGACATCGCAGACGCATCGTCAGCGCGCCAAATCCTCAAGATACCGAAAGCAGCAGGTCTAACACCTTATATAAGATTGCCGAGAGCACCTTGATCGTGCATAGTCGTCGTATTCGTTGCTTGTTGACGCCAATCTCGCCAGCCGTGAGTGCGGCTAGACAGAAGTTGGAAGGTGTGACTGCGAACTCTTTGCCGAGAAGGGACTACCAAGCACTCCAACTTTACCCACACCCTGCGGTACGACCTACCCCGGAACACATGATTTGGACCTGAGTTTGGGTCGAGGAGAAGTATTGTCTCGAGGTGGGGATTTGGAAGACGTGAGATCCTGACGTCTGTGGTCCAAGGGTTGGGTTTGCTCCTATACCCTCCACCGCCCGGCCTGAACACACCTTGGAATCTGTTATTCTTGCGTCTGAATTTCCTACAGAACTGAGCAAACACCTTTACACCTTGAACCCTCGAAAGAGTTTGGCAATACGAACTGCAGGAACCCTACGACCCGGCACAGGGATCACCAATATGGATGCAGCCGAAGTTTCGCCTCTACTTGCCCTGCCGTCTGAACTCATCCACAACATTATCAGTCACCTCACACTATCAGACCTCCTTACGATAGGATGCGTCAATCACGCGCTGCACGACCATTCATTGCAAGACACGTTATGGGAACCATTCGTTCAGGCCCAAGTACCATCACCAATCCCCAGGCCCACCAACAAAACATGGCGAGAACTATTCAAACAGCATCATCCGTACTGGTTTCTGGCCAAAAAGAAAATCTGGTTCGCTGATATTGCTCATACTGGGAAGCTGCTTGTTGCACGCTACGATCACAGAATCAATGCGATCGAAGCATACACCGTGGTTGCCGAAAGACGACAGCCTACATTTCAGACTTGGGATTACAACCCAGATGCTATAATTCACACGTTTAATCCGCGTATACAGTTAGACCTTAATGTTCCAGTTATTCGTTTGGACGCCGAGGCGTACGAGAATGCGAGCAGGGACTCTGGCCAGCGACTGCAGACGGAAATACTGATGAGTGTTTATAGCGGAGCACCTCGAGCATCCGCTGGCTTGTTTTCAAAACTTATGCTGACCAGACCATGGCCCACTGCCATTACGACAGCCGCGACACCTGTCTGGCCACCACTGACACTACCAAGCCTAGAGCGAACGCGTAATGACGCACCTCCTTCTGGGTTTAGGCAGCCTTCGCAAAAGCCAGCAGTTCTCGATCAGCTCTCGACATCAACTTTCAGAATCAGGAAATGGGTCGAGTTCTCGTCTCGACCGCAGGGTGTCAGCATGCGCATTGGCGAGGATGTTTCGACATGGGCTACTCTTCCTGAAGAGTTCTACACCCCAACACCAAAGAAGCCGTGGCAGGGTATCTGGTGCGGCGATTATGCGGGTCATGGGTGCGAATTCCTGGCCATTATGCAGCCGGATGATCCGAAACCACTACCTGAGCGGGCAGAGTGGGCATTGCGAGCTCGTGAGCGTGAAGGAAGTGTGAGTAGTGCAGGCTCATGGAGCACGGCACCCGATGCTGCACTTTCGGGCGATGAAGATGAGCCAGAGACGGCAGATGATCTGGAGGACAGTGTTGCGACTCTGCAGGAGGCGTTCCACGAGACAGAAGCAGGTTCGCCAGCAGAGCCAATGGAGACGGGCGAGGATGAAAGCATTTACAGTGGCCGCATCGAAGCTGTCAAATTGACTGGCGATCCAAATATTCCGCGAGGAGAGTACACGTTTATCGCGCCGGACATTGGCCCTAATGGTTTATTACGAGTTGCGACTGAAGATATTTTCAAGGGTGCCAGGATCGTGAAGAGTGTAGGGCACATTGCCGCGAGAGGCTTTAGAGATGGTAAGCACAGCCAAAGAATTCGAATAAATGTGCACTACTGACAGTTGATAGACAACTATATGACGTCTCAACTTATACTCATCTCTCACGATCGTCTGGCCCAGTATTGGGAGACGTTTGGGCATGTATCATTTTACCAACGGGTAGACATTGATGCATTCACAAGGGTCTAAAAGGGTTGAATGTATGCATAGGAGGATTACAATTCTTTTAGTGGATGGACGGTTTGTACTTGTAGAGCTTGATGTGTACTGCTTGGTAATGTCAAGCTTGTTCTGATTTTGAAGGTCCCCATTGTACAACCTGTGTATTTCACCCGAGCCTGAAATTAATTGGCATCTTACGGGCACAATGTATTTGGGTATAAATTCAAGATTCACCACATTTATGTATTGGTATTGTGACATCTGGATATGGACAAGAGGCGCGTGTACTCCATGGACACTAGGCCCAAAACCCCCTGCAACCGCGGCCCCGGACGTCATTGCTTGATCAACAATTTTAGCGTTTCGCATGCGCGCAAAAGATCTCGCCCCTCCCAAACTTACCCACACTCTTGATACCCACCGCAAGCACTTGATTGTGTAGATTTTTCCTAATTGCAACTTCTTAATCAGTACGTTTTTGCTCCGACGGATCCTTCAATATGGCGCACCACGAGCAGTACATCCTGCGCGTCACCGCAGGCGCAACATACGACGCTTCCAAGCATGAAGACGTACTTGTGAACAGCGAGCAGCCTGTAAAGATCTCTTCCGACTTAATTGATGCAAAGATACATATGCGAATCAAAGATTTCCGTGGTATGCCTCACTTGATTTCCTCCAATCTACGAAAGAAGAAGTCTTCAGCTCCTGTTCTACCGCATCCACTTCCTCTGTGACACTCATATTCAGCTGCTAATTATTCCATGTATGTAGGCCTACCCAAAGGCTCGCCAACAACATCTCCCTACTTCTCCACCCCACAGCACCCATACGATCGCTACAGCATATCCTTCTCCTTCACCCCAAAATCCGACATTGCAGGCGACAAACTCGTCTTTGGCAACGACTTCGAACACCCAATCCGCGACCGTCTACCCCCGCTCTTCGACAAAGCCTTTGGCATTGTAAAGTGGTGGATCGACCCAGGTCTAGACGGAGATGTATACGGCGACGAACCGTATCTATATGGCGCGCTGCTGAGCAGTATAAATGTGTTGCGCATAGGTGGCAAGGCGGACGAAAGCAATGACGAGCAGCCTGTAGATGGCTCAGAAGCCAACACAGACGGTGACGAAGAAGCCAGTAGTACACAGGATGAAGCCATTGTCTACGAAGAAGGCGCAGATGGCTCTGGCGTTTCAATACGCAGCGATCACAATATCCCCGATCGCGCAGCCGCGCGCCAGAAATACTTTCTGACAGAACAGAACCGCAAGGACTTTACCTTCGAAGCTGGTCGCGAGTATAAATGCGATTTCTTCAACCCATATCTCGACTTCAACGAATTCGCGCTCAAAATCGGGTACGGACTGCCGAATATATCTATCATCGGGCACTGGGATGGCCAGCCACTGCGGTACGTTTCTGTCCCCTATTTATCCCCCCCCCCCTTTTGGTGCCGGCGAGGTACTTCGCGGCATCTTCTTCTCTTTTGTTTGCATGCAAGGATGGCTGACGTGGAACCCTACTAATCAGAACACACTCCCTCAGATATGTCCTGAAGAATCGCGAGACAAATAAGGAGCTCTTCGTCGTGCTTATCCAGTTGCTACCCACGGAGCAGGCAAAGAAGGATGGCGCTGAGGATCCAGAGGAGAAGTTGAAGGAGGTACATGGTGAAGACAAGGTAAAGGGTAGTGCGAGCGAGGGCGGAGATGATGATGAATTGGATTGAGCGGGAAGGTAATGGGCGTTGGGTTGCACAATTGGCATAATATGAATAGGGCATCGCAGTGGCGTTTGAGGTATTGAATGCATAATAATACACATGGGGGGCGGGGAAGCACTAGTCAAGCAGGAATGCTGACCAGGTAGGCGTGGCGAGGAATTAGACTAGACTTTGCAAGACTTCACTTGTGGTATATGGTATCTACATCTTCCCTCACATCCTCATATCCATCTATAGCCTCCTGCAGATATCTTCGATGATCTCCTCAGTCTTGGCCTTGCCACCGAGGTCGGGCGACAGAAGTCTGCCCTCCTCGAGGTTAGCATCCACAGCCTCGTAGATCTTCGCAGCAGCCTCCTCCTCTCCAATGAACTCCAGCATCAGGGCTGTTGACCGGATCGTGGCAATTGGGTTCGCAATGCCCTTGCCCTCGATATCTGGCGCACTTCCGTGGCACGGCTCACCAATGACGAAGTCCTTGCCTACATTGGCGCTGGGGACGAGGCCGAGCGAACCAACAAGGGCGGCAGCGCCGTCAGAAAGGATGTCACCGTAGAGGTTGGGTGCGACGATGACGTCGTAGTCTTGCGGTTGGCGGAAGAGCTTGTACACCATGGAGTCGACGATTTGCTCTTCAACGCCTACAAGCTGATACTTGGGGTCGGAGAGGGCACGGCGGGCAGTTTCGCGGAAGAGACCGTCTGTTTGGGAAAGGACGTTGCTCTTGTGTGTAATTGTGACGAGCGGGCGCTGATGGATGGAAGACGCGCCTGCGTCGCGCACGCGCTGACGACGAAGGGCAATGTCGCCAGCCATGGCGGAGATGTTGAAGGATGCTGTCTCCGAGATGCGCTTAATTGCCTCGGCAATCTTGGAGCCATCTGGAGCATTGTATGTCTTCTCCTCCTTGACGTACAGATCCTCCGTGTTCTCCCTCACAATGACGAGATCAACGGGGTTCTTCGCACTTGCAACGCTCTTGACGGGCCGCACGTTTGCGTATAGGGCCAATCGCTTCCTCAAGGCGACAATGGGGCTCGAGTATCCCTTTGTTTGCACAGTAGGAGAGCTGACAGCTCCGAAGAGGGCGCCATCGCAGTCTGACTTGAGGGCTTCAACTGTCTTATCTGGGAGAGCAGCGCCAGTCTTCTGGAACGTTTCCCAGCCCGCTTCGTGGTGGCTGAAGGTGAACTTGAGGCCGAACGAGGAAGGCAAAGCTTCAAGGATGCGGCGACCAGCGGGGATAACTTCACGGCCAATGCCGTCACCTGGGATAAGGCCTGGGAAAGAATGTTAGCGGGAGAAGGAATATCATCGTGACTCAAAGTATATGGGACTGAAAGCGAATATAACAAATAAAACAGCCTTGTTGAAGAGTCACAGAGGATTTTAAGGGTTAACAAGAGGAATTGTACCTATTCTCAGGGTGCGTGCTGCCATTGTAAAGTGGTGATGCAGAAGTTCAACTTCGCTATGGAAATTTTGGTGTTGCAAGAGCTCTCGCCGAAACTCGGAGGTCAGAGCTTCAAGCGCTAGTCTGGCTTGAGCAAGGCACCACCAAACGCCAGTTCCCCACGGGGCTTCCCCATATGTCTCTTGGACATAGCATCACTGCCACCAAAGACGGAGATTGTTCATAATTTCTTCAGTTTTGAGCTGGTGTTGGCATGAATCGTGATCTGCGTCTGAGAGCAAGCTGGCTGGGCCAACGACACATTTGTCCCAGTCTCAACTACATGCTAAACTCCCCTGACACCTGATATAACCTTCTACAATCAAAACGTGAAGGACTTCTAACATCAAGCAATTGTATTCGAAAATCACAATTAAGACATTATAGTCGTATATCTCTGTCTGAGCCATTAGAAGTCTGCTTTCCTTATCGTTGCTGCACTTTTACCTCCTCAAAGCCAAGCCCCCTCCCTGCTCCTCTCAAAATATCTTTTTGGCATGTTTTTCCCGATCTTTTTATTGCCATCAAGATGTTATGAGTATAGATTTCAGCGTACTCTTCTGGGGCTGTCTTGAACACAATGCCCCTAACTGCCCTTGGGTCTCAGTCAAACAAGCAAACATTTGCTAGCGAGTACCACGCCCAACATCCTGCCTGCTTGTGTGTCTCATCCAGTTCTTGATATTATCGCCCCGTTCCTTGTCTTTCATACAGCCCTCCTTCCCAAATTATCGTTCACGTCGTGCTTACTTGCACAAACATCAGGTTTGTAAGTGACGCTACTTTCGTTGCGGCCATTCGAGTCCTCAGTTCTTTCACTTGAACAAAACTCGAGTCACGCGTCCATCAGCTGTCCATGCTTTGCGCCAATCTTACTTTTATTATGGTTGCCTGGGCCAGTACACCACCAACCTTGCCTCAACACAACCGCCTTCAATCAACTATCAACTCAACATCACCACCAATCACTGCGAGACAATGTGCGTTCTCTTCAAGCTCGCCCTGAGCGTGCTTGCTCTCTGTCTTCTCTTCAGCAATGTTACAGCTCATATGGATCTCTCTCCCGGTGAGCTTGTGGAATACCACCAGAGCCTCAAGCGCGATGGTGAGGCACTGGCACGCTGTCTCCAGTCTCCGGACATGCGCGAGCATCATGCTCGTATGCTCGTTCACCGTGACCAGACATTGCGCCATGTGCGTCAACTTCGTGGTATCGACGTCGAAACTGGTAAGTCTAATCTCTATTCTCTTAAATCCTCCTCCTTGGTCGTTCATCGTTGTAGGTATAAACAAGCGTGATGCGCCTGCTATGACCAAGTGGGCTGCACTCAATCACGAGCAGAAGCTTGGCCACTCGCGAGACCCCCAGGACATCTTCAACTTCCGCTGGAGCGACAATCCCAACGACAATGCTTCCGGTTGTGCCCTAACTCCCACTTCCATCTATGGCCCGTATTGGCGTGAAGGCCAACTCGAACGCCAGGATATCCGTGATGGCCAGGATGGTATCTACCTGCGTCTTGCTATGCAAGTCATCGACACTGGTACCTGCAAGCCCCTCCATGGTGCACAGGTTGATGTGTGGGAGGCCAACGCTGTAGGCGCCTATAGCGGTGTCAAGACAGGATACCTTCGTGGATGGCAACCCACATCTCCTCATGGCACTGTGGACTTTGACTCCATCTTCCCAGGTCACTACCTAGGCCGCGCTTCACACATTCACGTAGCAGTGCGTGCTGTCAAAGAAAAGCGTGTTGCACATATTGGGCAGATCTACTTTGACCAGTGGTTGCGCAACGCCATCGAGGCAAGTTGTGCACTTGATTTGTGTGTTCATTCACTCATGTATACAGGACACGCCAGCGTACAAGAACAATAGTTACGAGCTTGTCGATAATCACAAAGATGCATTTATCCCATACGACGCATCTGATATGCACGATCCTTTTGTGCGATGGTCTAAAGTCAGCAATAACCCACACGGTACGTGTCTAAGTAGCGAAAGATTTCTAACCTGACCCCTGACTGAACTAAATAGATGGTGTGCTTGCTTGGATTACTCTCGGCGTGAACACGACAAATTATGGAGTGGAGCAGCCTCCCAACATGAAGCGCAGCTTGGTTGACTGGCATCTCGGTTAAAAGAGTATATACTCTTCGCATTCTCCATTGTGGGCTCATAGAATTGGTCTGGTGTCCTACGAATTTTGGCTCTGAGGATTAGATGCATGAAGATACATCAGGTTTAAAGGGTAAACATTTCGATTCTATGTAGAGTTTAGCCCAGAAGGGTCAGGAGGAGTACTTGAGTCTGTAGTACAATCTCACCCACTATTAAACTCATCATTACGACTTAAATCTGTAGCTCGTCCTGGATACATGTCTATTACTGTGTTCAAAAATATTCCTTTGGTCCCATTATGCAGACCGTCGAAGTCTAGGAAGAACTCAAAATGTACTCACAGTTTACATAATGTGCAAGAGAAAGCCTCGCTCTTCCTGAGATGGCGAGTTACAAAGACGTGAAGAATGCCAAAATATGTTTTCTAATTTCTGGTATTTCCTAGTAGCTCCACATCAACGTGCTGTGCCTACAAATATGGCGGTGGTGTGCATGACCCACGCGACGGGGAGTCAGCATTGCGATTGAAGTTTATCCCTGGTGTTATTACAGTGTAAACTTTGATACAAAACCAGCTTTTGCACTATGAAAACCTCATGTCCACTTCCATGATTATGAGAAAAGATCTCGAATATATATTACATGCATCAATTCGCGGGACCCATCTCGTTCCACCTACGCTCCTGAATTACTACTCTTCGCTCTCTCTCTCTCTCACGGCTGGTGCACCTCATCCATTATCCTCTTCTGAAGAGCCTTTACTCCCTCATCAAACTCCTTCCAGCTCTCCGTACTCACTATTCCTTTATGCCCTTCTAAAAGAAACCGTCGCATCTTGATTGCGATCAGCATGCCTAGTAACAAGAAGCCAGTCTGCGTGGTCCAGCTCAGCCACTTTGCTGCCGGCTTCTTCATACGATCCAGATCACTCAAAACGTCGTAGTAAACGCGTAGTAGATCAGGCGAGAGATCAACGAATCTAGAGGGTTGGTTGAGTTGTGCGAAGAAGAAATGCGCGATGAGAGAATCAATCAGCGTGCATTCGGTTTCATATGCGGTACGGTCGGAGGGAGTGTAGACATGGCTTATCGGGTGGAAGAAGCCGTCTTTCTGCTGATCTTGAAGTTCTAGGTCGGTACGTGTGGCGAGAGTTAGGGCAGTGATCCCTTCCCATTCGAATAACTGTATATGACAGACGGGGCATCTGTCTTTGTGATCGCTGGTGGTTTGTGTAGCGAGCCAAATCAGGCAAGAATAGTGCACCCAGTGCCTGCAAGGTGAGAGGGGAAGGAATGTAGAGATGATGACGGATGTAGCTTTGGGAGTCGTTCTCAGTGAACTGGCTGCGGCCACTGTAACCATAGGTGAACTGTCCCATTGGAGAAAGCAGACAGGACATGTTGCGTTTGGGTGAGGTGGACGGTTATGGGCAGACACATTCTGCATAAGGTTGTGATCGACATAACGGAGGAGCGGTGGCAGAGCGCGAGGCGTTGCGACAGGAAGGGCCATTAACGATTGTTGGCCGACGCTAGGATCCCCATCAGGCTGTTGGAGGAGGGTTCCACAAGATGCAGCCAGACTATTATTCCCATCTGGTGGTTGTGAGGGAGTCGTTATATGTATTGATGGCATCGACAATACTGCGTTCGTCGCATCCGTAGCCTGTTCAATTGTAGAACAAAGCGCTTCAGCAGCTCCATATATACCCTCAGACCCGTGGCCTAGTGGCAACGTGGATTTTCCATCGACGAGCAACGACAGTGCCCCATTTGCGATCGATTGATGTCGAAGTGGTTGCAAGCTTGCAGTATGGTCTTGGGACATGGCTTGGCGCGAGGTTGACGACAAGGAACTAAACACTTGGCAGAAGTTGAGGATAAATTGTTTGGAAATTGTATGTGCGGGGTAAAAGAGAAGATTTGTATCATCAGGCGAGGTGTGGGGGCGAAATGAAATAGAGAAGGAAAGTGAAAGCCAACGTGAAGTCAAGTCGTCTAAGCATTGTAGGAACAGTGGCGGATTTCACGCCATTGGACATCTCCGGATCATACCAATCGATCAGGGCTTGTCCGATACGATTAATCCATGACTTTATGAATAGTGAATATGTCAAAGTACGAGATGTATCTTCCAAGCCTCGATCCTAATTCACTGCGCTAATTGACTGATCAGAAATTCCTCCATGAATTCGAACTAACCTCTTTCGTGCGCCCAACCTCAGATTTCAAGATCATGCTTGATCCCAAACGCCAAAACAAAGCAGATACTTTAGGGATGAACATAGATGCGCCTGGATGCTTGGCATACAGTGCGCGTCTGAACTGAACCCTCGTGACCTGGCAATTCCCGAAACGTGTTCAAGCATCTTCCTGGTCAACCAGAAACGCATGATTTACCATAGTACAGCTCCCCAAGCTGTTCCAATTCATTCATTAGGCACATTAGCCTCCCAGGCTACGCCTTCAAGAAAGTGGGGCAATTTGCGTCCCTTCTTGAATAAGATCTTGTGGCACAAAGGACAATCGTCTGGAGTATTTACATCGTTCCTCCACCACAGTGATTCTGGGATGGAAACTTCTCTTGCCGCTTCTTCACTTATCTCGCAACATTCGTTGCAGATAGAGCGTACAATTATCGGCACAAGTGTCTGAGTATCAAGCTCGAGCTCGTGCTCCTCAAGCTCATTACCGACTAGAACATATACGAGCCCAGGTGGGTTGATCTCGTACGATGTTCCCAAAAGGTCCTTAGTGTGGACTACCATGGATGCGTGCACAAGATGCGATGGCTTCGAAGGTGTCTCGAACTTGTCAAGATTGGTACTGGATGTACTAGCCTGGAAGGATGCATAAATGACAGCGAGTTTCCGTGCCAAAAGCGCTTTCCTCTCCCGCTTTTTACGCTCAAGTCTTTCTGCTTTCTGTTAGCTATGGAGCTTGGGAGAGGGGCTTGTATGTTATCAAAGAGATTGGTTGGATATGAAAAGCCTGAATACTAGTGCTAAACTTAAGCTTACCTTGTCTCCGGTTCTGTCTAGCTCGTGCTGCATCAATAGTGACCTGATCAGCCAAAGCTTGCACCTTGTGAGTAGTAGATGAATCATCCAAGCTCTGTTTGGCCTGCTTCTGTAAGGCTGCGAGCTTATCGAGCTGAGTTTCCCCAACCAGAGCTGCTTCCCAAGACACTGATGCTTCAGATGCTCCTAGGTAGTGCTCAAATATTGTCGGTGGCGCTGGAGATATGAAGGAGGCTGTCTCTTTCAGATCCCCTGTCGAGTTTGGCATTGGTTTGGGTGCTGAGGCGATCGGAGGGAGCGGCGTATAGAACTGTGGGTACCCCGGTGGTGGTGGGGGTACAGCTGGTATCGTTATTGTATCCCCATGCGATAGAGACCATTGCAAGGGTATGGTAGTTGACATCAAACCCCCGAAGGGTTCGGACGATGATGATGAGCTCGAGAGCTCTGCTGTCGCTTCAGAAAGAGTCTGATTCATATTAGTGCTTACTGGGGTAAGTGCACCAGGCTGAATAGAGCTATAACAAGGAAGACTGTTGTTTTGCCGTGGCTTCGTTTCTTCTAACTCCACTATCACGGCGTCTTCCAAGAAAATGACGTCTTTTGTGTGACGAATATCATCTCGTAATTCCTGGAGGACAAGCCACCAGTAGTCTCCAAAAATTTCTCTACCCTTCCCTGGCTGGTAAGACTCTTCAAGCATCTCCTCAAATATTTTAGCATGATTCTCGAGTGGTTTTTTATGCTGTGTGGTGTACGCATCAAGCTTTTGGCTCAATGCATGGGCTCTAGATTGGGGTAGATAAGAGAACGGTCTGATTTCTATCGTTAAAGTCTCTGGAATACCATATGTAGTAGCAAGGCATTTGTCGCCGAATACATGTGCGCACCGAAGCTGAACAGGTTGTTCGGTGTTGTCAAAGCCAGCATCGGGCGCCTCACCGAACGGCTTCCAACAAATCGGACATTTCCGGTTCATCTGATCAACTTTCTCAATTGATATCGGCGTCAAGCTGTCCAGAAAGGCTTGCTGCGTCGGGAACGTGTTCGAATCAGGCTGTGGCGGTATGTAACGCTTTTTCTTTGGCTTTGGCTTGGGTGTTGGCGGTGTTGAGGCAGTGCATGCATCGTATTCACACTGGCTATCACCTTCATGTGACACAGTGTTTGTTGATATAAATCCGTCCGGGTCGCTCATCTTCGTACGTGGTGTGAGGACAGTCGGCACGCGGCGGAATCTCCTCACTTCCAGCAGGCTTTCAAGTCCCCGATTCGCAGATGCAAAGTTGTAAGAGAAAGTTTGGTCTTTATCCAAGGGCTTTTCGACGGTAAGACCTGGAGAAATCGTTGAACGGGGTAATAGCGAGGAAAGGATGGGGCTGGCGGAAGGTTCCACGACTGTTTTGCCAAGGCGCTAGCCCATGATGTCTATTGGATGCGTCGGGTGATTGGCTCTGTATATGCTTCAGTGAACTGTTGAGAAGACGCTCGAAGCCACATTAGAGATGGGGGTCACTTAGGATGCTGCTCAGTTTATGAGACAATGTTGTGCATACAAGGCGTCTGGGTGGTGACTCGTGTTTGCGCTGTTGCTCGTTTTGGTTTTACACGAACAAGAGGGTGTTCTAAATACGCGATGATAAAGACAGGTTCATAATCGTAAAAATAATTTTCTCCTATATCTATCATATCCGTTCTCACTTTTCCATGGTCACGGCATACTGTGCGTCTCGCTCGAAGCCTGATTTGTTGCGTAAGTCCGCACAGTTGTTCAACCTATCAAATTCTTTCACAACTGCTTCAAGTTACTATCTAAGGAAATTAACGAAACTGCTCACTAATCACATCACCTTCATAACACTTCAAGGTCATTCGAAGAGCAGTGGTCCTACCATGGTCAGGTCTAAAATGGTAGAATGATTATTTCCGGCCGGTGCATGGCTCCCACGTGGCTGTGGCTGATCATGTGTTCATTGTTTTCGTACATTGATCCACGATCACTCGCCATCCTTGTTGTATGTCCTATCATTAAGAAACTCGCAGACTAGCATTAATTGAATTCGTCAAATACAAAAGAGGCCAGGCAAGTCCTTAGGCGACAATGCCAATACTGATTGCTTTCTTAGTGAAGTTTGAGAAGAATATGATTCACAAATCTGAGTTGTGAGTAAAGAGTCAATCATCCAGCAGGAGATAACAAACGCATAATGGCGTGCTGCTGTTCTCAGTGACTAGCAACCCCTCGACTCTTGTGACAAGTTCTCTATCAGGTTGACAGTACTTCTTTTATGGTTTGCTCTGACGCTGCATCCATGAACCTGGTCGCGTGCAAAGATGATGTATGTGTCAGCAGCTACAAAACAAACGCATTGCGAACTAGATTCAAATATTAAACAAAACAGCGACAAATTTTACAACAAACCTTCTGCAACGCGCCTATCATTTACAACTGCGGTAGCAGATCTAGCCAGCAGTCGAAAGGTTCCGATGCCTGTTATGGATAGTCCTCGACAAGGCACTCTAGGCGCACTTCTTACAACGCCGATCTCGGTCACGACTCTCGACGTTGGGGACCGGAAATGCCCTCTATGTCACGAATTATACGTTGAACCTGTGCACCAGAACAAAAGCAATGACACGGAGAAAGAGTGGCCAGTAAGCATTACCATAGCGGCCCAATGGTCAGGGTTGAAACGATGTTGTGGACATATCTTTGGGCGACGGTGTCTTGAAAAACATCTACAAGCTTCAGGGGCATGGAGGAACAAATGTCCCATTTGCAGAGATGTCTGGTTTGACAACACGGCGGCGAACGAAGATACCACTCCTCACGAACAACTTCAAGCCGAAACGCATTACCAAGCCCGGGTGACGAGGCCACTCAGACGCAGCTTACGCATTGCTTCCCGAGCGATGGTGCGACGAAGGACTCGGGGAACCCCGTGTGGATTCTCACTATACAGTGGGAGAGGACCAGCGATATGCATCAACTGGCATCCAACGTGCTCGCATAGTTGGTTCTGACTTTATGCAACAACTTTTGCGAGCGCTTGAGGTGAACAATGGGAGTGATGAAGTTAACGGGACGTTGGAGGAGGTAGAACAGAAACTCGGGGCGCTCTATGATGGGAATAAATGACACCAATTCGAGGGTCTAGGATTATTCCGCCTCGCTGATTGAAATTTAGATAGAGAGTGCACCAGTGAACTTTTTGAGACCTTATTTTTGTGAATTCCTTCATATGCGCATGCGACACAGCTGCATTACTAAGGCTAATGTGATTTGACTAAACGGGTTAGTACATATTACGAGAAGTAATACCATACGGGAAACTGGTGCTTGCAGTTTTAGAAAGATACTCATTCTATTCAATGCTTCTGTCACTCATTCTTGCTTCTCTTTGCTGCTCTCTCTCCAGTCAATTCGGTATCTTTGCCCTCGAGGTCCCTTACCAGCGCCTTTGCCTCCTGAAGCAAGAGCTTCTCACCCAATCGTACCTGAACAGCCATGCGATGTCTTTTGGATAGATCTGATTTTTTCAGCAGTACTTCATCTTCTTCAACTGTTGTGGGATACCGAGCAAGCGTAGCTGCCAACGCCTGTTCAACGACATCATTATAGATCTCATCACGCTTGCGTTTGTCAGGAATGAGATTCGGTTTCAATATCTTCAAACTTTTCAGCACTTTTTTGACCTGTTCTTCCAATTCTGATGAGACCTCCAGAAGCTTGGCTGGGTGAGAAAGGCGACCTTCAGAGGAGGGTTCTCCAGAGTCGCGTTCGATGATAAAGTAGTCTTCTAACGTTTCTTCGTCTAGTTCGGCTTCCTATAGAAACATTAAAAAAATGCCTCAATTATTGACCTTTGGGGATACCGCTTACTATTCCATTTAGAACATCCTCAGTCACACCGAGGTGTTTGCACAATGTTGATCGTATGAGGGTCCAAGATATTTCCGCTACATCATAGCGGCGATGCTCAGGTGTAACATAACCATAGCGTCTGAGAAGTTCTGAAGAGGGAAGAGGACCGTAGTAGTTGAGAATCTCCGTGCCAGCATGAGTATCGGCGCGAAGTGACGTGACCTCTAAATTCTCACCGTGATTCACATGGGCCTATGGCACGACAGAAAATGAGTCATTCAGTGTAACATAATTGGACTGGGATGCTTACATTGAAGTCTGCATTAGCATTAAGTATATCTGCCATGGGCACCATTCCTAGCATTGTTTGGCCTTCACGGTCTTCAACCCAGCCTTCTTCCTCATCGTCTAACTGTTCATTATCGTTGTCAAGATCAAATGCATAGGCCATAATAGTACTACCCATACGATGCGCCAGGTGAAGTAGCTCGTCCTCAGTCAGTTGGCGAGCGCCTTTAGGATAGAACACTGTGGGGTTCTGAAGTACGATAGGCAGTATTCGTGAGCGTAACATGTCGTCACTTTCTTGCTTTCCAATCTTCTCGGCTGTCAAACAAGAGCCTTCAAGCTCTTTGAGTTCGGAACCGGACCAGAAAATCGGTGTGTCAAAGGTGCTCGGTAATACATCGATATATGGTTTCCATCGTGAACCTTCACCTTGCAGGTATTCAAACAACATGACTAAGATGAGAGATCCCCACGAATCCAGCGGTTCTACATCTTCATCGTCTTCATCGAGAGATCCATCGAACACATTTGGAATTTTCTGAGCAAGTTCAGATGTCTGCACGTTGATTATAGCATTCCTAGGAATCGTGAAAAGGGTAGTGTCCTCCGGAATGTCTTTAATGGCGACTGTGGGAGATGAGAATTGAACGGAACACTTTTAACTTTGGGCTCATAATTGACTCACTGATGCCTCGGCCGGCGTCTCGACATCGAAGGTCCTGGATCTCAAGTAGGTCTTCCCGGAACTCGCCCCCGACAGACTTGAACCAACTCAGAAAGCGATCTGTGGTATCTTCAAAGTCATCCATCTCGTGAGGTCAATGTATGTAATTTTAGTTTAATTGATACAGTAGACCCTTCACATCCTCTTGCAAAAGTGCTCGAAAAGCTATAGCTCTTATCTTATCAGCACGTGCAACGCGTGCTAGCGTGTTTGCTTAGCCTTCTTCGCGTCACACCACTCAGCATTTGACATTCGGTGTAGGGACGTTACGCGTCCCACCGAGGCCATGGAAGCGTTGTTGGAGGGACTCAATGATGCACAGAAGAGCGCAGTCACCAGCCCCTCGAACGTGGTGCAGGTTCTCGCGCCGCCTGGCTCTGGAAAGACGAAAACACTCACAGCACGCGTCGCCTATCACATCAATCACGAGCGCTTACAACCATGGAACATCATAGTGTGCACTTTTACCATCAAGGCAGCCCGGGAGATGAAGGAGAGGATCAAAGGATTCGTGGGAGAGAAATTGGAGGCCAAATTGATTCTTGGGACTTTCCACTCGGTTGCACGTCGCTTTCTTTCTCGGTACGGACAGGAGATTGGAATTGATAAGAACTTTGGAATCGCCGACACTAGCGACAGTACAGCAATTCTGAAACGGATCGTCAAACGTTTCGATTACTCTGTTGAGCCAGGGCATGCTCGCTCACGAATATCTAAGCTGAAAGCGAAAGGCAGATCGGCGGACGACTTCAGGAAGACATGCAAAAATGTCAACGACAATGAGTTCGCTATGGTATACTCTTCATACCAGGAACACTTGCAAGCATCCAACCTTCTCGACTATGATGATCTTCTCGTGAGATGCGTAGACCTTCTGCGAAGATTCCCAACATGCGTTTCAACAATCCAGGCTGTTCTGATTGATGAGTATCAAGACACCAATAATATCCAGTACGAGTTGATGCGGCTCTTAGCGCAACACACAAGGCGAATCACGATTGTGGGCGACCCTGACCAAAGCATTTACAGCTTTCGCTCCGCTGAGATTGGGAATTTATCTCGCATGCGCGACGACTATCCTGAATCGGTCGTAATCAATCTCGAGAACAACTATCGGTCATCTGGATGTATTCTCAACTCAGCCATGGCAGTCATAGAGCAAGACGAAAGCCGGCCACAGAAATCACTGGTCGCTACTCATGGTGTGGGTGAACGGCCTACACTTCGGCATGTCGTGTCCGCAACTGTAGAGGCAAAATGGATTGTCGAGGAGATTTATCGAACGAAAACATTGACAGCTGGACTTTTAAATTATAACGACTACGCTATTCTGCTACGGTCTTCGCCGCTCTCTCTCCAAATTGAGAGAGCTCTGGGACAGGCAGGAATTCCTTATCGAATGGTGGCAGGGACCAAATTTTTCGATCGCGCAGAGATCAAGATTGTTCTGGACTACTTGCGCGTGGTCAGTCAACCAGACCATAACGATGCACTCGCACGAGTCATCAATGTTCCATCTCGAAAAGTGGGCGACTCTACGGTGAAGGCTTTGCTTGAGGAGGCTGAGATCAGAAAGATCACATTGTGGAAGTTGGTCCTCGATATTGCACAGGGTAGGATAAGACCGAAGAGTAAGGTTTCGACACAAGCACAGAAAGGCCTTGAAGTCTTCGTGGATGTTATCATTACCTCACGCGATAAACTTTTACCTGCCAAAGGGGAAATTTGCAACCTTCTGGACCTCATTGGCCATATCTTGAAGAAGATTCTATTCGAGTCTTATCTCAAGCAAACGCACAAGGACAATTGGCAAGACAGATGGGCGAACGTAGAAGAGCTTGTAGGTCAAGCGACACAAATGGCCACAGCTATTGCGAACGGCGAAGAAGTTTCTGATGATGCATTACCCGTTGTGGAAGGCATAGAGCAGCGAAAGGATTCCGCTGCCGACATATTATCCAAGTTTCTTGCAAATGTCACTCTTTCCAGCGTTGCAGATCAGGATGGAGGAGAGATTGAACAGGTCACCATCTCTACTATCCACGCTTCAAAGGGCCTCGAATGGCCGGTCGTCTTTATGCCCGCAGTATACGATGGGTCTATCCCCCATTCCCGAGCGGACGACCACGACGAAGAGCGGCGTTTGCTGTATGTTGGTATGACACGCGCACAGGGACTGCTGTACCTGAGTTGCCCAGTCAAACAATCTGGGCAAGAGAAGACCACACTATCGAAATTCATATCTGAACAAAGCATACAAAAGTTTTTTAGCGAGCGAGGGCCCGATCTTGCTTTTAAACGCAGCACCATACCAGATCTAGCGACGATCCTTCGAAGACCTTGTCCGCCCATGCTTGACATCGACGCTGCCCGAGGCTTGCTAGAGCACTTGGAAGATGACAAGTATCCGACGACTAGAGAAGAGATCGACGGTGATGACCCGACATGGGGTGCATCATTGAACATCAAATCTAATGGCTCCGGCCCAGGCAAGAACGATATGCAGCCTTATAAGCGCCGCAAGCTCGAATCATCTACCTCGTTCTCCAGTGAAACAGTATCTATCTCTATGAATAGAACTTCAAGTTTCTCAGTGGCATCTACTACGATGCAAAAAGTCGGCTTCACCAGCGCCCTCGATCTAGGAAATCTGCAAGCTATGCAGCAAGAAGCAGAACGCATCCGCATGCTTGCAACTGCTCAAGATGCAGAGACTGGTAAAAGAACGTACACCGAGGCTAAGAAGGCAGATATCAAGCCTGCTCGTGCAAGAATAACGAAGCCGCGAGCAACAGGACAAGGAGCTATCACAAGTTTCTTCAAAAGACCTGGAAGTACCATGCCAGAAGTGGAACAGCCAATCTCATGTATGGTACCGACTCTAAAGCGCTCGCAATCTTCGCCTGCGGCTCCATTACATGATATCTCCAATGTTCAGCCACACCCTTCTCGCCCCGTTCAATCGCTATCGGTACCCAATCATAAGCTACAAAGTAGACCCATTCTCAACAAACCAAAGCGAAGCGAACCAGAACCAGGCACTGAGAAGACTAGATACATTCTTCTATCCAGCTCACCGGCAAAGTCAGAAGACGAGGACCGTACATCGGGCTCGAAGCTGGCGGACAACGACCCAAAGTTAGTGGCACCTGCTAAATCGACGTCTGGATTCCGGCCTGCGTCGACATTTCACACGACATCGATGAGTCAGGTTCAGAGTCAATCGACGCAGAGGAAGACACTGGGCGCAAGGAGGACAATGCAGCCATGGACTGTGAAGCATAATCAAATGCCGAAGCCGCGGCAGAATTGATATACCAGACTCGTTGTGGTTTCATCTTCAGGAGTATGGGGTATGCATTGGGCTGGCGTTTGGAGCACTTGACATTACTATATCGTACTAAAACTCATTGATGAAACAGGATGAAGCACGATATCCGCTTTGGTGATGGATGGAAGTTAATGATACTCAAGTACAATATCGCTCGATCTTCTACACTATAAGTTAACTAGTTATTGGTGCCCAATCAATATCAGCAGAATACGGTCCCAGATGTCATCTCTCTTAGTCTCACAAAGGACCACAATGTACACCGATATCCTCTTATGTTTTTGAATACGGTTATATCCACGCTCGCCAGCGAAGTGGAGAGCTGCGCGCTCAACATTACAATCCACCGTCAAAACCTCCTTTGACCTTCTAATCATGGTGTGTAGCTGCCTCCTCCATGGCCAAGACCGCAGCCTCCAGTTCTCTGATCCGCCCGCCTACTCTCCTCTTTACCTCCTCTCCCACACCCGAGTCCCCACCCTGCACTACCCCCTGGTAATACTCCAGCAGGCGGTCCAACTCTTCTCTCGCAGCGGCCCGATCATCCTCGGCATATGTAGTATTCTTCTCCGATTCCTCTGACGCGATTTCGAACTCATCCTTGGCTGTACCGTACAACTCTGTGATCTGCTCAATCGCGTCCTCTACCACTTTTTGCGCGTCGGGGGAGAGTGACGAGGCGGCAGGAGACGGCTCGGCAGGCCAGTGGGTCCGCGGTGTCGAGGCAAAAGTGCGCACAGAGGAGAGCGCGTTAGAGGGGGATGTGGAGAAGCGCGTCCATTGGTTTTGCGGCGCGAGCACAGTAATGCTGCGTGCTTGGTACGGAGGCGGCGGGCTCGGCGACCTTGGACGCGGCTGTGTGTAGGTACTCTGCGAGAATTGCTGCGAGACGGGGTATGACGTTCTCTGTGCGGCTATAGCGGTCGCGCGCAGAGTCGTTTGGCGGAGTAGGTTGCGGATTTGCGCAGTGCCGGACGGCATCTTGGGGCCCGTGGAGCTGTGATAGAAGCTCGATGCTTGACGGGGAATTGACCGTCGGGCAGCCTGGCGTAGTGCCGGTGTTTTTGTGAACAGTGTGTGTGACATTGTGGGTGGTTGTGCTGGTGTTGGAGGACTGTCAGACGGGCTGCGTTTGCCTGAGGTTCACCGGAGTTAAGCATGTCATAAGTTTAAGCGTGTGGCTGTGCAGACTTTACTACCAGTAGGTATCACCGCGACCATCCAAGGCGAGAACCAACGACTCAATGGCGCTGTTCTTCTTTTTTACTCATGAACCTAATGAGCATAGACTCAATCAATTCATATACTTCTGGTATTGTCAAGCTTGGCTCACCTACTTTGAGATGTTGTCAATCACAGCCATCTTGGCCACGCTCCTCCTCCTCCTCACCAACAGCGCTCTTGCTATCCCAGCACCTATTAATGCCACAGTATTTGTTTTGGATATGTCCACAATACTTATAAAGGTTTCTCTCCCAAAGCTGGGCATGTTGGACTCGCTAGACGTGCGTGTAAGTGTGATAAGGTAATGAGTGCCGGGTCGTACAGAGGCCATTGCTACCTCAGCAACATCCACAGTTGGTGCATATGAGAATCAGGGTTAAGAACGATGTGTGTGCATAATAAGAGACCTTGTGGCGGACGTGACAGTCAGATGAGTAAGTGAATGTGTAGCGGGGATAGTTGACTATGGCTGACGAAGTTGGTGTATTGATGGACATGACCTTGATGCGATTATATAGAAGAAAAGCAATGCACCTGCGGAAAAGTTTAGAAGGTTGAGTCGAGGTTATGCAGAATATGGTTCATGTTGGTGTAACGCTGATTGAGGGTATCTGATTTGTTGATGCTTGCTAGGTTCATGCTTGCGCAGTCTCTTTCTGCTTTCTGCTTTCTTCCTCCTCAGGGGTCCGAGTTGTGAGCTGTAAAGCATGAATGCCGCCCTCTTGTGCCATCTCGTCTTTCATGAGTGAGTTGACCATGCGGTGTCTTGCAAGTTGCATCTTGCCTTGGAAAGCTGTGGATGTGATGACCACACTACAAGAGTTAGCCATTTGTCCTCTGGACAAGTGAGTCTTTGTTGGTATGTTCGTACCGAAAGTGCGTCTGGAATATGTTAGTCGATGTCATTTGGTCAAATCAATTGTTGATTTACCTCTCTGCTTGTGACTCCTTGCATGGCCTTGTGATGTGCGTGTTTGTGTGAGTCGTTGAAAATTTCAAGTGTGCTGGGCTCCAATGCCTCTGAAATCTGCGAGACAGTCAGTCTTTATACTTGAGAAATTCTTCAACGTCGGGATATCTGGATGTTCAGATGATCCGAGGTGAGAGCTTCCCTTTGCCCGCAGCGCATCCTCCATCGGAGTCATGGATTGGGACATGGCTGACATGTACCGCTTTCCAGCGACGGCTACTCTGCGCAGGAACATCAACAGGTACACGTGCTATTGAATCGGCCGTGAGTAGGGAACCAATAAGAGCTGTCGAAGCGTGGTGTTGAGAATTGGGGATGGTTCGGGAGCAGAAATGCAAGCCGAAGCGATTGCCAAGCCGGTCGGGGTGGAACTCTGGGAGGGCGCGTCATGCTTCACGAAGCTGAGAAGCTCCGTTGAACAGCAATTGACGCCGCAACAGCATACTAAAGTCGGCTATTTCCTCTTCGCAAGCAGCTGAGGGGTTACTTTCAGCGACTGGATGTGTTTGAAGAATGCCCTTTCAACGTCCAAATTCGTAGTCGAGCGTCCAGCTGAGCGAATGAATCCGGCAATAACCCTAGCATCTTCCCTACCGAACTGCCGTACTCCGACGCCTTGCATCCTGCTTCAATCGCGCTGATCCTAGGCAAAATTCCGCGGCTATGTGGGCACGTAATCTTTTCGCTCGCACTCTCACACGACACAAGATATCACTGTCCTCGTACACTCGGTACCCCACCCATTGTGCTCAGCCTTTCGCCTTCACACCATCCTCTACCCTCAGGATGGCATCAACACTACCCCGCCTACCCATCTTCGAGGCGATTAAGAAGCACGATGCGCAAAGCACAGCCGTCATACATTCTCTATCAGGGCGGAGGTTCACGTACGGAGAGCTGGTGAATGATGTCGCGGCGGCCAAGGACAAGATACAGAGAAATACCAACGGGCAGAGTGCAGAGGGCCAAAGGATATCCTTCCTCGTAGAAAATGGATACGACTATGTAGGTGCGCATTCCACTGGACTCCTCTCCAAAGGAACTTCAATTGACTCCAATCTCAGTGACCCTGCTATCAATCCTCGCCGCCCATGCAATTGCCGTACCGCTATCGCCTACCTTTCCTGCTCACGAGCTAAGATACATCATCGATCAGAGTGAATCGCTTATGCTGCTCTCCTCTGAGAAGTTCCAGAGCCAGGCAGACGATGTGCTAAGCGAAGGCATGGAGACGAAGCCTATCAACTACAAGCAGGAGAAGATCATGATGGGCAAGACGGATGACTACGTAACGCTGGAAGAGCCCACGAGTAATAAAGGCGGGATGATGTTGTACACGTCAGGAACAACGAACCGGCCAAAGGGTGTGCTGCTCCCACAAGATGTGCTTACGGCCCAGTCGCAATCGCTACTGGAGGCTTGGGACTACAGTAAACAGGACGTCCTGCTGCACGTTCTGCCTCTACACCATATTCACGGCACTGTGAATGCGCTCCTTACACCGCTCTTCGCTGGTAGCACAATCGAGTTCCAATTTCCATTCAACGCATCAGCCGTCTGGGAGCGATTGGCAGCTCCATACCTACCAAACCCCGACCCTACAAAGAAGCCAATTACTTTTCTCACCGTCGTTCCAACAATATACACTCGATTAATATCCTCGCATCCGAGCTTAACCCTCGAACTTCAAGCCGCGACGAAGACTGCCCTGCACCCGTCGAATTTGCGTCTCAACATCTCCGGCTCTGCAGCCCTCCCAACACCCGTTAAATCGGCGTGGACGGAACTCAGCGGCGGAAACGTTTTGCTGGAGCGGTACGGCATGACGGAAGTCGGCATGGCTCTATCATGCGGTTTAGATTTTGCCGATCGTGTCGATGGCTCAGTAGGGTGGGCACTGCCTTCTGTACAAGCACGGCTAGTAGATACAGACACTGGCGAAATAATAGAAGTAGGCCAAGAGATTGATGCATCAACAGGCCGTGAACGGCAAGGCGAAATACAGTTACGAGGACCGACCATTTTCCGAGAGTACTGGAAAAACCCCGATGCCACGCTGAAAGAATTTGTGGAAGACGCAGATGGACAAGGAAAGTGGTTCAAGACAGGCGACGTGGCAGTGCGACGAAATGTTGAAGGGGCCGGCAAGAGCGACCAGAAATGGGCTCAGGGACCTCTTTACTTCATTCACGGCCGTATGTCTGCTGATATCATCAAAACCGGCGGCGAGAAAGTCTCTGCCCTTGAAATCGAACGCGAAATGCTCTCTCTGCCGCTGGTGTCTGAAGTCGCTGTGGTCGGCCTTCCCTCTGAAGCTTGGGGCCAGAAGGTCGCTGCTGTCGTAGTCCTAAGCGAGGAGGGAAGGACGGCGGGTAGGGGAGGCAAGGCATGGGGGGCTATGGATATGAGGAGAGCGCTGAAAGATATTCTAGCCAACTACAAGATCCCGCAGGAGTTGAAGGTTGTGGAAGCCATACCAAGGAATGCAATGGGAAAGATCAACAAGAAACAATTGGTGAAGCAGATTTGGGGTGAGCCACTAGAAGGCGGGAAACAAAATGGTGCTATACAGGTGCCAAATGGGAGTGTATGAGTATGTACTTTTGAGGAAGCAAGTAAGACGCGAGAGTGTCACATATATATGACTTTTAGTAGTTCACGTACATAATCTTTAGTTGAGTAGCATTCTCAAGCAGCATATTTTCAATAAGATTACATCTTGGTGCAGCAGCAATCTATCCATTTAACATCAACCGTCGGAACAAGCACTGGAGCTTCGCTCAAGCTTCCGTAGCCTCAAGGCAACACGAGCGCACAAACACATACACAAAGTGCATAATTAGTTGCAGTCGAGTCCCAAGTTCAGAAAAAACCCCAACGTCTGCTCCACTCCCCATGCCTGGCCAAAATATTCTTCATCGTTTTCTCTACCCCCCTCTCTAGCACACACTTACAGCTTCCCTCGTCATCAACTCGACACAATTATGCCAATGACCTCACAGGGTTTCCTCCACAACGCTATCCACCCTCTCCGCGGCGCAAACAAAAACGCCAACGCCACTGACTTCACCCGAGGGCGCCACGCGCCTGAGCAATGCTTAGCCACGCCTAGCAATGGGGGAGCTAGAAGGCGTGGCGCACGTCAGGGCTGAACGCGCAACATGGCATTTGAGCGGGGAGCGGCATGGGATTCTCGACTGGATCGGGGGGTGAAATGCAGCATCGACGATGGGAAAACGGCAGACTGTGGGGAATCCCTGTGATGGGCTTGGGTATATGTTGCATAGCCTATCATAGTCTTGTTTTGGGGAAAGGATGGGATTGTATGTGGAAGATGGTTGTGGGCCACACACTCGTGCTTTTCCATCCTATCCCCAACACAAGCATGGTAAGAATGAAGAAGTTCACGAGACTGATAGAATAAGATTATATGCATGTTGGAAATAATGAATGATGATGAATGAATTGGAAATTTGGTATTACTAAAGCGTACTATTACATCGTCATGGGCGTGCTGAACAATAGCGTGATTGGTGCATATCGAATGCGGCTTCAATCTTAGCGTCGGCACCGCAAGTGCCGAACGCGTTGTCGGATTCTGTTCATCGTCTCCAGCCATAACTGGAATAGGAAAGGGTATCAACAAAATGCCTCATCAGGCATTTAAGCTGTGTGAGCAGCATCACGCGCCTCCGAGTTGTCGACCTTGTTGCGCCTCTCACGGCCCTTCTCCGACCAGGGGAAGTGGGCAACGGGGATGACGAAGAAACTATAAGCATGTTGGCGGGTGCTTCGCAGAGTGTGAATATGTGCAGATGACTAACCTGTTGGAGCTATCCGCAATACCAGCGAGCGCGTTGTACCACGCGAGGAACGCAGCGATCAATCCAAATGCGCCTCCAGCGACGATGCAGCCGCTTTGTGGGTGCTCGCCGTCGTGCTGAAGGTACCCAACACCAAGGAGCAAGAAAGCCAAGTCGAGGGTAAAGAAGAGGGAGAAGAATGCGACTGTCGACCGAAGTGTGCAGAGCAAGAGGATAAAGGTAAAGATGAACCATCCCATTAGGTATAAGCCGAACGAATTGAGGAAAGTAGCTTCGCCGAATTTGACGAGCGAGGACTCAATCTCGAAACCACCGGGGGTAAGAATGATGGCAAAGGAAAGCCAGAAACCACCGTAGGAGGAGAGTGCAGTGGCACCAAAAGTGTTGCCAACCGCCATTTCCCTATCGTGTTCATTAGACTATATTCACTTCGCCACTTGCACACTGTACGTACCACATGCCCGCAAGGAGCTGGACCAAACCACCATAGCCGTACGCGAGAGCAACGACAATGTTGGGGTGGCCGATGCCGCGAGTATTGACATTGATCAATGACAGGACAAAGGTGGTCAAGGCGAAAGCTGAGAGACCGAGTGGCGCTGGGTTGGCAAACTTTCGATTCGGGGCTTTGTAGAGACCGGGCTGGAATTCACCACCAAAGGCAGCGAGGCGCAAATCCGAGTTGTTGGTAGCAACATGTGCGAGAGGGTTACCGCCATAATCATAGGGCGTCCTTTGCTTGGTCGCATTGCCATTGTGAGCATGGTCCAGAGTGTTGGTGCCGTTTGTGGCCTTCTCGTAGCTGGGGCCACGCTACAATGACTGTTAGGTCTGGAGCAATCTGTAGAAACGTTGTAGACGTACAGTGGTATCGTTATGCTCACGAGCTGCCGCCATTGTGATGTATATGAATGTACACGAGGCTTGACGAGGGACTGGAGTTCAGATACTCGGATCCAATTATGGTCGAGAAGTAGTCTGGGGAAAAGGGGACGACAATCCTGGGGGATTGGGGTTCATATAGTCCACAACAGTCGTTGCAGGGGCACCATAGTCAAACGACGTGTGCCATGAGCGGTGGAAGCCACACATGCTCTAGTTCGGCCGACTAAGGATATGTAATTAGAATCCAAAAAGGTGCTAAAGCGGACCACTCAAATCCCTCCCCATATTCATCTCTCCAGACCGGGTAAAGGAGCGGCATGGGGTGTCCACTGTTGATCAATCAGATGTGCAGCGAACGGTGGTCAACCAAACGCCACTTGCGAAGTGGATCGGCACCCCAAAACGAAGCTTGCCGAGGGCGGACGAACGCCGACCAACAACGATTCGACTGGTGCATAGCCGACCCAGATGGATTTCTGCTTCTCAGATGAGCTGTCTTTCACGCGATGACGCGTGAAAAAATGGGAGTTTCTGCGTTGATGTGGATGGCTCCCAGACCCCAAGCCTTACATCATCGTGATCTTTGAATCATGACACATGGATTTCGAAGAGCAAGCGTCCCAATGTTCAACAGCCTAAGCACGGATGTGTATGTTCCATCAAAGGCTCGTATTTGTTGGACTGCCCCTAGACAATATTTGATGACAGCGGACTGTCTGCACGAGTAATCCCCCGGTCGCAAAGGACCACCTGGCGGAGTTAGTGCACGACGCTCAAGTTGCTCGGCACAGTAGAACGCGAGGTGGATCTTTCAGCATAATGGTGGATAAACCATGCACAGCGTTTTCTGGCAGTGGTTCCATCACTCTGTTCAGAACTGCCATGCCGGATATTGCGGATACTGTGAATACAGTCTCACGGATCAGCTGTTAATCGTCCGCTATCTGAGAAGCCACTGCCGTGCCCAGAGTTGTGTAAGCACTTTTGCCGGAGATATCGGGAATGCTTCGTCGCATGAAGACTAGGGGTTGTCGGAGGGGACGGGATGATGATGGCATTGCGCGAGAGGTGTGCAAAGTTAAGCTTTGCCCAAGAGCCTCGGCATTCAGCCACCGGCACCGAGCCAGAAAGCTCGACACAACGTCATCCTCACTTTGCTATCGCCGTTGTGAACCAAATTTGGTCGATTTGCATTATAGCAGATCTCTCGAGATCTTAGTGAAGTTTTGCTCAGAAAAGTAGACGCTATTGTTAGAGTTTTGGGATCTACTGCACTGGCAAAGGCAAATCCCGCGAGCTTCCTGGCTCATTATGGAGCGCTCTTACGGAATCGAGGAGTGGAGCATGTCAAAATCTCACCACTCACCAGAGCTTACGGTTGAGCTGCAGGCTGGCCTGTTTCACTGCTCGGTCCAGCGGGAGGTATTAAGTCGTTTCAATTTCACGCTACCGTGCCGTGACCGTGGTTTTCTTGCGCGGCCGACTTGAGATGTGGAGATGCTGCAAGGTCTGACCAGAATTTTTTCCCAGAATTGATGATTCGATGCTGGCAGTTTCTTCAAGTCATCTTACAGGGTCCTCTGTGTTCTTCATGCAGTTCTTGGAGAGAGACACACTCTTCGTGGGGTGCATAGATTCCTCATTGGTTTCCATGGTTTTGGTTGCTCTAAAGCTGTTTGTTCAATGCGGAAACGATCCTACGGTCCGATACTCATTAGGCTAATCGAACTATACGGGCGCACACCTTCAATATATTGCGGTGGCGTTGCTTGTGAAGCTTCTCCGGTGACCCTTGCCGACTCTATGTGCCCAGGGTCGACTATACCCTCTCCTGATATGCCGATGGCTACACGCGTACAACCCTTTAAAGATCGGTTTCAAGCATGTCCAGACAACCCTGACATAGACGGAGGAATGGAAGAGAGGCGGGGTCTGCTCATCAGACCAACCACACTCTGCGATCAAGGTTTCCCCTCACAATCCTGTACCAATAAGGCTGGTAATGCCTAGCGCGCAAGGCCGTTTCCTTGAATCTCGGTAAAAAAAAACCCACGACTGACGTCCAGCTCGAGCAGATTGGTGTACAGTGGGCACTGCTGAGATGCCGACCCACGCCGTAGTCCATAGCCCTGAACCGTAGTGTGTTCTGAATCTGTTGCGAGCTTCTAGCGGGCACGATGTGGGGATGGCCAACCATGATCTGGGTTCTCCGCAATGTCCCTGCGTGAGGCACACTAGAAGGCGTCAGATCCAAAACAGCGTCCTTGTTGCCAGCCTCAAAAAGGCGAGGATGACAAAACAACGGCACCAACTCTCGTCCTTCCGCAGGGTTCCGTATTGCATATGGAGCAGAGGGTACGGCGGCTTTGGACTTGGTAAAGGGGCATCCGATGGTCCGTATCTAGATCCTTGTGGCCTTCAACACTCTGGACGGCCTTCGACAGTCGCATTCAAGACAGATAAGATGCAAGGACGTCGCAACAAACAGTTCCCTGGGCAAAAAGTGGCGTTTCTTGTCAGATCTTCCCGGCTTGGTAAACTTGGCGCATCTCGCTACCTCTGCAAGCATGGGCAATGGGCTGTGCCGGGGTCAAGAACGATAAGTAACATTGGCCGCTGACAGTCGCATAGGAACGCATCGCTGAGCAACATGGCGATGTTTTTTTTTGGTGTTGAGCGCTCGAGTCAAGCAGAAGCTCGAGTGGCTACGTAATGGTGCTGTGGTTAGCGCGGGGAAGCTCATCCTTCGCGACAACTCGGCTCCAGCACGCGTGAATCTGACGCCTGGGCAACTCCTGACTGAGGCAGTGTTTAGGCAGACACGATAGCTTCAACATTGATCAACTGCAGGCAATTCTGTGGACTCATCTACATTAACATTTATCTCTTGCAGCTCCCAGACCTTTTTGTGGCACCGAGAACAGCTCCATCGTGTCCTTAACCGCTGTCCAGCTCCCTCGTTAGGCCTCCAACAGCACATCATGGCAGAACACAGCTTCAACGTCACCGCCCACGAGGACTTGACCAGTCTGCAGTACTTTGATCATTCGTCTGCCAAACGCGTCAACACCGACATCGTCCTCGTCGAAGCCCTTCGCACGCAATACCCCGAACTCGACCTCGTTGTCGCGCCCGAGGGCAGACTCAACCTCCTTGCCTATGCCTCGGCCGGCTTTGCCAAAGCGACTCCTCTCGAGGATACCGTCAAAGATCCGATATACGGTGCTGGGTTGAAGTGGCGCTCCTATATCCCACCGGCCAGAAGGCTCGACTCGCGGCCTGGCGCCCTGATTGAGCAAGTGCTCTTTGGCAAGTACTTGTACAAGTGGAAAGACCAAGAGGCCATAGTATATATTGCAGATGGGAGGGATGGCATGTCATCGTGGCCCATTGTGACAAACCATTACATCCTCACCAATGCGCCGCACAAGGTGGATGAGCTCATCAAGGATGCTACAACGTGGGGCGTGGAGCTGCACAATGAGGTGTGGGTCTTCGACGGCGGCTACTGGCAGAAGAGCGCTCAACTGTTTGACTCGGTAAAGGACAGCAGCTGGGACGATGTAATCTTGGACGAGGGAATGAAGAAGTCGCTTATTGCCGACGTAGAGAACTTCTTCGATGGGCAGGACACGTACCAGAAGTTGAAGGTGCCTTGGAAGAGAGGCATCATCTACTATGGCCCTCCAGGAAACGGCAAGACCATCAGCATCAAGGCCATGATGCACAGTCTTTATCAGCGTGGTGCGGATGAAGACTCGCGTATTTCCGTTCCAACGCTCTACGTGCGCACCCTTTCCTCCTATGCGGGTCCAGAGTACTCGATCCAGCAAATCTTCAGCAAAGCCCGAGAACAAGCTCCCTGCTACCTCGTCTTTGAGGATCTAGACTCGATTGTCAATGACAGCGTGCGCTCATACTTCCTCAATGAAGTCGACGGTCTCAAGTCGAACGATGGCATTCTGATGGTGGGTTCCACCAATCATCTTGACAGACTGGACCCAGGTATTGCGAAGAGGCCCAGCCGCTTCGATAGGAAGTACTACTTCCCAAACCCTAGCTTTGATGAGCGCGTCCTGTACGCCAAGTTCTGGCAGGGAAAGCTTGCGGACAACAAGGATCTTGATTTCCCAGACAGTTTATGCACCAAGATTGCAGAGATCACAGACAAGTTCTCCTTTGCGTACATGCAGGAAGCTTTTGTTGCCTCTCTTCTCGCCATTGCTGCACGAGGCGGCCAGGACATCAACGATGCAGAGCGTGAGTCGGAGCGCTGGGCTGGGCCGCTCGACCCAATGACACAGGTGAACCAAGACGCGTTCGTGACCAGACTCGACAGCGAAGGCACAAACCCAGATGTCGAGAGGCTCGAGCTGTGGGTCGAGATTCAGAAACAAGTCAAGATTCTGAGGGAGGAGATGGAGGGCGAAGCGGAGAAGAGTGCGCCAAAGTTTGCTGATTGGTTTGGCAATGTAGTGGATGATAAGGAGAGAAGCCCGAGCAAATTCAGAGATGAACTTGACGCCGTGTTGCATGGTAGGCGTATGAAGCACCCAGGTCAGTACCCAGGCAGGGGATTCCATCCGGGTAGGTAACTTTGGGAGTTGGGGTTGTGCTTTGATATGATGGCACATGGCGTTTCCTGCGTATATAGCATGTCTACTAAAACTAACATATATCTGGTACCATGCACTTTCGGTTCGCTCACCTGTGATATTAATCGTGAACCTCGTCTGCCTCTACCAGAGCCTACGTCCGGCATGCCTACAGCACGGCAAAAGCACTGCAATAAGATACACTGCTATCCCTCACCTCCTCGACCAAACTACTTCTCTCATACCGAACAAACTTGAACCTCCCTTTCCCTTCCCCCAATGCCTCAGCCTTCTCCACAGCGGCCATAAACACCCCAATCGGATGCCGCCCACACACCGTGTTACCCGTCTCCTTCAGCTGCTCCAAAAACAACCTATGCTCTCCACTCTCCACGGCATCCATGCTCTCCTGATCCACCGCCGCGATGCTCTCATGTATTGGGTAGTTTGACGGCACGCGGGAGCGCGAATTCAGCTGTGTAGCAGCCGAGTTGTTGTCGGCGGGTTGGTAGTATGTATACCGGAAGCGGGAACCCCAGTGGCAGAAGTCGGAGGAGATGACGAAGAGGTTGGCTGGGTCGGAGAGATAGGGAGCGAGGAGGGTGCCGTAGTGGGATTCGGTGGACGGGTCTGTGTTGCCGACCATAATGGGTATGAGTGGGATGGACGAGGGATTGGATTGGAAAGCTGGGTTCTTTCTGTTATGGTATTATCAGCGGGGGGAGAGGAAATATGGGGAGTCCCTGGGGATGAGTACAAAGAGAGCATCTTGTAGATATATGGGAGGTGCATTTCCAAGCTATGCTCGTCCTCGTCTACACTCCTAGACATGGTGTCTAGGCTCCATTCCTGTTTGATCTTGTTTACAAATGCAATGTCTACCGTGAGGTCGCCGAGGGGTGTAGAGTAGTTTGTGCAGCCCGTAGTAGCGGCGCCGGTGAGGTAGTGGTGGTGTGACGGCCCGAGCAGGAAGACGCGTTTTCTATAGTACCATCAACCCTGTATGAGGAGTGCAGTAGAACGAGTGTGATGTACGCATTTGCCCAGTCAGCGCTCTTATAGGCCCATGCAGCAGCAGGCCCGGAATAAGAGTATCCAGCGTGCCTGCTTGTTCATGAGCCTGTACCCTCTCCACAGTTTCCTAGACATGGCCTACGGTGCAATGATAGCTCGAGCATTTGCCGTCGGTATCGAGACTTGGCCTTGCTGAGACGATGCAGAGCCGATAGGTGTGGTTGAGGTGGGTACTGCTGCTAGCCAGCCATCAAGCTGTTGTGAGAGGAGTTGCCCATTATCTGTGTACCAGGAACCTGCATGTGAAGCTTTGCGGGTCACCATCTTGAATTGATAGAAGACAGGCGTATAAGTCCAGTGCTTGCAGAAGATCACTTGATGTTTGTATCGTGAGGATGTGTACGGAAGGTGGAGGGGGAGTGTCTCGCGGGGTAGCTTCAGTGGGGTACGAACGCCTTGCGTGCAACCAACGTAATCCTGCTATACTGAGACATTTGCCCCAAATACTTCAGAATATCAGCATGCAGCATGTTCTCCTGATCATCTTCGAAGTTCTGTCTCGTTGCCGTCATCCGTTGAAGAATAGGTTGATCCACCAACTCTACATAGCTTTGATATCTATTGAAGCAGTATGCAAGGGCATGGGCACCTTGAAGACACAAGGAGAAGGTAAGTATTTGTACTAACTTATAACATTATATCATTGACGATTGAACCTCTGCGAAGACGAACACAGAAGTGGGTTTGGGGTGTTAAGTGCTTTACCCCACAGCACGCGAGCGCGTCTCGACAATGGACGCGTCGGGCCAGCCACCATTCGCATCATCACCTGCAATCCATCCCGTCTCGCCATTCCTCCTCCACAACCATTCACTCCATCCACGAAGTTGATATTGTGCGCTCTATCACTATACCAAACACTCTCCATACCATTATCATTAGCCTACACCATGGGTTTCAAGCGCAAGCGCTCTATGGACGACTCGCCGCTATCGATCTCCAGCTTTGGAGCCGTTTCAACACCAGATGCGCAATCACCAACACCATTCCCTCAGCATTTTGACGGCGCTATGGATATCGACACAGCGTCAAGGTCAAATGCTTGGGACTTTACGAGCGCAAGCCGAGTTAAGAGCAGCGATTGGGGCAACCGGACGCGTAAACGCTTCCGCGATAACCGACCAGATGAGCGCGCCATACACGGTACGTCTATGCTGGATATGATTTGCAAGAGGGATATGATGCTAACAATGCTCAGAAAATACCTTGAACAAGCTATTCGCTGCACAACGCAATCAACCACAAGCCTCGCCAATTCCTTCCGATCCAGTTCCTTTCCAAGAACCCGCTCTAGTCACATCCAAGCCACAAAAGTCAACGCTGCATTCTTTCTGGAAGCAGCTACCCGCGCCTCCTGTGCAGCCCATCTTCGTCTCCACTCCAGTACATCATCAGGAAGCATCAAATGCGCCACGCTGTGAGGATTGCGACACACCACTGCAGAGCGGGACGGACAGCATGGACGTGGACATTGATATGGATATGGGCGGAGCGGTGGTAGGCGATTCGTTTGCGTGCAACGACTGCGGGAAGAATGTTTGCGGGACTTGTGCGGTAGTCTCAACGAGGAGGCATTGTTTGCAGTGTGCTACCAGTGGACGGAACTCAAGGCGTTGGTGGTAAGACTACACATTGGCATTCTGCATTGCTCTTCGCAAGCATTGATTCAGTTTAATGGTGTTTGGCGTTGTGAGTTACTTGCAGCTATGATATCCCCTTATTGTTTTGGGTAGCGAGGCGCACGGCGTTGCAAGTATGGGGAATCTGTACATGATCAGATACTTGCTCTTGGAGCATTATTTTGCAATCAATCCACATTAATGTCGAAAACAAAAAATCTCAATTCTATGAACACATGTCTATGATGAGAAGACTAAACTGAAGCCCAGTCTCAATAGAGGCGCACGAGCAAAAAGATGATTTGAGGTCGTGCCCGGGTTCTAATTGATCATGAGTACAAGTTCACAGCACGTACACATTTTAATGTGCTTACCGAACCGGGGTTATCAGAATATTGAGAAGTCAAAATCTGAAGTGATAACCACTACCTGGATTCGAATCAGCGCCCGTTCCCGTCATCGTACACAAGACGACTTAGACGTACACTACACAACCCATGACTGCACGAATGGTGCAATATGTTGAAATGTAAAATTAGAGCATATATATCTCCATTACAAGCTCTATCCTTCTCAACCCCCCAGGAATGAAAAAGCCCAAAATCCGTCGCCTTGCATGGTGGACACTTTGAAACGCGTTCTAATGCAGCCGTCATGCATGTCCTAGTGACCCACCATGCCCGCACAGTAGTGGGAACTCTAGCGAGAACAGCCCAGGGCGGTGTGGTTGGCTTAGCTTGGGGCTGCAAAGAGACGAATAGACCACAAGTCCGACGACGGCCTCGCAGAACAATGGGGTGGTGCTATCTAGCTGGATTGCATTGATAAAACGAAGAACACCGTCATGGCCGGGGTGGGGACACGAGAGGAGGGTATGTGGCTTGCTCGCAGAAAAAGACAAAAAAGAACAAGAAGATGCAAAAAATGATGCTTACGAGCGGGGAGGATCGAACTCCCGACCTTCTGCGCTTCACATTACTCATGTAAAGCAGACATCATAACCGCTAGACTACGCTCGCTTTGGCAAGTTTCAAAATTAATAACAATATATAGAAAAATTAATCAGAATGAGAAAGTGCTCTTCATTCGTGTAGGGCTTAAAAAACACTACAGGTGGGGTCAAAGTAAAGAAATGTAGAAGGAGCTCCTTACCTTCGAAATTTATGGCTCTTGGTGGGGTCCCCTGAACAGTCATTGTAGTCCTCCGCGGACATTTTCTGGTAATCATAGATTGCCAAAAATAACGCAAGTAGATATACAGTTACCACTAATACCTTGCCCTTGTGTCATCCGACTGTGGCCGTGAAGGACTACAGTGTTGAAAAGCGTTGACTGATTCTCGTACTCTGTGATTCGAAGTCCTCAAGAGTGACTATCATTTTGTGATATGGGCGATTACGAGAGCACTGAAAATACAGGAAACCCGTTCAATACCAGTGGAGAAATTGTTGGTTCATATTTTGAACACTCCTACCCCAGAGAGTTCTGTCTCTGGTTGAGCTCCAGTTCCCCGAGCACCGCACGCCCAAAGTCTGTACAAGTACGAAATCTGCAAATCTCATACTGCAACAAGTATCAACCGTGCGAAAACAAAAATGCGAACATATGGTGTACTAGCAATCAGCAACCGATTTCTGATACATCCGTTGATGTTGGTGCATGGCTATGCAGATGCATTTCAACCTAGGCAGTAGTTTGCCTACTCTGCACAACAGCAGACTTTCTTGAACAAAGGGGTATTCACTATAAGATAGCATGCTCTTGTTTGTTTGAAATTTGGGTATTGGACACGAAACGCGCTTCATCGTCGAAAGGCAGCAAGTGGTTGATAAAAAGCAGAAAACCCACCGAAGAGAAATCCACAGCGAAAGATCTTTGCCAATTGAAAATATCTGATGAGTATGCGAGTGTACTTCATTTATGCATTGCTCGTGGTATCCTTAAATTCACCAACGACCTCACAAAAAAAATTGGGGATAACACGCCACGTAGGTAACAAAGCTGGCGACCGGGATTTGATTTGATAGAGGTATTGCTTCTTCTCAACCAAGAATCTCTTACCCAGACTCGGATTGTTCAAGGCATTTTGTCAGTCCTACGTTTTCCACTCACTATTGTGCTAACAACCCTGCACGCAGTCACACTGCAAGTGTACTCCCGTAAAGACACGCCCCCACAACGTAAACTCCAGTTATATGATAGAAAATTTCTTCCGTTTCGCAGGCTGGCCAAACCATATTTCTATTCACAGTCCCTTCTTCCAGTTTATCCTGCCGCCGCCAGCCTACCACTCCATTCAGTCCTGGAGAGACAACTGCACTAGGAGGGCGGGGTGAGTGAGCCGATGACGATGTCAGATGTGTCGTCTGAGACGGCGGATGCTGCTTCTACGGGGAGAGCGGAAGCAGTTGCCAAGAGGATTGTGGTGAGGAGGAGGGTAAGCGTTGGAACATGCATTGTGAGAGATGTTGCTGGCAGGAATCGATGTCGTGGATGGATATTTGACAGGCACGACAAGGATGAAGGAAAGAAGTAAGATAGATAGTAGGCTATGCGACTTGGAAGCGGGGTCTTGATGTGTTAGAAGTGGTAGGGTGTGTGCTAGTTCTAACTTGACAAACCTAATTCGTCCTACCTACATTGTAGCACATGCTATATATCTTATATTCTCACGTAGCGTAAACGAACTAGCATTAGCCTTCTCCCGCTCCCCGCTAACTTCGCCCATAGGATACAGACACAGACTATACCATACACCCCTCATCCCAGTCCCAGGGCAGTCTACACAACGCCATATCCGCTAGCTCCGTCTTCGTCTTCCTATCCAACTACAAAGACGCATTTCCATCACCCTGCTAGCTTGCACATCTCGTTTCAACAACCGATATAGTGTTCTTCACAGCCTCCACTCGCGCTGAGACTTTGATATTACACGCAAGACGGGCACCCGAGACATGACCAAATACATGTTGAACATGAGGTCCTCCAAGACACTCTAATTATAGCTTCCCCTCGACACGATGATTTGGCGCCGGTGATTGCTCTGTGATGTTGCATGTGGCGGATTTGGCCCCCACGTAAGACAGTTCGTCGTTGGC
Organism: Pyrenochaeta sp. MPI-SDFR-AT-0127; assembly: GCA_020747015.1. NCBI lineage: Eukaryota > Fungi > Ascomycota > Dothideomycetes > Pleosporales > Cucurbitariaceae > Pyrenochaeta > Pyrenochaeta sp. MPI-SDFR-AT-0127. The sequence continues at coordinate 1,314,762 of JAGTJM010000001.1, read as the reverse complement.
GAACAGGAGCAAAGCTTGTAGCGAGCTGAAAACGTTAGTCTAGTAATACTTTTGTCGAGTTAAGCCGACTTGAATTTGGAGATTATGAGTGTTGGAATTACGGCGGTTCGCGGTATTGGATGTAATGTTGTAGTCTCCTTTGGGCACAAGAGAGAAGGGAGACTAGAATGGGGGACAAAATTGGAGAGTGAGGAGTAACGCTAATTCTTCAAGACATGCTTTCTACCCTGTCCCTATCGATCTGGGCCTGATGCGCCTTCCTCATAAAAAGAAGGGAATGAATTCGTTTCATTATTTGCAAAAGGGGCATCTTTTCACTCGCTGGCAACTTGCCCATTGGCCTTGCCGGCTTCCAAACGTTCACCACCCTTGAACTTGAACCTCTTCAATCCTCGCACGCCAACGTTGATCTTGAAACAGCTTCCGGCGTATTCGTCAGCGGGTGTTCCGTCAGGTCCGCTTGTACCTCCTGCGCTCGTGATGAACAGTTCCTCGCCAACAAAGCATGGGCATGTGGGTGACGATGTTGGGACCTTGATCTCGGCGACAATTTCACCCTGTGGAGAGATCTTAAGAACGTGGCTACCACCGTGGAGTGCGGTCCACATGAACCCTTCCTCGTCGATGCAGTGACCATCTGGCACGGCATCCTTTCCGTAGCGGTTGTCCTCTGGCATCGTAAAGAAGGGGCGCTTGTTAGTGATTGCGCCGGTGGCTTGGTCGTAGTCAAACTGGTATATCGTCTTGAATGGGCTGTCAGCCCAGAACATGATGGTGTCATCCTTGTTCCAGGTGGTGCCGTTGGGAATGGTGATGTTGCTCATGGGGCGATCGAGGCTCAAATCGGGATTGAGACGGAAGACTGCGCCTTCTGAGCTCCAGTCTGAGACCAGAGGGTCGAACATGTAGCCGGCCCAGAAGCGTCCTTGACTATCTACCGCGCCGTCGTTGCCACGGAACTTCTCGTTCTTCTTTGCCGCGATCTCATCTTCTGACCATACTTTTTGGATCCATCGATACTCGCCGGTCTGCTTGTTTGCGACACCATAGCCGAATTTACCACCGAAGATGAATTCCTTGTCGTTTCCCTCAATGTCTGCTGTGCAGCTAGTTGTTGTCAGATGCTGATGGTATTTCTTGGGACTTTGTGGATTTACCCTATTGAGATGTCATACTCCTTGACGACTTTGTGGCTGGAAGGACCCTCGGTCAGGTTGACACGGTGCACCTTTTGCTTCTCGACGTCGAGGAAGCGAACGGTATTGGTTTCCTCCTCCCAGAACGGTCCTTCGCCAAGGGAGCAGTTTAGCTTGAGCCATGGCTGCGATATTGTTAGCGGCTAAATCACGTCGTAAAACTTGCGCAAGGTGGAGACAAGGGCAATCTTGGGCGCGAGTGGCGGAACAGAGGCTGGAATGGCTTCAAAATATCTATGCGACTCTGGTATGAAGGCTTCGAGAACTGTAGTCGGCCAAGTGAGGCTCAATGGCAGCCCATTCGCGGGGGGACATTCACCCATCCTGCGTCGCAATGCTCTCAAAGCGGATGCATGACCTCAGCGGGGCTGCGAAAACTACCCCTCGTCGAGCACTTGACAAAATCAAAAACCGACATACCTCAGTAATTTCGTACTTTTTGACCTCGGACATGTTGGACAACGACTCAGTGGTTGGGGCTGGTGTTTGTGTGCCGCTCTCAATGTCCTTTGGCTGGCCGTTGGCTTGTTGATGTTGCTGTGTCGCCTTGCCCGTGGCAGCGCCGCCCGTCCAGGCGTGCCTGAGGGAGGCCCACAATTTGGATAGCGTCGCTCCCATTGTCCCAATGACGTCCCGAGGAGCCGCCCGACGAGGCTATGGAATCTTGCCTGGAATCTTGCCCGGAGTCGATAGTCGCGACGACGCTATTCCAACATGCACCCTTCTTTACGCGGTATTACGGACGTTGGCAAAGACGCCAATCAGACACGTTCTCGGGGCAGGCGACAGACGGAACAAGTGATTGGGAAAGCGTGGAACCAAGGAACTCCAACAAACGCGGCGGCTTCAGGTATACATATGGTCTTCGTTGCAATAATCCTTTGTGCGCGCTGCGAAGAGGCGCCGCCGGCCATGCGGATCGTTGGGCCAACAGGCCATTGTCGCAGCATCAATCAAAGGCTTCTACGGGCGCGTGCTGTCCATGGCTGCTCGTTTCAGTGAGAGCGGCTATGGGTGTTGGTACGTATACAGTATAGTGGGTTTGTATTGCTGATAGAATATGCGGTTGATGAGGCGGTGATAACAACTCATTGTCGGCTGAACGGTCCGGCACGGCCTGTGCATCGAGCACGTTGCCTGACCACGGGGAGCAACGAATCTCCGTTCCGGAAGAATAAGAGCTAGGCTCGAGTTACAGAGGGACATTCGCCCGCTGGCTCTCTGGATTGCTTATAGGCCACATGTTTCATCCCGAATGTTCCGGCTTGACGACGACCAAGCCATGCCTTGACAATGGACAATCTGGCTTGTTCCGCCTATACCAATACTCTCTATGTCTTGCAGACCTGAGCACGTCTCGGTAACGCCACACGGGAGGACCTGCAGGCCGTTTTTGATATAAACTTGATTGAGACAATAGGGAAAGGACCGCGCTCAAGATTGTCGACCTGTAAGGATGCGACCAATCAGCATGACAAGTCCAAAGTATAGAGCCATTGCCTTCGAGTTTGATCCTTGCCACATATTGCAATGGCACGTATAGTACTCTGGAAACTTGTTGAGCAACTACTATGGAAACGTTCAACTAGTTTTGCTTCGGACATTTACATGCAGTCCCTGCGATCAAGCGAGATAGACATTCATTTACAAGACGTGGATCACAGGTCGATCAATTAATCACCACATGCATGACGGGAGAATTTCATGTTGTTGCATTGTCGTAGTTGATTGTAGAGTGTCTTTCATGTTGAGCTGCCTCAATGAGCATTGCAAGAGAGAAATCAATCATCTTTTCCTATACTAGAAAAACACGCCACTTGTCATCGTACCTTATCATCTTGATCCACAACGATAACTCGGTGCACCCGTTCGCCCTGGTTATCTTGGAGTGTTCCTCCAGAGAATACTTACAATGTGTTTCGCCAATCACTATGATTATCGAATTTTTACAACTTCTTTTATCCAAATGTACCTTGTTTTCTTCCTCATCATTCTCTGCAAACGTTTATCTGCGTCTCGTCTTCGTTGACGACTGCTGTTTTCCTTGTCCAACATCGACTAGATCAACATCAGACTCATCTGAATCTATCTCTTTATCATCGACTAGATCAACGTCAGATGCATCTGAATCTATCGTTTTATCATTGTTTTTCGCCGAATACAACTATGCTCTGAATTGTTAAAGTTTGCACGGTGAAGATAGAAAGAATATCGCACCGAAGGGCGACTTTGTAAACCCTTCCATGTTGTATTGTTTTGCTACCCGCATTCATCTCGTACACGAGTCGTGCAGCAAATCTGGCGTCCGAAAGCAGGCAGTAATAGACTACTTTCTTTCCCTACCTGGGCGCATCGGATAGAACTTCGTAATCATCAAGTTTGCCTTGGGCTTGGTACTACAATGTGTCAATGATGTTCGTCACGTCTCGGTTGGAAGGCCACACCACTCGTATACCTTTTTCAAGTTCTACCAGGCTCGTTGAAGACCGGATTCTATTCGGCCAAGAGGGTTGGAGATATGGCCTGTCAAGCTTGATGCAGGCAGGAAACTTTTTTCTCGGCATTAACGGTCGGTGACTTGAATTTCGTATGATCGCCCTTCCATCTCATGGCGGAAACGCACTTATATCAAACACTCGCTTGCCGATGTTTATAATGCCTGAGAACGTAAATATTTCTCATCAGTGTGAACGTCTAATACTTTGGCATCCTATCAGATATTCATGCTGCACGATCAAGCAGGTGAATGGTTGTCAGACCAAAAAAGTATGCGAAAATGTTGGCCGGCTACCATTTGATGTCAGCAATCTAAATTCTAGAAATCCATGATGAGAGTGTCAGAAAAAAAACAGCGGACTTGCAAAGCAGTCCAACACTTTTCTGCATGTATGCTTCGTGGCTCCGATATCAACTGATTCGAAACTTTCGTAAAAGAGTTCCTAATAGCCATTTCTCCAGTGAAAAGATAAGTGCAGAGTTTAAGTGAGTCCAATCAATATCATCTACATATTTTATTCCCAGATACACCAGCGTGTGTAAAGTTTCAATCCGCTAGCATTACTATTTCTTCATCTATTTCTCCCCTCCACGGTACCGGTCCAATCCTCTTCTCAACTCCTACCAAATCCCCACTCCTCTTTCCCCCTCTACTTACTCGCCGCCTTCTCCCCCATCTCAACCTCCTTATCCAGCACAAATATGTTCCCAAACTCCTCGCCACCTTTGCCACCAAGCGTCTCATCATCGACAATCAGAACAGCGAAGAACTTCGCTCTCTCCGTGGTACTGGGATTCTCGCTCCTCTGGTGATGACAGCCGGGCCCCTCGTACCAAAACTCGCCAGGCCCGTAGGTCTGCGGTGCAGCGCTGTTCATCTGGTTGAGCGAGGAGCCAGAGATGGGGATTGCGATTGCAGCTGCGCCGCCGTGCTTGTGGGATGGTGTGCCCCCGTTAGGCGGGATGTCGATGAGTAAGACGAGAATGGTTTTTCCGGGGAGGTTGGAGGGATTGTAGCGGCCGAGGATTTGCAAGTCTTCGCGGGGTTTTCTGGGAAAAAGGGTGTTAGTTATATTGTAGGACTTTTTTTTGGGCTGGGGTGGTGAGAGCAGTTTGATGGGAGAGGGCATCACAATTCATGAAGATTTTTTTTTTTCAGTTTCTTATACTCACCCTTCTATTTGCCAGACTCCGTCGACTTTTACTACGTTGGGTGGGACGAATGTTGTGGCCATGGTGACGATGTACTTTTGCTTGACTTCAACAGCGCCGGTTCTAGTGGAGTAGGTGATATTGGAACTAACCTTCCCCGCCAAATATTTATATCTCTACAAGTCAAAGATGCTTCGGCTATGCCATTGCACATCATTTCTACACAGTACGTAGCTTTGTCGAGAAACTTGTGGTTGCCCGATGTCAGTGACCGAGTACCCGAAAGAAGGGTTCACACAGATACCCGATCGGCCACGCTCAACCAACGGCACATGAGGATGGGACTTTGTTCGAATAGCTTGTATCAATTACACAACATCTTGGTTGCTAAGTCAGCTTTCGTAAGCCTGCCTGCCAGTCAACCTTTCGCGAGTGCGAAACCAAGATGGACTCTCGGCAAGTGGTACAGAGAAGTACGACGTGAGCTCTTGGAGGTTCGTTACGCTAACGGAAGAAATCTGGAACGGGTTGCCAAATGCAGTGTGAACTCTAGTACTAGCTCGAATGTGCTGTGTAGAGATTGCACTTTGTGTGAAATGGGAGAACAACACTCAAAGAAGCTGTAACCATGCGAGTTGTACAACTGATATTGTACAAAGATAGTTCAAAGGCCTGAGTTGTGACAGATCCCGTACCGTTCCCATTCCTGATCCAGGATATACTCTTACAAGACAAAATCATATGTACAGCGAATGTGCCCAAGGCTGATTGCGCAAAACTCCGGCTCTGTTGTAGTGTCCTTGTTGATCAATTACCACCATTTTTTTCCCCAATCACTTTTCGACGCGCAGTATCTTTACTTCCCTACTGCTTGATCTTTCAACTCCTTCGTCTTGCTCGCCACCATTTCCGTAACCCCCCTTGCCTCCTCCTTAGCCTCCTCGCCTACACCCCTCGCCTTCCTAGCCATCCTCTCCTTCCACGCCTTGTCCTCTTCATCTCTGACCTCCAACTCCCTCAGCCACCTTCCTCTCTTATCCATACGCTCCTTCTCGGCAACCATCTTCTCGTAGTCCTTCCTCTTGACGCGATCCTTTTGCCAATAGACATTGCCCGCTACGAGGACGGCGATGGTGAATGCTTGTGCGTATAAACGGCGGCGGAAGTACACGTTTGTCATTTTATGGTCGCCTTTGCGCATTGCGCGGGTTGCGCCGACAATGGCCCAGACAGTCAAGCCGCAGCCGAGGGGGATGAGGGGCTCTTCGCGGAAGCGGCGCCATATTTTGTCGATAGTGTTTTCATTGTAGAAGTCGCTGGGCGAAATATGAGTAATTGACTTGAAGATGCATGATGTAGGTTTTCAAGCCATGTATGACAACGTACGCATTTTCATCAAAGGAAGAAGGGAGTGGTGCGCTATTCGGCGGTCCAAAGTTGGACATGATGGACTATGGATGCGGAGGTGGCGGAGGTGTCGCGCGAGCGGGCGTGTGCAATTGGAGCGTCTTCACAGTCGAAGTGGGTGAACACGCTGGAGTTGTCACTGGGAAAACACCGCGAAGGCTATGCAGAGACTCAAAATAGCGCTGGAGGGGTGGTGCTGAGCAAGTGAATGTCGTCAAGATGCGGAGCTCATCGATTATCTCACCACTCTCGGCCATCGGCCCTTTCTGATGTTCCAGCGCCGATCCGCGTCTCTGCACGACATCACCAAGCGGTCGGCAAGAGGTGGTAGCCTAAAGCTTTGCGCATCATTCGTTGCACGTCCACAATCTAGGGTCGCCTTTCATGAGGTCGAGGCTTCATACATCTTTGCTGCGCCATGAACGATGAGGGCGAGCCGTCTCGAGCTGCACGGCGCCATGGAGACAGCGTCTCCGAGCAGGTGGACCCCGGTGGCGCGATAGCGGGTCTTGGGGATGAGGAAGAGGAAGAGGAAGATGAGCAGGAAAGGGACAAGCTGGCAAAAGAAAGGAGGATGGATGCAAAGAGGAAGCGTATACGGATGCTGAATGAGCTCCTGCGCGAGTTGGACATGGCCGTCTACATGCACCTCATCGCCCTCTACCACCTAGAGTAGGGCCTTCCATCTGCCATGTTGCAAAAGAGGTTTGCTAACCATGCTGTTGTAGCTGCTCCTTCTTCTGGCTCGCCGTCAAATCCTTCCTTCACGGCAGCCTACTGACGCCCATCCCCGACACTACCCTCGAACGCCCGCCAGACGAGCCAAAGCCGTTCCTACCCCTCCTGCTCTTTTCGTTTGGGATCAACTTCTTCCTGCATCTCACATACCCTGCGCCTTCTGCCGGCGAGGACACACGAGGCTACCTGCATGGAGGCCTGATGATAGACTTCATTGGGCAACAGGGGCCGACTGGTAAATGGAAGCTTGGAGCGCTAGACGTCTGCGTCCTGATGCTGCAGCTAGTCATGGTATCAGTACACGTCAAGCGGCGAGAGCTGAAGAAGAAGCTAGCAAAGATGTCTACAGGTGTGGCATCCTCAAGCACCAATGCTGCAGCCTCAGGAGCCACGTCAGACCCGGAAGCAGAGGGCACGGCACGGGTGGCAAGTGATAATGCGGCCAGAGACCAGGACGCCGATGACGAAGAGCGAGGCGTCTTGCACCGGTCCGATACGCTATCTGATATAGGAGCCGATCCCGATGATGAAGAGGACGCGCTCCTGCCACCCTCCTCGGACGCTGGCCACGCCGACGCTCTCGATATACTCACTTCCGGCCAATGCGTAATTGGCGATTTCACGCTTATCGACACGCTCATCCAGGAGAACAGGAACTACTCAGCATACCGTCTGACGCGCTCGGAGAGCATGAACGACATGCCCGAGACGCTGCGGCGGCTCAACACCTTGCGCACGCGGTTTGGTGTGGGCGGCGGATGAAGGATGGCGTTATCGTACCATCGCCTTTCTCCGTTAATCGTGCTACTCAATCACATCTCCGCGGTACTGTCATACTACAGCATCGTGTAACACTGTACTTTGGAGCCTTCCTAATCCAACTCACCCTGCAGCAAACACCCCCGTGGGAACCCCCACGTGCATTCGGCTCCCCCACGCGATGCCGTGACTTCCACCCGCCGTGCTTCTGCAGGAGAAGAGCATTATCAAGAATCGCTTGCGGGACAAATCTAAGATCACATCGACAATGCGAGTCACCGCGTGCCCAGTCACCCCACACCCCACTGTGGATCCTGAAGAGAGATCAGGCCATCTCTCTCTACATCACCCCCATGCTACATCTGCCCGTAATGGCTACCGAGCATGGACAGCAAGTCACACCGATGGCGGGCCCAACGGCATGCCGTCCGTCCGTCATCTATCCGTCAGTTGTGTGAGACTCGGACCCGTCACCTTCCGCGGAAACAGGGTACGATCGGTGTGAACTCATTTACAGGGGTGCAGCACACCCGGGAGATGCACAACATTAGAGGCTCCATACTGTCGCCATCCATTGTGTCCCGTGAGCCCAACGTGTGCTTGCGTGAGCGTGCCGCGAACATCCCGCGAACATCCCGCTTCGCTACCGTCTTCATCTCACAAACTGATGAGCGCTTACGGTGACCGACGAGTGGGCGTGCGTGCGCAGAAAGATCTCTCTGCGCCACCATGACAGGCAGCAAAGTGAGGTGAGGCGCACCTTGAGGCGGAGGAGCCGTTGTGCCACTGTGGTAGCCCAATCTGGAAATAGGCAAATCCTACATAATTGACTGAAAAGCAAAACGTGACGTACCTATCAATGTTCCTTCACACCCAACGTTTGTCAAACGCACGTGAGTGGGTCTGTCTTGCCCCATCAATTTCCACATGTCTTATTCCTTCTTGCAAAAAATAAATAAAGCCTTCCTCAGGTAGTGCGTGAAAAGAAATAGGTCTCTCCACAATGGCTCTTTATTGTTGGGCTCAACTTGACCTTGCAGGCTCAAGCGAAGGTGACAAGCAACATCGTAGGGCGTTGTCTCGTACGACAAAAGCCTCCTGCATACTCTCACGGCCTTTTTCTATTACTTCATTGAGCGATACTACGCGAACCGTTGTGTTACCGCACAAGATCCTTTGGCAATGAAATATGCGCGGCACGCGGGTATTGATGCGATGTAATGTGCTGCGAGTGCGGCAGCACAGGCTACGGGGGATTTGTCGTTTGCGGTTGCACCGGGCATTCCTGTCGGAGTGGGTAGGTATGTCACAGCCATACATTTGTCGAGACCTTTTTTTTTGGGCGGCTCTGTGACTCTCTCCCTTTGTCGGAGAAGTCTCGCAAGGTGGGTGATAGTTGGTGCTTAGCCAATCACCAGCGTCGCCGAAGATGCTGTGCGCATTGGTGGGTGTGGTGAAGATTGGTTGGTAGGAGGATTTGCCCGTGAAGTCAATACCACATGCACAAGCTCCGCGCTTGGTGAATCTGATATATCGGTGGAGTTTGCGGCAAAGGTGTGGATGGTGGCTATTTTGGCCGCGTCGCCCATGGCGGTTGATTCGGTCCAAAGCAGTCACGTTCACGCTTTGTGCAAGTGTGACCTGGCTTTCTTTGCCTCGACAGATTAAGTTGCGGACGGGCGGTACGGGGCGTCGCTGTCGCGCCAGTCATTACGGTCTCACCCCCTCACTCTTCGTCACCCACCTGCGTCTTTTCACGCACACATATCCTCCTCACGTACATCACGCGCCTCACCCCCTTCAGCCTTGCACGCAGGGAAATTCGGTTCGGAACCCACCAACCAGCATCCTCCCCACCCCCAACGAGCCACGGCATGTCGCACGAATTTTCTTACTGGCTGGGACGTGTCTGTCCCACCTGTAGCAAGAGGGGCCTGTCTCACATGACCGGACCGCCCATGCGGGTAAAATCCTCCTCGTCACCTTTCGTTGCTGACATGCATGGTTGGGCTCCAGCACACGACCCGAGGGGTTGGTAAGGTGGTGCCCTCGCATCCTTGTACTGCATGCATACGAATACGCTTGTGCATGCCGTCCAAAAAAGTGGGTGGTAATGGGATATGCATGGGTAAGGAAGAAAGGGGAGGGGCGATGTGGAACGGAGGCAGGTCGGCCGATATAGATATGGCTACTGGATTGGGATTTTGCGTTGATTTTTGAGCAAGCATGATTTGGAACTTGTTTCGCGGGTGGTTTGACTTTGTCCCGAGTTCCTTTTGGTGTCAACTTTGACTGGCAAAAGTAAAGCATGTCGCGTTTCTAGCGGAGCGCGAAAAACCCCGTTGTGCTTGTGAAGCTGGACTTTCAAGGGTTCATGTGACAACGACAGCTTCGAGATGACAATAAGCGCAGCGTCGTAACCCGAGCAGAACTATACTAGGGTCAATAGTCTTCCAGTATGAAACGATATGAGGCCGCGGTCCTGCCTGTACTTGCTCCAATCCGCCGATAACCGATATTCCGTGCATAAGGACTATATGATCGACCAAGTATACATGCTGTTCCATGCTTCATGGGCGCATGTGACCTGTATTACAGCCTAGCAAATCACTCTTTCGTTGTCATCCTTAAGGAGTGTCGCAACGATTGAGTAATACTTGCGTGCTCCTGCTGGATTATTCTCAACAGCTGTCGTGTAACCATACAATGCGCAAAAACGTGCTTGGGCTGGCTCGTATGGCGCAAGGCCCGCATCCTTCCATCTATTGCATGCATAAGCGCCGACTAGGGTGCCGGTACTTCCCCGCGCTTGAATTTTCGAGCGTATTACTCAACGCCTTTTGCTCGCGTTGCCCAATGAGCCCAGGTGATGCCAGGACCCCGAATCTGACAGCGAGGATTATGATATGTTGAATGCACGCATGGAACAGATCGCGGCCACGATGCTGGTGCCCTGCCACACTAATTGGCCGTTCGGAGCACACATATTGCCGGTGGCTGCATGCCATTCAAGGTTGCTGAATCAAGCTGGCCGAATTGAGAGAATAGCTTACGAGCGGATGAGGAATTGCGTACGACGGAGGAAGGCGTTGCAGCGCGTGACGCTATCTGAAAATACTAGAAAGAGCTGGATCAAGTAGATCTGGTGGACAGGGTGGGTGCAGATTGTGAATATGCGGTGTGGATATACACGTGTCGAGGTGGGACATGGGGTGGAGTACACCCGCGGATGTACTCAATCTTGGTGCATGAATCGCGGCAACGAGGGCCACAAATAGGAAAAACCTCCGTAATGGGTAACCTCACCCTGGTAGATATCGACATCAGCAAAAGGAATTGCCGTTGTGTCCAGATGACTCACCATCCCAAGAAGGGACAGCTCACCACCTTCTCTGGATGTGCACTTGTAATCTGACAGGCGGACGGCTTGTCAGCATCGGACCGAGCAACTTGGGTATCGAATAGGCCTGACTGACCTCGTGCCTTAAGTTCTTAGTTTGAATGCTAGCTTGCATTGCAACATACTTGTACCAAAATGAGAGGTAAAACGTGACCTTACACAAGTTCCACTCCGCTGGGAATTGTTTTGCCCCCACCTGTTGCCGTTTTTGCGGTAGTCTCAGAAGTGGAGATAATCTATGGTCCCAGCAGAGCCTATAGCATGCCGAATGCATCATCTAACAGCAAATTCCTGGATTTGCAAGTATTGTAAAAATTGCGTACATCCGAGACACTGGGTACTAACTCATTGTCGAGTTTTCTTCTGCACGCGTTTGAAGCGGCCTGTTGCAAGTCATATTAGCCCCGGCGATATTGCTAGGTATAGCTTGTAAATTAATGGGACTGTGCCCGCGCAAAGGTCAGAGAAGCGGTGTGGCCAGTGTGCTCCGAGGCTCTGGCCGAACTAACAGGAGTTTTGACAGGGAAAAAACGTGGTCTGATCTGCACTCTTGGGACTGTTGATGATTTGCATGTTGTGCATACTATGCGGGAGGAGTGGAAAAGCGGGCATGCCAGTGGTGTCAAATTTCTAACCGCGGCCGGCGTATGATAATTGGTCTTAACACGGGGAATTATAACCTAAATGATGCTTCGAGGGCTCCTTGGCAGCGAGGATTTTGATCTGGTCTTGATGAAAGTCATCCCATGACTGGAAAATGTTCCTGAACACCGAAAAACTTTATGGCAAGGCTAATTCGATGCTGGAACGAGCCTCACACTCAACTGCCGACAACCGTTCAGAAACGCTCAATGTCGCGGCGGAAATCTCCAACTGGTAAGATTACAACGACCAGGTCTGGAATGTGTATGCCGCCCTCTATCTGGGGCATCGCGGTCTGGGGTTGGGCACCAATGTGGTTCACGTCCTGGGACCGTGGCGGCCGAACTCGAAAGCGAGCCTCGGTGATAGCCGGAGGGCTGGGGATCCCGGAGTGGTAGGGTTCTTGATGTTGTGGGTATTCGGACCGTTTTGGCTGAAGGTTCATCCCTCTGAGACACTTGGCAGTTGACAAAAACAGCTCGACACGAGCGCCGCACACCTTTGAGGCTTATGACAGTTACCATCAGGGACCATGACAGAGACATACCCATTCCGATTCATGATATTGGGCTGAAAGCAGAAGTCCTTCCGGAACGGGTGACCTTCGCATGGCGCGCTATGCATGTAGCGCTCAAAGTTCGACCTTGAACCTTGATACGCGAAGGACCAAGCCAACCTGCCACATCCACGTCGAACGGACCGCACCGGAGAATAGTCCGTCCAACAGCCATGCAGAACACCGCTCAGGCGCAAGCCTTGGCAGATTCCAGCATGGTGGTACGAGGCTTGCGGACGATCACGTTGTCCGAGACTCGTGGCCCTAAACTTTTAGACTAGGAGCCGCCAAAGCAATGCGGAGTGTTTAGCATCGAATAGTTCCAACCACGAGGACGAAGCTGTGTTCGTGGACGTAAAATGGCCCGCATGTCAATTTTGAATACGACATATTGGCGCATCTATGTTATGGCGATGGCGACTGTCGTTCTTCCGCGCTGAGCAGGAGTTTTGATTGATGAGTGAACCACGCATACCAACACATGTATGTAGCGAGCAATCTGCAGGGCACGAAGTTTGGTACCGGAAGACGCTGGTACCTGATCTAGACCATTTCAGGCGCCGTCTTTGGGATACTGGGCGCATTGCAGTGAAGGAATACTGATGCAGGACAGCCGTATAGGCAGAGATCTTCCTACATGCACCTCTCCATGGACACTCGACACCTCTTCTGATCTTCGCCCAATGTGCCGAGTGAATTGGCCAACTTGGAATGTCGTGCGAAGAGCGTTGCCATCCTGCACACAAGCACATGGCAGCCAGCCACAATACGCTAAGGGTCAGCCCGCGCAAGTGAGTGCGCAATGCCGACGCGCGACCTTCCGAGGCATCAATTTTGAATTGTGCATTAAAGTTTGAAACGTGCACATAGCTCTCTCTAGCTTTGCAGTCCGTTTCCGCGAACCACCGACTCCATTTTGCAGTCCGCCGGTGCGCAAACGGTCCACTAGCTAAAATCATTTCGACACTTCGGCCTATGAAACAAGTCGCGCAGGTTCTTAATTAAGGTTTGAAGATATCGTACGACTTTCTGCCATTGGCTCTCAAAGCTTGTGCGCACATCCCTCCGTGGATCGGCACCACCAATGAGTATAGCGGGAGAGAAAGGAAATAATCTTTCAGCTTTCTACCTGTTCCAATTCTGAAACAGTTGAATTGAGCAGATTGCAGATATGTTAGTGAACGACGGGCTTGAGCTTATGAGGCTTCCGCGTAGCGGACGTAGTCTGCGCTTCTTCCGAATAGTAACCCGAGAGTGTTAGCACACGAAGTCGCTTGCACACGAAACGCAATTGATAGTCGATCGAACAGTTCGGTATTGAACAAAATTGCGTTGCGCAAGGTAGTCTGTAGGTACATCGTCTCGAGCAGCTGTAAATACAGTATGGTCGGACTGGCACTGTGCGCCAAGTTCGTGGAAATGAATGATATGGTACATGTGGAGCGAGAAGCAGCGCATGGCGGGAACATGCGCCTGGTATACATTTTGAAAAAAGATGAAAGCGTCCGTGAGGACATGCACTCTAGATGCTGTTTCTATACTGATGATCCTCTCCAATGACAGAGGGACCAGGTGGGAGAATGGACTAAATAGTGTCTCAGAGGGTATATCGCACAGGTTGTAGTTGTAGTTGCGTGCATAAAAGATTGAATCAACCGCCAATGCATTAAGAAGATATTCATTCTGAATACCGTGCATTGAATGTTGCAAATAGAAAGACAACTCGTCCATGGACACTTTACGCTATGGTGACTGTAGGACTAAGATTGAAAATTAAGATATAGAGAAGCTTTCAACTCTGCCGAGCTTCACCTGGGCCAGGAGGCCAAGCCCTATTCTCATAACGCCCAGCGTCAGAGGTAAATGGATTGCGGTAGACAGGTCGATCAGGTGGCGGCTGTTGAATAGCGGATGGTTGCGTCTGCTGGTGCGGTAAGAACTGCTGACCGTAAGGTGCACTCTGAACAGGTGATGGGTTGACTGGGGGAAAGGTTGGCACCGAATAGCCGTGGGAGGCTGAACTGGACGACGTCGCATCCGTTGGTGGCGGACCAGAGACTGGATGATAGTTGCTTGTTCGCCTTCGCACGTTACGTTCCTCTTCCTGGTACTCTTCCTCGTAGTCTGCGTAGGACCCATCTGAGCCATGGCCAGAGGCAGAAGAAGGCGCCCGAGAGGGCGCGACAGAAAGGCGCCTTAGTCGAGGCGATGGTGGTCTTGCATAGTGTCTTTCAGGATTAGGCTGCTGGAACACAATAGCCTTGAAATAGTCTCTTTCTTTTCGATAGAATTCGGCGTCCTCGATGGCGTCACGCACTTGCTGCTCCAACCTAGATATGCTCATGGATGCTTCGCGCTCCTTCTCCTTTCGCCGAGCACGAAATCGAGCTGATGCCCCTGCATTGCGCCGACGCTTCTCGTCTGCAACCTTGGAAGCTGCTTGCACGTCGACTGGAATTTGGACTGGATGGCCTTGCTGACTTTTGATGGTCATAAGCTGAATGCTGCTCTGGCTTGATGGTGCCATGGGAATCATGCTATTGCGCTCTGTTTCCATAGGTATGGATCCGTGCCGCGCGTGTACAGATCCAGGTCCTGGTCCATAGTGGCCTTGCGTGCTTTGGGCATCGTATTGGCTAGAAGCTATGGAGGCCGGCTGGCTGTAGGGAGAGTACTGGGCAACCGGGCTCGCGCTACCAGATTGTGGAAACGTCACGCTTGGTCGACGAATGTCTGTGCGAACTGTGCTGAGGGGTGGAGTTGGAGCCGTAGGCAGGCCTGCAGCAAAATATGTGTGACGGACTCCTGGAGGAGGCGTTGGCAGAGCTGGCTGTGACGTCACTAGGTCTGAAGGACGTGTATTGGCAGTCAAGAACGGTGATTGGTGGGCGTCGATAGTTCCTGTCGGAGGGTTCAACAGACCCAGGCTTTGCGTTCTGTGCAATTTCGGAGACTTTGGGCTCAGAACACGTCTCCCCGAAGGTCTTCCTGGGGGTGGAAAAAACCTAGGCGGCCTTTGCTCGTCCTGGGTAGAGTCTACGCTCGTTGGTCGACTAATGGATGGTAAGCTTTGTGAGTGCTGCGTGTCGACGGGCGACGGCGACTCCATCTGCGAGGCACTGCGCCTTCGACCTCGATTCTGCTCAGCCAGGTCCGCTTGGGGATTGAGCATAGAATGAACTCCGAAAGGATTGCCATGTCTTCGGTCAGAGGGAGTGGGAGGAGTCCTGGAAAGCTGGCGTAAAGGCGGAAGGGAAACGATTGGGTTGATTGGGCCTTCCCGCGGACTGTTTCTATAGGGTGGTTGCATGGGAGGAAAAGGCTGGGTGGGGGACAACTGAGGGGTTGTTTGCTCTGAACGAAATCCTCCTGCCGGCAAGTTCGACATGGGAAAGATATCGTCAGAGCCCCCTTGACCGCGCTGTGCCACACATGGACGATCCGGTTTTGGGTCGTTGGTATAAGGCGGGGTCAACGAGGATTGGAAGCGATGTGCAAAATGAGGGTGAGGGGCTGTGAGAGTGGGGAGAGTTTGGGTAGCCAGCGTGACGAGGTTGACTGGGTTGCCTGGAAGACAACCCACAAGATTCCAAGTAAGTAGTTGTACCGTTGGGTGAGGCGACAATGAAGCAAGTAAGGGCCTTGGGGGGTAGTTGCAAAGGCGAGGTGGAGCAACAGGACGGCGAAAAGATTCCAGAGAGGAAGCTGTTCAGACAAAGTGGGGGCGAAGAGCCATGCTATGCTGGGGGTAAGCGACAGAGGCGACAGGAACCAGGGCAGATTATCAGGAGGAAGAGTGAAGCGTGGGAGAAGTGAAGCTGTGTTTGGGGGTCTCGAGTCCAAGTAGGTTGCGCGCACCTGCAGTTCGGCAGAGGGCGCGCCAGGACCGGATGTGATATAAGAATGTGCGGTGTAGTGGTCGGAGGATCGCTGGCCGGCAGCAAATCATCGCAGCTGCATTTTGCCCCTGTCGGCGCCTGGGTCCATGTTGCGCGAGGAAAGGCAGCAAGTACATCATGCCTTGTCGGCGGCTTTTCTCGACGCGCTAGGCGGTGCCTCTTGGGCTGCCGGGATTTGCTGGCACGCTGCGCACGCACGACTTCGACGCTACTGCACGGGGAACAGTGACGATGCGCGGAAGCGGAAGCCAGGCCATCTCCCCACCGCAAGAGAGCGCAGGCGGGCAGAAGGCCAAGGAGACGCTGGGAAAGTCGCCCAAAGCGACGCAAGCGCAGGGCAAGGGTGCCCGCACCCTGCTGTCCCAGCACCGTCGCGCGGGAGACAGTCCGGTGAGAATGTCCTGTCATCTCTGCAGCACGCGCGCGGGCCTGCCAGAAGCGTGCCGTGGCGGGCGTGCTGCAAGTCTTTCCAGCGCTGCCGGGGGTGAGAGGGGGGTGGCAGAGGGATGGGAGGTTGCGGGCGGGGGGCCCAGTGTGATGCGCACGACCGTGTCTCATGTGCCCCAGCACATGCCTTCGCTTCCCTTGCCGCTTTGCAAAGAAATGAAATGTGCTGCTATTTTCTTGCTGTGAGAACGCCTCATTGGCAGCATCCTGCGGAATTAAATCCCCGAAGCTTTGCTCTGTGCCACATGCGTACTCGAGCCCGCCTGAGCGCCAGACGGCGAACGACGCACTGCACGGCATGAGCCAGCACGTTGTCAGCAGCCACTCAGCCGTCTCGATCTGTATGCTCCCCGTCTGGTCGCCGCCATCGATGTAGAAGCGTTGTGGGATTCTCCGACTCTTGTTTGCTTCTTGACAACAAGATAGCAACCTTAATCAAGACACTCGTACTGCTAAACACCACTAACGTCCACGGGACGCTGGGTAGCGCAAACGCCTTCCACCGCAGGCCGAGGGGAAGAAGTAATTATTCTCTACACACGCCATGCAGCCACGCAGGAGCCATCACCGTAGAAGCGTCTGCCCACGCGAACGTGCTCCTTGAGTGGTCGTGTCGAGCGCGGCTGTGTGGGGTTCATTTTGAAGCTGAGTGCCTGCCTAGCTCCCACTGCACGAGAATACTTGAGGCGGAGCAGCTACTATGGTCCACCGTGATGTCGCCTAGGATCTAAAGAGCTGACAGTCCACTGCATATCGTGGGGGTAGTCCCACGACCACGGCTCTCACCGCTGACGGCGACGAAGACTGTTCCTTTTCATGGTTTAGGGGCTCGGTGACGCGTTAATCTATCTGCTGCCACACCCAGCACACTCTATCGGTCCTAGCAGCAACGATGCTCAATCGGTGCAATTCTTCAAGTGTCCAAGTGGATGGCGTCTATCAAGCTTGCGGGCCTAGTTGCAGAAGGGCAACTTTGGCTTCTATGCGGAGCCCCTGCCGCATCCACGCTTCGTCATGTGGGCGTTTTGTGGCTCCGTACATGTTGGATTGAATTGGAATGGCTTGATACCACGTTGCGATTGGCTGGTGGCGTTAAGCACATTGGTCAGTGTGTGCTTTTTTGCAATCCCTTTCCTAAAGTCGTATCACGGCCCCAAACCGCGGTAGTGGCACGCTCCAAGCCATGCGAGATCTGCGTCGCCGTCTTCTCGCTCACGTTCTCTTGGTGCTGGAGGCTGAAGAGCAGGCGTGCAAAGGCCGCCTTTGTGGCCACCAGCGTGTACCTGCAGGCAACACCCCACAACGGGTAGGACCGTAGGAGAACAAGTGTTGATTCGACGCCACATCCTCACGTAGAGCAAACTTTGTGCTCTTGATCCGCACGTACGGTATTGCGTCTCTCCGCGCTGACTCTGGCAAACGCCTTGGGCAGCATAGGGCATGGGAGCATGTTCGTGCAAGCAAGCAAAAGCACCCTCGCGAGTGCGCCTCTCCAAGGATGGGTGCCCAAGGCGTCATAGCTTGCATCCAGCTCCGTGGTCAGGGCGGCGCCATCGATTGATCAGAGTGCTTCGGTTGGCCCTCCTCCTCCACCAGACCCGGCTCCGGACTGTCGGTTGCTCTGCCAAGAGCGGATTCCAGGAGAGGTCGCCTCGGCCTGTGAGGTCACGTCACCAGGTCGGGCTAATTACGCAGGCATACAGCCGCGAGAAGCGTTCGGTCCTGTTCCAGCAAGCCGGATCTCCTCAAAGCTCAAACCAGCAAGGTCTTCCAGACGAGATGAGATGGAGGAATGACTCGCTGTACGGAGCCTGACTGGCATTTGGGTTCATTGTTTGCTTTTTGCTTCTAGTGTCGCGCTCGCTGTGTTCGCCTTCGTTCTCGTCGCCGTCTTTCATTCTCGTGTTGGTCTACCAGTTACGCGCAAGGCCGCTCAAGCAACAAACCCGTGTGCACCATCAGCGCCAGGCGAGCGTTCTATCGGGGCGCTGTTGGGGTGTCGACATTGCAAGGAAATGCCTGCACATGCTGATGATGGCATCCATCGTAACCGCCAGCTGTTCACAACATGGTCAGTACCGTTTTGGTGCCGGCACTTAGCCGACGCTCTGTTCAGCCTGTTGTCTGGCCAGAGTCGAGATGAAGTGGATAAAATTGTCTGCTGACGGGCGAGTGCTGGAGTCGTAGAGTTGATACCAGGCGCTGCACCAGCCTGTGGTACCGACAAGCTCGTTTCTCTCTACAGCCCAAAGGGCACAACCACCAAAATTATGCGGGGGCCCTGAGCAGTCCCGAAAAGGCCTAGCCCAGCCGCCCACTCAGGAAGGGAGGCCTCAACCTGCAATCATCTTCACTCTTTGCACTTCGCACTTTGCAACCCCCGCAGCCACTCACGTGCCCGCTCATCTATGGTTCCTCGCTCCTTGCTTCGGTTTTCGGGGTGCGGGCTGAAAGTTCAAGAGAAGTGCGTCCCTGCTCCCTCTTCTAAAGGATGCCCAACAGGAGCGGGTCGAGCAGCTCCCTATCCAACCCTACACCCATCTGCAAACATTCGGACCCATCGTCAATGCTGATACTTTGCCCTAGTCAATATCGCTACATCACAAAGCATAAAAGAAATGCATTGCGGTTTCTGAAGCCCCGTATTTCACGCAAAGTAGCGCTACCGATGAAGAATCTCGGGGTACGACACGGCACTTCGCTGGGGCGTTCGCGTGCGCAATGACTCCATTCCTTCGGCTCATGATTGGTTGATCTCAAAATATTAATGAGCCATCTTGCGTCGTATTGGCACGAGATAACCCGTAAGCTTTACCCGCTAACGAAGGCTGAAGGCTCCAGGGTCGGCTCGCGGGCCACCGCGGCACGCCTGTCTCGTCAACGTTGAGAAACCTTATCATCTTGTGTGGCTTGAGTGAACAGCTCAGGACTGGATGTGGAAAATGCTCCAATTTTCTCTTCGCGAACAAAGTCTGTCAGCTACCATATCTTTCAAGCAACACACCACGCATGCACATTTCACAAGGGAGTGTGTCAAGTCCTTCCCCTTCACAGTGACCACTGACACGAAATCCGCTCTTCTAAACTCTATTACGAACACGGATTGTGAGCCTGGCATGTGAATCTGACATTTCCTGTGCTCCATTCCTTCTCCCTGCCGGCGGCCTGACAACTGGCGTTTCCGGTCTTTTGCTTGAGCACTTGAAAATGCCTACCCCGGATCCGAGAATCACAAGTGGGCCGTGACCAATACGACTGTACTGTAGGCCATGTTGGGCATCCATCCCTGATCTTAGTACGACCAAGTAAGCCTCACCCATGTTCGATTTGTAGCACGTGGAATCCTCAAGGAGCCTACGCAGTTTCAACAGTGTATGCGAGGCTGAACACACCCTTGCCGATACTTGGGCAAAACGATATCAGAGGATTCTGTAGCTCGGTTCGGTATGACGTTGCCCTCCCCTGCAGCTGCAAAACATACGCAGTATTTACCGGGCTCCAAATAGGACGAATATAGCACACACTTACCCGTCGCAACCTGATTGCACCGAGCATGTAGTAATGTTGGATATGTGGTCACCAGACTCCCACCTTGAATGCAGTTTCCAGAAAAGTATGCCATGCCTACAAATAGCCTATGTACTGGCACTGACAGTATGTTCTGCGTCGCCTGCACGTCAACGATGATTTCTTACTTGTCATGACCTGCAGAAACACTACTGCATCGACAATTCGTGTTCATTTGTGCGGTCATGTGCGAACTCTAGCTCCATTCTCGCTCTTCTCACACTCTTGCACCAACTACGCGACGTTTTTCAAACTGACCTGAGTTCATGGAGCAACCACGTTCGACAAACACAGAGCCAACGAGGCTCCTTCTATGGCTAGTGATCCATATCATTACGAGTAGTCTTTGTCTACAGAGTCTGGCCGTACTACAGTTAGCATGGAGCCCCTTATATGCTGTTCACTTTTTTTGTCATAAGATCATGAACACATTCTAAAATTGCAGCGTTACCTAATCGTCATAAATGCAGGTGCTGACCATGATGGAAATACTCCTACAAGGTAATTTCAGAGATTCATTGGACTCAAATTAGAAAATCCGAACCACTGCCAGTGGAGCGATGTGTACGTTGACCGAATCACCTCTTGGAATAGCTTGATCTACGGCTTCGAGGCACGGTCAGACCAAGAAGATTTGTGACTAATTTCATCAACAGGTGATTCCCTTTGGCGCCTGCAAGCTACCTTTTTCTCGTCCCCCAAAATGCCATCCGTCCCCAATGCAGGGATGATCAATAATCATCACAGGACCCGAGAATAAACTGTCAGTATAAGTCGCTCGCTTTCGGAACCTTCAATGCAATGACCACAAGCTTGGAGGTCCTTGCATCTTCTAACTCCACCTCTGTTCTTAATTCATCCCTCGAAGGCTTCGCGTATGTGTCGATTATCTTTGCCCCGAATGGCCAATGCAATGATCGACCTGCGGAAGATTTTTGGCAGATCTGGGCGTTTGAGTGGCATACAAAAGCAATTCCTAGCGCCAACTTTTTCAAGTGTCGTATCCTCAAACAGAGAATCTCACTTTCGCATTGGGATCTTCATTTCGGCTCCTTCGGCGCTTCGAAAGTGTAATAAAGGAATGGGGAAACTTTCCCCGCCAATGTGTCCCACGCAGACCAGAAGCTCATTGATCGGCACTAAGCAGTTCTCTTCACACCGAAACTTAACATTTCGGCTATGGGAGGGCTCCACAGATAGCCTCCACACCCACATTCTAAGTTTGTTGGAGGTCCAGACCTTGTCGATCAGCTCCATTCGTTCTGCGTCTGCGGCTGCGGCGGACATAAGGACAGGATCACGAGCGCTACGTGTATTCCGACCATATGTACCACGAAGCATCAAGTCCCCGTATCGAGGCGAGATCGAATACGATGCTTTCGCAAGACAGAACTTTTGGGAAACTGCCCTCTGCGCTTGTCCCGTCGCTAATGTCAGGAGAGTTTGGAAACTTGACGATCCAATTACAAGAGCAACATGACTTATCAAAGCTGACAAAGTGTTCTTATCATCCCCTTTTTCAATTCGCTTGCAGTAAACGGTAGTCAACGTGTGATCGCTTCACGCGGCCTTTGGGATTTTAGGGTCTTCCGGAAGGGTTGCTTCCCCTATGTTTTTGGTTGAACCACCTTTCATCTGAATTGGGACAGTGGAAACGAATGGCCTTGGAAACTACTGGAATCATGATAGCTACATGTAACTGCAGGACCTTTAAACACCTGGAATTTGATACCCTAGAAGTGTGCATCAACCATGCCGGAAACCCTCTTAACTCTTACATTGCTAGATGGAAATGTTGCACTCATGCCGAGACACCAACCTTAAAAGGCAACGCGTGATGGTAAGGCTGAACAACTAAACACGCAGTAGCCTTCTTGCGTATGTTGATCCCTCCCCTACCCAACATCTTTTTCCCTTTCATCATCTTCCATCATAGTCTCCTTGTCTTCCCGTTACTACCATGTCTACCTTCCTTTTAGTGTTATATCCTCGTTCCGCCTTCCCAATCTTGTCTCATGCGTGCAATCTGGGCCCCGGTGCGATCTGCTCCATATTCACGACTTTGGTCGCCTTTAGTGCTCGCCGTTTACCTTAATGAACGCCGTCTACCGCCATGAACGCCGTTCTCTGCCCCGAACATCTTTCCGCCTCAATTACGCCACTAAGTAAGAAGCAAAAAATATTTCTCGTCCACTGAAACGTTTCTGTTAACTTTCGCACCAGTACATGCAGCACATTCACTGACCACATGGACTCCCAGGCACACATGATGGACCGCCCCAGTCGTTCACACCGGGCTCCGGCTTACCTCCGTCACCAAGAAACCCCAACAAAAACGTAGCGCCGTTTACCTTGCATCTGCACTCTGTTCTGCTCGAGCTCGGAGTAATCCTTCCTATCTCGCTTACACTGTTGCGGCCATCTCGGAAGTGTGCCCCGACCAATCAGAACCATGTTCAAGCTCGTATACTACCCCAGGATTTAGACCGATGAGCCAGCTATTCACTGCAACGTTCATTGGTGAGGTCGGAGAATAGGACATCCTCATTGCAGCAGCTGAGGCATTGACAACGCATGCTGTTATGGCATTGCGGGCACATATCCTCCAGCCGCGCCTCACTTTTACCGGTCAGCTAGGGTTTGAATCCATTTACCGTTAGTTCGGGACTGGATCGCAGATGGCTGTATGCCCTACTACCGTTCATCTCGGAGGCATCGTCCAACCAACTAATATTTCTCCCTGTTACCAGGATGTATTTCCGCTCCCCGCTTTACTTGCATCATATCAGCCGTTGCTCAAGTACGAGGATGGCCAATGCATATCATATTTTAGACATCGCTTCAGCGCATGCCGAAATGATTCCGTCGGGTTTACTTCATGGAATCAAAACAAAACGCCTCATGGCTCGCTTCAAGATATTGGCATTAAGCGAAGCAGGGACTGTGATCAACTTGCAGAGGAGGATCTCCGGTAGACAAGGTCTCGGTGAGCAGGCCGGACGAGTAACATGGGGCGCACAGTGTGGCATAATCTATGCAACGAAAACAACATGATCGAAGCAATAGGGCGCCAGGTTTGTTGAATCAGGTACAGTAAGGGGCCCATGAAATCTGGATCAGCAAATCAAAGAGAGATTCGTGTCTACATCTAGAAGTGGACAAACCTGGCAAATGCGCAAGGTTCCTGCAAGCTTGAAGATGCATTAATCAATAAACGCGCTATGGTTGCATTAGAAGGAATATCATGACTTCACTACTACTCATCAATCAAACTATGTACAAAGCTATTGATTTCGCAACCCTGTAGAGAGTAATCTATTATAGTCTAGCAACTTTGGTATTACCTTGCTACAATGCTGGCTACAGGATGATATTTGGATGATACTTCACGATGATACTTCATGCTACCACCTGAATCTTGATATCTCAAAGAAACTCTACGACACTTGAAGTATCATGACTCTGCAACGACAGTAGTATGTTAACCCCATGAGCAGAATGATCATCCACGCATAGACCCGACTATCAAAGTCACGTACGTTCTCAAACGGACCTTCATTCGGAGCATCCGAAACCGACATCCCAGAATGCCGTACATACCATCTCCTTGCTGCGCCGACGAAATTGCAACAGACATGATTGAAATCACGCCGAAGTCAGAGGAATACCAGACTAAATGCAAATCCCTGGCAGTGCCTGCATGAGGCCATGGCCAGCGATCCTAGACAAGCGCGGTGCCGGCGATGTACACCATGTCGGACGGAGTAATAGAGTGAAAGGTGACTTGGTAAGTGCTGATGCTGCGCCTGCACCACATGAGTGGTCAGTGATCCGCGCGCAAAGGATTGGGTTATAGGCTACTATGCGATAGTACCTCACTTGTTGTGAGCAGTAGAACGCTAAGATGCTTTCCCCCATTGTCACATTATAGAATCGCTAGTGGCATTTATCATATGCGCATTATTGAAGATGGCGATAAAACAGCTAACGCATAAGACTATTTCCAAAACTTGGCAGGGCACGTTACATACCGCTTTCTGGGGTGGAGCGAATTGCGCGTGCCGTAAATCGACACTTGCTTCATTGTCACTTAAAAATTTATATGATAATAGGGACTTTCTAAACCCTAGAGTGGCGTTGTGAAAACAATCTCTATGGATATTACTCAGCAGAACTGGATGGATATGCGCTCCTCTGATGGGCTGGACAGGTCATCCATAGTACATGCAATACCAGTCCAACCGAGTCAAATTGTTCATCAATACGAGCTAGGTAAGCAGGATAATAACATTGTAGTTGAAGAGTTGTTCGAAGAGATCGAGCAGAGCAATGTAGCCGATAATTATGACACGCTGATGCTCTCTGTGAAAGATGTGGATTTCTACATTTCGGAAAGCCAAAAAAATAAAATAAAGTCTTGTATTAGGCTTAAGATGAAAGGACAGTTATAAGGCTGCATACTTTTATAGCACTAGATTATTTCGACGGTATGCTATTTCTCAAGCCTCGTCAGATCGCTATCATATCCTCTGGATACCCCATCGGATTCGGGTTCGCGAACGAACTACAAGCCCAGTTGATGTCAAAGTCGAAATTGAAATTCAAAGCATCAAGGGGTACGGCTTCCAAGATCTCTGGGACCCGGATATCCTCATCTCTTAGACTCAATATCTCCCGCGCAATAATTCCCATGCTATGATACTCTCGCTCTCCAGCCGGCCAGAATTCGCCTGCAGAAATACTGTTAGTGTGCAAGCTCCAGTGCGACTCGGGGACAGAGGCTACATACCAAGCATCTTCAGCACACCCATGTTGAGCCGTATCTTGTCCCTTTCTAGAGACAGCTTGGGTTCTTTGAAGATATAACGACACGCGGAGAGGTGTGCGATGGTCATCAGTGTGATCATGCAGATGATAAAGGGCGTGTGCTCGCTAAAGCGAGTGGGTAGTGTCAAAAGACTGTTTAACTTTTCAACCGAGAAGAGCACCTTGGCGGTGTGGATATGCGCCTCCTCTTTAATCGCGTCGTTTAACTCTGGAGGCGGTGGTGGTACACACTTGGAAACTGATTCGATAGGGAAGTACTTCAACGTGGAAAGTTGGCGGTGGAGGTCGACAATATAACTGCTATAGATCAGTTTACGCTGGCAATATCATCCGAAAATGGCATCATACGTGTGCATCAAGATATTTGCCTTGAAAAGGTGCTCATCGACACTGCCATCATCTCTAAGAATTCTTCTTTTCGATGCCGGCAACAAGGAGCACCACGCTGTCATCATTGTGTCGGCATTCTCCGCAATAACCTTTGCATTCTCTATATCGCCAATGCGGCGGGTTGCGAGCACTCGATTGACCCCATGAGTGAACCCAACAAACTGCGCGAACGACGAAAACTCGACATCTGAGAACTCTCGTACACCATAGCTTCGTAATGACTGTGGAGGAGGAATGTTCTACAAGGTCTGGGTCAGCCTAGGGTCGAACACCAACGCAACGCTAGAGCAGGCTTACTCCTGAGGCATACTGATACTCTTCACATGGCAAATCGGTGGTTGTTTGGATCATACCCGTTTGCGTGGGAAAAGAGTGTGTGCTGCCAGCAATATGTGCATCAGTGATGTAAATCATCCACCAGGTGCGCCTCCAACTTTCTTCTAGGACTGGGTCTCCCTGGCCGTATTGTGCTGCGAATTCGACTCTCTGCATTCCTAGGTTCAATGCGCCTCGTATAACATCATCTAGCAATTCTCTCCCTCTCTCTCGCTCATGGCACCAGTAAACTGCAATCGCATATAACAGTAGCGCCTGGAGATAAAAAGGGCTTGAGGGTCCGGAACGTGATTGTGCCGAGGTTATGGCCTGCAGCGCGGCTTTTGCCAGAGGTTCTGAGTCAATCGAGTGCGTGAATATAGAGCCGATATAAAGCAGAACCGGAAGCAAGACTTCAGACGCCACACGCTCGCTGGCGATCCGTAAACGCAGTGACCATCGTGGAAGTATGCATGGGTGCGAGACATGAAAGTAGGTGTAGTATTGAGACAAGAGTTGATCGATTTGAGTCCGCGTGAGCTGTATGGTACCTAGTGTGATGTTCTCTAGGTTCGATGCAACTTCTAGGCTATCAGACACGCTATGGGCTGAGCTTCCCGCTGAACCAGATCCAGACGATCGGTTGCTCCCAGAAGAGTGACTGTCTACAGCTGTCCCAAATATCTCGTCCCATTGTGGAGTATCCTGGTCTTGGATGCCGTTCGATACTTCGTCTACTACCTCTTGCAACGGTGCTGTATTAGGACGACGTGGCCGGCCACCACGGCGTGACTTTTGATATTCACAAAATTTTCCGTCTGTCAAACAGCGATTGCAGTTCGGTTGGCGTGCATCACAGCGAACCTTGCGCGACCGACATTGTATACATGCGAGCGCAACCCTGCGAATGGGCCGCTTCGTATTGGTAGGCAAGGCAAGGGGAAAGTCAAGTGGAGTAACTTCCATCGAAAGGTTTCAGAGCAGCAAAAGTAAATTCTGAATCGCGCTAGCAGCCCTGGGACCTCTTTACCTTTATGGATAAAATTGACACAAGGATCGTGATCGCGGTGACTCGTCGACCGACTCCCCGTGAGGATAAAGACGTAAGAGCGGAGAAACAAGAAAATCGGAGTCGAACGGGAGTTGTGCCCTTGTGCCTTTGTCCAAAGTGACCTATAGGAAGACAAGGCGGATGAGTTCCGCTGCAAGAGCAGACTTGGCTGTGCTTACTAAAGTCCACACTCCCTGACTGCGCCCGTCCCCTGACGCAGGTATTCCCCCAAATGTGCAGGCTGACATGCATTTTGTGTTTCGAGATGGCGATGCTGTAAGCTGCTCCGATTCCGTTGGAAGTTGCTCCGAATTGTCTAAAGCACACGTGACATGCACGTTTCCGCCAACATCCCAATGCTGAGGATGAAGCAAGCCATCACTCTTACAGACTACTGAGATGTTCCACGCACAAGAAGTAGCTCACCGAATACTTCCATCAAAGTACGCCAGAACTCTGATTTCTTCGCTTGTGGTATGCAGTCTTTCCTTCGAGACGATTTAAAGCATCGTACGAAAAATACTACACCACCAGTTAATGCCAACCCATAAATCGAGCTCAAACGCAGAGGTCTTTTTATTTTCAATGCGGAATTTCTGTTGTCCCAGGACCAGTGTTTCGCCTCCACAATCAAGAAGCATGTCTGTGCGCTTGCCTAATCATCGTCGACCTTCATCGCGCTGCCTCAGCGCCTCCTTGCGTCCCCAATAGAGTAAACGGCCGTCCCTTTAGTTGAGCAATGCTGGCGCTTTTTTGGCTAGCCACCCCATAAGTAGACTTAAACATACGCACATGGCTTTGTAATTCGCGATAAGAGTATGAATTCTGGAGTTCTTAATTGTCCAGCCCGTGAACTCATTGCCCAACCACGTAAAATCGCCCTAAACCCTTTCATAGGCCGATGGTGCATATCCATCTCCTACAGTTCGACATGATTCCGAAAGGATTGCTTTCAACCCACGTATCGAATTCATATTCGAGTGGACGTTAAAGATCCTTGGTGTAGCTGTAGTCGTGCTTTCGGCATTTGGGCGCCGATATCATACCAAACAACGAACGATGGCAACAGGGGAACACATGCCTCGCAAAGACAAATCTTGAAGCATCTCAGCTATATGAGTGCTCGAGCTTCGACAGCAGCGGGCTTACAACACTTAGGCGCAAGAGCATTAGCTGAGGAACAAACGTGTCTCAACTACCTTGGAATGCTGAGGGTAGGGGAGTTTTCGATGGAAAGGCCAATCAGTTTTCTGCTTGCGCAAGTTTGGACACGAATTCGAACATTAACAGTGTAGTTTCAGCGATGTGAAGCCCATCGCGCACATCCAGAACTATCACTGCGAGTCGACGTACTTTTGCGACCTACACTACTTTGACACCTCACACTGTAGTCCTAACGCATTCATTCAAATCCATCAAACCCGGAAGGCTCGTCCGCCAATGGGAGCTCAGCAAACATGGTAATGATTATATTGGGAGCAGCAGTCTCTGTCACACATATCGTGGGTGTCGTATGTCTGATTCTTCTCATGAGACGGCGCCATCGCTCTCTCAAAATACCCGGAACAGTGTCTTCTATTCACCAATTATGTCAAATAACCCAAATTCATATAGCCATGAGCATAGACACACAGATAGGTAACAAAACAAAAGGACTGTATCAAGGAGTGTGATGGGACTGCCTCACAACATCGGAAAGACAGAATACATGTACGTCCGCACCTCGGCGCACCGCAATGTTTGTGTAACAGTTCAACAGCTTAAGCTCGGGTTGAGAATATTGCCTATTTCATATTGACTACAAACCATTACGCGAAGGCTGCTCGCTCTCGCGGTTCTCGGAAAGCAACAAAGTTCTTATCATGACCTCATGATAATCACCTAGTCTCGATGTGGGTCTACCATTTCTTACGCAGGTCCTTGCTGTGAAGAAGCCGGCTCCCAAGCATGAGAAGTGACCCGAAAATCAGCGCAGCTCCCTAGCCAAGGTCAGCGACAGCACTAACGAAGTAACGTGTGTACCTACTGATAACAGTATTAACCATCTGTATCCGTCCTTGTTGTGAGAATTTGTAATTAGTGCACCCCCAATCGGTATTCCCACCAGACTCGCAATAGCAACAACGCTGTAAAATGCACCTATACGAGCTCCCAGCTTATCGTCGGGCGTGATCTGTCCGACAACGGGAGACGGCAAGGATGTAACACCGCTGGTAGTGAAGCCGTAAAGGCATATGAAAAGAATTAGGACTGCAAGGGAACTACTGGGGAGCCAGAGGAATAGGCAAAGGCAACCTGATAGAAGGGCAAGAGGCCAGACCAGATTCAATCGACCAATATGGTCACCTAAGAGGCCTCCACTGTCAAATGTTAGCAAACAGACTACTTCCTGGGAAAGATAGCGTACAAGACTGCTCCAAATATGCTACAACTGTTGAGTATGCACAAAAAGTATTTGCTGATAGTGTTGTCTGGGTACGCAGCATTTGTGTATGACTCTGAGAAATGATTAGTGACGCCGCAGGTCAAGTTAGACCATGAATTTCGGACTTATATAATATGACGGTATGTATAGCCCAAGCACAGAGAACCAAGTGCCGACACAAAAGACTGCATAACGAAGATCAAGAAATCCTCTGAAGTCGATAAGAGCACCACATCTCCTCGGATTACTTGTGCCGCTTGGCAAGCTTGTCGAAATACACAACGCAATCGAATAGCAGAGCCTTCTTAAGTTAGTGAATTCAGAGTAATGGCATTGAGCATTACGTACGCAATCTTGAGCGCCGTTAGGCGCAATGCATTTGCGAAGCCCACAGTTGGCAGCAACCTTTCGAACATAAGCGGGAAACCAATACCGCCCAGCGCAGAGCCTGTAGATACCAGTCCCATGGCTAGAGCACGCCGCTCCTTAAAGTGTTGACCAACTACTGTCAGTGCCGGTTGAACTCCAAAGGCGATTGTAGTACCCATAAGCAAGCCTTGCGTTAGAAAGATGTGCCAGAATTGTCCTGGTTGGGCGAAAGATAGCATGAAAAGAGCAATAATTGTACCCATCCCTGATCCCAAGTAAAGGTACTTGTATTTTGTTAGTTTGGCAATGATAAGCTCAGGGGGGCTACTGACCTTAACTCCATATCGGTCGCACAGCGCTCCAGATATGGCGGCGAGTGAGTTCATAAGAGCCATCTGCAGTGTTCCTATGAAAGCGATAGTAGCCGTTGGGGTGTTTTTGAGATATTCGTTGGCGTAGTAGTTCTGAAAGAAGCCGAAGCTGTTCATAATGCCAAATGAGGCATAATAAACGAGAATTGAGCCAACAACGGTAAGCCACGCCGCATGGCCACCCTCGCGTCTCTTCGATTCACATGACTCGGTGTCAGTGGAGGAGTCCGAGGCGCGGCGCTCAATGTTGCTGATGATTTTTTCAGTCATTGCGTGGGATGTGTGACGGAGCAAGCTACAGAGAGCACATATAACTTACATTCCAGTCCGGTGTTGACTTTGTACATATAGTCAAATTCCCCTGATTTCGGTTGAGTGCCACCTCCGCAACGTCTTCAAATCAAGGTCCGACAGAATGTGATGTTGCTATGTCATTCGAGGCACTTGCGGAAGGGAAGGGCTCGGTATCTTGCGTCGTGAGCACTTGAGAGCCTTACCATTGTTCTCATCATGTGCTTGGTACATTCTTGCATAATGCTTGGAATGTATCTTCAACCTTGGGCATGATCGCCATAGTGCCAGTGGGATGGTGGTACCGGGACTTGTTGCCTGGAGACGGCCCACCCAATGAAACATGGAAATTGTGCGTTGAGAAATAGAGCCCTCAATCTGCTTGGCTCCTGATTGCGACATCACAACGGGCTGCATATGCGCACGCAGCTCGGATGTATTCCGCTACCGGGTATATGGGTTATTTTCTGTTTCGTTGTGGAGATTGTATTAGGTACGTAGTCTCACACAAGACGTCATCCCGCGAGATGGAATATAAAGTTATCAACTTTTGCTCAAAGGGACCGGGACAATTTGACAGCCGTTTCGTGGTACGTATGATATAGCGCAAGCACTATAACGTAACAGGTAGGTATGTTACTCAGAGCATAGCTAGTGGGGCCTTTAAAGTAAGTCACAAACTTTGGCGAAGATCAATCATAGTATCTAGAGCACATGAGAGCTATAAAGTTGTGACTGTGTGATGGGAAGCGGGAATAAACTTCTCTAGATCTAGTATTGGCTTCGATGAGAGGAATACTGGTTTGATAGAAGTGGCTCAACGGAGCCACTTGTAACGACCAATATCAACGTTCCAGAATGTATCGCTGCCCTACTCTATCCATGCCGAACGTTTGTAATGAACCACCTCGAGGTCTAGACCTTACATCATCGTATCCTCGGTTTCGCTTCTTAATTCTGCTAATGCCTGAAGCCATCTATAAGCTTTCTCTATCTGTGGCCGATGGCTTTCCTCCAACGGGTCGAGGGGCACACTCTCAGCGCCCTTTCGCATCTCGTAGATTGGCTCCCAGCCCAGGCTGTTGTGCATATTTATTTGATCGGTAGTTATTCCAGCCTCGCCCCAAACAGCACAACCTTTACTATCATATTCGCGTCGAGTAAAATAGTCCTTAAACTTTTCCTCAATATCCGGGAAAGCGCTGATTCTTGGAATGCGTTTTTGCCCAGGGAGGGCTCGTCGGTGAAAAAAGCGAAATCGCCGACCAATCATAACCAATATGGCGAAGTCATCGTCACTATACCTTCATTAGTCCAAATACTTACATGTGGAAGAATCCTAAGCAGTCTGCGAGACTCACGTGACATCTCGTCCTATCAGCCATGCTCTTTGTTGGTATTGTTCAAAGTCCTTTGTCGCGCATTCCATCGCTTCTGAAATGGCTATATCCCAGCATTCTGGCGAGTCTTCGCAGGGCTGTTTTGCCCAGGCCAGTCCGTAAGCCAACATCTCCACTTCTTTGGCCGTACGACGGCCTCCAAGATACATACAAGTGTTCCTGGGCGTGATACCGATCTGCTTCATAGGTTTGGTATGCCAGTAGTTGTGACGGTTACTACCAGGTCCGCACCCGAAGATCCCCATTGGATGGAAGAAAGCGGCACAGTGCAGACCCATGACATCGCCTGAAGAAACAAGTATCTGTTGTGATGGTAGAAGCCTTTGGAAGACGTCGTACCCAAGGCATGGACTATGGACATCAGCGGTGGTCGTATTCTGGCCAAAGTATGTATTTCGGAACGACTCCATATAGACTCGCGTGTACTCGGAGCTGACTTCAATTGAGCCTAAGTAGCGTGGCATGTGTGACATGTCTTCATCAACCGTGGTTCCAGTAACAGCAGGCAAAACATTGTACTTCAAGAACGCTAAGGTCAAGGCCTGATCTGGCACAAAACTTGCGGTACCATCGCAATGACCAATTGTAGGGATCCAATGAAGGGTGTCTTGAGCTTCGGATGGTTTGATCAATTGAAAGGGACCAAGATTACCGGCCACGGCATGATAACATAGGGGCTCCACAGATTCTGGTTGAGAGATCAGCTTAAGTTCATTGCTCATGCAGAAGACTGTGGAAGCAAAATCACGAAAGGCTATCGACACAGTGAGACAGGCGAGTCGGGTGGCCGGATCGACATAAGCAATGATATTTTCGTAAACTTCATTGGGAAATATGCCTAACGAGGTGCCTGATGGATAGAGCCTGCCGATAGCAATCCGTCAGCAAAGTCAGTGGCTTTACGTTAAAGTGCAAGAAATATACTTACGACTCTCGAGCTGTCGCTTCAAAAATGTGAGTAAGCGCACTGAAGGTGTCAAGATTCTCATTGTCCTCCCATTGGGCGATGAATTGCTGATACGCTGCAGTTTTCTTCTGCTTTTCGGCTTCGGAAGCGTGCTGCATTGTTTCGTCTGGGGTTCGATGGTCCGTATCTCCCTCAACGATTTGGCCATCTGCCACAGCTTGGCGATTGGGCTCGTCAGCTTGTACATCTCTAACACGCGATGTGTCCACAAAGTGGAGTCGCTTGGTGTGTTGGATTTCCTCCCCCGCCACGCGTACTAGGACAACGTGAGCAATGGAGATGATAATGGCATTGAATCGCGTCCTTCCATCATTTTTGCCGTAGTTCACGACATCAACGATAGCACTCTTAATCCTATTCTCAGAAGTGAGGTCACGGTTCAGGGAGATTAACACTCCAAGCAGCCAATAAGTGGTGCCGACAGGAGCGCTTCCTGGACGGTTGTTCTCTAGATGGTAACCCTGGAAAATTGCTGATGCAAATTCAGGCACCTTATCATGTTCCAGTGGCTGCAGCATGGCAAACGGTGCCCTCAGTGTCTCTTCGGTTTCACGTGTCCTCGTCACCATGCGCAGCAGAAGAGGAGAACACGAGCATGTGCATAGTAAGGTGTAGGCTGCCTCCCGGAAAATGAAATCTTCCGTGGGAGTGGCATACTGCGCTTGCCGAAGTAGCTTTGAATAGTTCTTTAACATTGCCTTGAGGACATGTCTCGCAACAGTTGTGATCGGGCGTTTAGAGAGTAGTAAAGACTGTTTAGGAGCGACGAACGATGTTGAAAGCTCATCGTAGGCTGAGCCGTTGTCTCCGCGGGTATGTAACATGGGGAGGATGGAGGAAGTAATCCCAGTGTCCGCAGCAATGCCTATGTGGTTTTCATCTTCTGGAATCCAGGCCAAACGTGCTTGACGGAAGGCAGCCGAGTGGAAGCGCTCAGCATTCTCGAGTAACGTGACCCAATGTTTAGGGATTGTAGGAAGATAGAAGTAGGAGTTGCCATTGATGCAGAAGATCTCGCGGTCGAGATCGATGACATACACCCATTTAATGTTCCTAATAAACAATTACCACGTGGAGGACAAGGTAAATGTGCTCAAGAACTTACCAGTCGGGTTGTGGGGGTCCGTTGTAGTCTGGCAAGCATGCAAGATCATCCACACCACATGCGGACAAGGGCAACATTTGGCCATTACTGGCCTGAACTTGATTGACAGTAAAGATGGTTTTGTTAAGACGGGCTTCCGCATCAGTGTACTCTGCACGTTTTCGCTCCAGCCATTTGCGGTACTCAGTCGGTTCGGAAGGAATCATCGCCACCAAAGTCTCCCCTAGACCCTCAGGATACGAGTCCCTGAAGAAGGAAGTTATTAATTCTGTTGTGTCAAGGTGAGGCGAATCAACACTCACAAATGATTGTAGAAGACATAGTAGCGTCCATGCCACTTGTACACAAAATAGCCACGTGTGCCCATGGTGACTGTTGAAACCCAGCAATGAAGGATTATCTTCGGAGGATTAGTTAAAGAGTACCTCAGCTTCAAGCTACTAATTTCAATTACAATATAAAGGATAGAAGTCACATACGCATGAAAGCACTTGTTGATCATCGCGTCCAATCAAATTATCGTGACCCGCAGTCACCGGTTTCACTAGGCAACAGCAAATCCTTGCATTGTACTGCATGCTTTACCTGCGGACACCTGTGAAGTCAACACTGCTGATTGGTAGTAAGCGACTTAGCGATATGGTGGGCCTATAACAAACGCCGAGAGCCTGGACAATTTTTAGTGCTCACGGCTTGTCTTACTAGACATGTCTAACGCAGCAGCATCAACTGTGCAATCAGCTGGTTTAGCCTTGCTCCAATGTTTCTCGACTAGTCTGGCCATTGCCCATAAAAGGAAGACACTTCAGCGTATGAGAATGACAATTCGCATTGCAGGTAGCGGGACAGCGCAGGTGAAGTCAATCTTCAATGACGTCATTTAGGCAGAGCTTCCTCATATCATCAGCATCAAGCCGTCTTCTGTACATCCTGACGCATCACATTTTTTCTATATCCACGCGGATTTACAAGTGTCTACATATCGCGATCATGTCGCAGTCTGAATCAGTAGAGAGTACCAAGGCTGCATGGTTCGAGGAGAATCCGACCGAAAGTCAGACCCTTCCAGCCCCGACCCGCCACATTCTCGAAACTTACAGCGGCATTCCAACAAACGAGGTCTTCAACCACGTCGTCAAGCTACGCGATGAAGCCTGGAAGGTGTTCCCATATCCA
The DNA here is from genome assembly GCA_020747015.1 of Pyrenochaeta sp. MPI-SDFR-AT-0127. Classification (NCBI taxonomy): domain Eukaryota; kingdom Fungi; phylum Ascomycota; class Dothideomycetes; order Pleosporales; family Cucurbitariaceae; genus Pyrenochaeta; species Pyrenochaeta sp. MPI-SDFR-AT-0127. The sequence goes on along the minus strand of JAGTJM010000001.1, from coordinate 1,279,816 downwards.
TGTATTGGGCAATTCCGATTCATGGAGCCCAGCTTTGCAGGACTGGAAGAGTATGACGAGGTTGTAGAACGCCTTTGCAAAGGCCAGAAGCTACTTGACATGGCGTGCTGCTTTGGACAGACCACCCGCGAACTGGTTGTTGGAGGGGCTCCTGCAGTGAATATTTATGGATGCGATCTTCAGCCTGGGTTTATCGAGCTGGGTTACGAGCTGTTCAAGGACCGCGAAAAGCTCCAATCCAAGTTCTTAATTGCAGACATTTTCGATTCCAACTCGGCTCTGGCAGATTTGAAAGGCCACTTTGACATGGTCTATGCTGGGTCATTCTTTCATCTGTGGGGCAGGGAAGGTCAAGTGAAAGCCTCTAAAGCTGTTGCGGCACTGCTGCGTCCTGAGCCAGGCTCAATGATCCTGGGTCGTCAGGTTGGAGCAGTCGAGGCTGCCGAACAAATCAGTCCAACGGGTACCATGTATCGCCATAATGTGGCAAGCTTCAAGAAGATGTGGAAAGAGGTAGGTGATGATCTTGGGGTCACGTTTACAGTAGAGGCAACCCTGAAAGTCCTCAGTAGCGACCATTTAGATTGGCATGCGGACGGGACAAGACGGATCTGGTTCGTGGTCCGCCGAGAATATTGAGTTAGACGCACAACGCATGAGATGCGCGTGGCCTGCACACGATCACTTGAAGATTCGCTGAAGCCTTCGGTGGCTTGCAATTTATACTTATCCACGACGACCGAGCACATTTAAAATGAGATGTCGTTGACTGAACTCCAAGTTGATATTTTGTAAGATGCATCTTCGGACCTTGCAGATCGATGTGATCTTCAGGAACCTCAGAAACATGCCGCGAAATCTAGCACCGACCAGTAATCTCTTCGCATCCCGGCTGGGCGATCTTTCTCTAGCGCCGACGGTACCTGGGGTACATGAGCTGTGTAGCTATTTTTATGTCTGCGGATCGGTACTGTGCGGGTCAACACGCGATTTTGCCGGGTCTAGAAACCAGGATATATAACATCACGGCGCGTACCCCAACCACCTTCACTATATGTATATTTCTCCATACATGCCAATACTTCTTTCTCTCTTTCCCTTGGACGGCTAATTCCACATCTCAATGGTTCTACCACATCTTCGGTACCACCAAAGGCCTGGCTGCAGGCCGTCCTGCGATCTTGTTTCGGCATACGTTCGAGACAAGAGTCTTTTCGACTGCATCTACCGACAAAATATGAGCCATAGTCCGTGTTCATCTACCAAGGTAGCAGTAGCGCAAGGTTTGAGCCCCGACATGCTCGCCTCTGGGCTTCAAAATGCCTAAAGCGTCAGTTTCCATCTATTTCCAAATGAAGTGTACTAGACTACGTACGATTTTACCGCTTGTTTCACTATACAGCATGCCAGAGGCGATGATTTTTCCAAATTTGCTATAAGTAGGCAGCGTTCACGTTCAATTGCCGTTCATTCTCAGCTTCGGTGTCCGCTCACTGTCGAGAAACGTATCATCGCCATTCAAGCTCTCCGTACACGGCGATATGAGGCCCTCTTTGATCTTTGCTGCGGCTCTTGCTGCCAGTGTAGATGCAGCTGTGCTTAATAAGAGGCAATTTGGACATCCAGATGGTACGTAGTCATGCTCAATTGATGGTGATAGTAGATTCGGTGGCATTCAGCAGACCACGTACAGCACATGACTTTATAGACGAAACCCCACAGTGAAGACCTTTTTGAACTAACTGGGAACCAGTGACTGCTTGCGGTTTGGATGCATTCGTAGGACACACTTCCGAGGCGCTACTATTCTGTAGCAGCATTCTAAAGTCCGGAACTGCAACCGAGACAGTTACTCGCGGCGTGACGACAACCACAACTAGCACCAGGAGAGTCACAACGACAGTGTACCCCCCGACAACCCGTCGCCCGACACCAACACCTACGCCCACTCCTACACCTACTCCCACTCCCACGCCCACTCCAACTCCAACACCCACTCCCAAGGTAAGCATTTCCAGAATAGCACATGACAATCGACTAATCTCAAGTGTAGCCATCATCTTCTCCAGTTCCTCAGCCATCCTCATCGCCATCGCCATCTCCCGTGCAACCATCTTCAACCATTATCACTTCTCCATCGCCGTACGTTCCCTAACCTGAAATTTTCTTGCCGCCCCCAAAAAAGCCCGGGAAAAAAGATCACTAACAAAGTAATTCAGAGCCCCTACTGCCATTGGCTGCGGCATTGTGGCGTACGTAAAGACGACGCCAGCATACTACTTCGAGTCCAGCGGAACGAAGAACACCTTCACGGCGTGCCAAGCGCTCTGCCAGGCCGACGCAAAGTGCAAGAGCTTCGGGTACGGCGAGGCAAACTGCATGCTCTTCGATGTCCCCGCGTAAGTCCTCCCTTGCTTCTCTCTGCGATGCCCCCTAAACGGTAAAAACCACTCGACTAACTTCCCATCCTCATAAAAAGTGCCGAAAATACGAATTACAACCCAATGTCCCCATACACATTCTACGACTCTGCATGTCCCAGTGAACTCCCCGTGCGCAGGCGCCAGCTCGACTTCACCATTGGGCCTGGCACCGGCGTTACCATTTCCCTTGGCCTGGGCAGTCCGCGCGAGATCAGCTCCGCGTGCTCGTGCTTTATTACAAAGGGGCCGGCTGAGACGACGGTGAGCAGGACGGTGACGAGTTCCGTAGTGAGAACGCTTACGTCGACGTCGACGGTTACGCAGACGGCGTCGGTGAATGGTGCGGCCGCTGAGGGCGCGTGAAGTGTTTGATGGGGTGTAGTGGTTTTGAGGGTTAGAAAATGGGAGGGGGTTAAACTAGAGAAATGGATTAAATAAATGTTACTTTGTTTGAATTTATGCCATTCAATTGAAATCACACTATTTTTTCTTATATCCGAGATTGCGACTGAGATACTGAGATTTTTGGTGCTGATTAATGGTCGGCTTTTCGTGCAATCGTAGTCTAGCTGAAGAGTACATGACTTTCCTGTTCGTCATCATCTACTCTTATGATGCACTTGACCCAGTCTTTTGTCTTGTTTGTCCCCCAACCAGCTTTTCAGATTACACACGGCCCGCTCGACAGCGTCGTCCATTGATGCATTTTCCTAGCAGAAGCCCAACCCTCCAAGTGCATGCCTCCCTTTCTAGCATAGATACTGGATGATGATCGAGCATCTCGTGGACTGCTGAACTCGGTGGCGTGCAAATTGTACTACTCTCTGTCTCCTGCATTGACCAAATACCATGCGCCAGCTAATACCAAACAACAAATATAGATCGTCGCCTGCAGCCCGGCCCGTGCCGAGCGTGGCGTGGCCAAAGTTTGGCCTAGCGGACGTTTCTCCGTCGATCAAATGTGGAAGTTATGCGGCTGAAGGAAGCGAGGAGGCAACGACAATCGTTCGAGCGAGCGCCGATCACTGTGCTTGTAAGCTGGCAAAGGGCACAAGACGAGTGTAGGAGCCGAGCGAGCGCGCAGTATCATTCAGAATGCCAAGGCAAATGAGAAAAGGGTATAACATGTTCATAAAATGCTTACTGCTGATATCAAATGGAGAAAGAGGAAGAGGAAAAGGAAAACGCCGCCTAAGTATGCAGTTGGCCCACGTCAGAAAACATGTCTACCGGCCTTTCCTCGAATAAACGCCCTCTAGAAGAAGGAAAAACGCCATGTAGAAAATATTCGCGAGAACAAATTATTCGGTACAGTAGGGGTATCTGCGCATCGGAAATTGGTTTGCCGTGCTCGGTCACTTGGTTGCTCGCTCAGATGGTAGGGGAAAAAAAGGTCGTAGGTGGGCGTGCGCAATCGTGTCTACCGAAGTTCGCTCGCTCGCTCACTCGCTCATGTCGCATATGCTGGCTCGTCGCAGAAAGATGTCTTCCAGGGCCCTACTGGCCCTCTGGTCTCCACACATCCTTGTGTCCCTTCTTGCCCCAGAACTCCTCGAACCACTCCTGGCACTTGCCGCCAACCCAGCAACCCGCAAAGTGGACGAGAAGATCGCCGTCACGATAGCCCATGTTGTCGCCGCCTTGTACGTAGGCATTGAACTTGCGCTGTGGGTAGATGCCAACATGGTTCCGGACAAGCTGATGTTCTAGCATCAGATGCTTTAGTGCGTCCTGCTCGGCGCCGTTGTGTTCCTTGCCCATCAGCATGGAGTAATCCGTCATTGTCTCGAGCAGGTATCTTGTGAAAGCGGTGCGGCGGAAGAAGGTGCTGCCAGTGTTGACGCTCTGGTGGTCTTGCGTGATCAGGATGTCGATATCCTCGACGCGGAAATCTTTGGGGGTGTTGATGTAGGTGGGGTTCTTCTTGAGCTGGCCATCGAGGATGGGCGTGTCGCGCATGAGGCCGCGCTTGATGGCGTCAGGGCCGACAATCTCGTCGACGAGGTCGTAATCCGGGTTCATCATGATGATGTCCGTGTCGATGAGCCAAACCCACTCAGCGGAAGGGTACAGGTGGAAAGCTTCGGCCACGGCGGGGATCTTGGACCATGTCTATGGCGCATCTGTCAGTTTCTGCTTGGTGCTACTGGGGCGCTGCCACGTCGGCCACTTACTCTGTGCGCCTCGCCAATGTCGTAGCGACTTGTGTTGAGCCAGAGGTTTGTGTAGCCATTTCTCTGGCAGTACTTCTCTCGGTCGTCGAGCACTCGCTCGAGCACGTTTGGAATGGCGCTGTTGTGGCCGCCGCCATCGCTCGCCGTCAGCACAACAATGTCCCTGGTCCGCGGCTTCCGCGCATAGCCCTTCCAGCCATTTGCATGGTCTGGCACTTGCCAGTCCCACTCTGGCTGTGCTTTGAAGTATCCAGGCTGCGGCTTGTCGTTGTTTGTGACGACGGGTATTATGGCTTCGGCAGGTGCGTAGTTCCGGTAGTAGTCGACTGGCACATCGCCGTAGAATCTGAAGAGAACAATGAAAATGGTGATGATGGAGATGGCAAGTATTACAGATCTACAGACAGGCAGTTAGCAGCTGAGACGGCCGTGTTTCCTCGCAGTGGAGCGGTGTTGAGCCATGTGAAACAGGCCGCTGGCACAGGGCGTGGAGACGCGGGCAGTCCTCGGGCAGCCCTTCTGGGGGGGATAAGCTACTTACTTTCGCGGTAACGACTGGAGCAGCTGCATCTTGTTGTGGGCGAGCGTGGTGAAGGAGCGCGACATTGGGACATGCAGCGAACACGGTGGACGGGGAGGAATTATTAGGGGAGATGAGGCAGGATGACGGTCGCAGGGCCCCTTCATCAGTGTTAGATAGAGACACCCGCCAAAACGGATCTGGCACCGAGTCAGCAATGGAGGCGCCGAACTGGGCTACCTAGTGGCTGACTGACGCAAGAAACGGTTTCGGTTGGCTGAACTGTCGCCTTCAGACCAAATTTTGCCTCTAACGGGAACCCTATGCGAGCTAATTACAGCGACATGCACGACATGGGTGGCCGCCGTCAGCCACAACGTTTGACGCGAGGGCACCCACCCACACATTGGCCTGACAGCCTCGCACGCCACCGGTTTTTAGGCTCCTTCGCCGTGAAGCCAAGCAGGAAAAAACTTGTCGCGCACAGAGGTGAATGAACAAAGACGGCGCTGGGCAGTGTCGCACGCGTGTTCCAAAACGGGACCGCGCAGCAGAATACGAAAGTGTCTTGGTTGGCACGAATTGCAGCTCGTATTCGGTGCAATGTCACCCATCGCCACATTGGGCGAGTCCATGCTGAGTAACCCTTATCTGCCATGGTAACACCATCGTCGACATTCAGACTGTGGTGAGATTTGGCCAATTTCGGGTATTTGGGAGAAGCACCTAACGCGGCCGAGGCACGGCACAGGCGCCCTGGCTACGGCTCTTAGGGTTAGGCGTCACAAATGGCGAATTTGACGGACATTCCCTGCGACACTGTGAATATTTGTATTCGATGGCCCCCCATCCATGTTTGCAAACACACCTGGATACCAGGCTCATGGGCACAATGACCTTGCAAGGCACGCACTGTGCGATCGCCATTCGCTTTCAACGGGTATCCCGGAAGCCCTAGTTTAGCTCCGATTTTGCCCGCTGCCATCGAACTTTGAACCCACCCCAACGCCATCATAGCTACTACACCTTGTAACCCCTCCCACTCCGCCAACATGGTTCCATTCACGCAGCTTAATTCAAAGGCTGAGTACGAGGCCTGCGTCAAAGTCGCAACCGGGAAAGCCGTCCTCGTCGCTTTTTGGCCTGGCGACATCACCTCCAACACCGTCATCTCAGCGCTCCAAACATACTTCCCCAAGTCGTCATATACACAATTCCAGATCGTTGACATATATTGCTTCGACGTCTACGCCCTGCCAGAGCTGGCGACTGAGCTGGACGTGACCTTTGTGCCGACGCTGATGTGGTTCATGGACGGGGTCATGGATGCCATTGTCTGGCATCAGGGCGTTGCCGTGCAAGGGGAGAGCGTAGAGAAGGGTGTTGGCAGGGTAGTGGATAGGATCAAAGGAGCAGAGATCGGGGAGAGTGACGATGACAGCGATTGGTGATGAGCTGGGGCCGTGAAGATCGTTATGCAGGGGCCACCTGTAAAAAATGCTGGGGAAAGAAACATATTCGCCCAAGCTCGCACCGTACATATGAGAAGAATCAATCACCATTCCAAGGATGAACACTCCATGTGCTGAGTCTGAAAGCAAAATGAGATCAGAATTAGTTTTCGCATCCTCCTTTGTTTCATGGCGTCGTTGCGCACAAGAGCTGGACGTGGAAACGTGAGGGAAATAGCGATTACCGCCTCTTTCAGCGCATATTTTTTCCTCATAATGTAAACCGCCACGCCTTTGGACGTCATTTCTTCGCCTGTCAGGTTTCGTAATGCTTCATGTCTGGATCCCTTTTCCATGGTATTCTGTGCTTGCCTCCCTTCACAGTGTTTGCTCGTCATACTGTATGATGCACGTTCACAGCACGGCAACCCATGAATTGCTTGTAAGTATGCTCGAGGCTTTGCGAAAAGTCAAACAGCGCACATCACTTTCAGTGTCTTGTGACGGCCACCTATTGCACTTGCCCAGTAGCAAAAGGGCAGCGACTTCCACACCTACAATGTGAAAAGAAATTCAGCTTCACTACTTATAAAATTCAAAGAAACATTCACCTTGACCGTTTCCGCACAATGCTCCTAATCAGCTTCACTCCTTATAAAACTCAAACAAACATTCACCTTCACCGTTTCTGCATAATGCTCCTAGTCACCTCCTAGCCCTTCTTAAGCCCTTTCAACTTGCTTGTTTGACCACAATACACCCACACCCACGCACAAAGCCAATCAACCCACTACTCAAACAACAATATACCCACACGTACTTTGTCAAAAAAACTCTCAATCAACTCTCCAGACCATACCAAGCTCGACCAGCTTGATCCCAGCTCCCTTCGGGACACTCTCTCACGCTATTGCATAAACTGTGTGCAATTCTGTGTAAGCATCTTCCACCCAGCTTTGTTCTCTACTCACAACTTGGCTCACATGTTTAGCAGGTAGATCATATATCAACCACGACCCCTTTACCAGTATACAACGACCTTGTGCTTGAGCGCTACACATACAAAATGGCTCATTTTCTCAACATGGCTCCCCAAAATGTTGCCCTCTATGTGGGAGCTGGTGCACTGCTTACTGCAGTGCATTACCACAGCGTCTCTCTTTCATGTGGATACAAGAACCGCATAGACCCACCTCCTTCACCCCCGGCTCCAATCATCTCACATGTACCACATGTGCCCTCCCCAAACGTCCCTGTCCCTGACATTTTTGGTCATCCCAACACATTGTCATATTCTGTAGCGATACATCCCCGTCGCTACACCCTCCCAAAGCAGCATTTGATTGTTGAGAACGCAACCAGCTTGGTTGCCAACGACTCGTCAGAGCTGATGATTGGCAATCAGCTATACGCATCGCCTTTGCCAGGGGCTTCGACCGTGTTAATCATCAGCGCACTTCTCCTGGTGCTTTTCTTCTTTCTCAAATGCCTCCGTGGTAAGCGAATTGGGGCATCTCAAAGACAGATCGTATGGCTCAACGCTCGCCTGGAGGAGATGCAAGCCGAACTCACAGCAGCTGTTAAGGAGAGTCTTGTGTTCGAGCAGAATTACCTTGCAAGCCAAGTCGAGATCGATCAGTTGGTGTCACACGAGCGAGAATTGCAGAGCCAGCTACATCACCTTCGCCTTGAAAAGGAAAACCAGTCTGCAAAGGTACCGCAGCTTTGGGAGAAGCCTGATCCGTCCAACAAGCAGCGCAATAGTTTGGTTGAACAGAAGCAATTGGAGACTGACAATCAAGATCTTAAGGCAATCAACGGCAAAGTCAGTGGCGAGCGTGACCGTCTTGCAGCGCGTGTCAAACACTTGGAGCAAGCATTGACGATCGCAAATGATAAAGTCGATGAGCTCAATACCAATGCCAAAAACAATTCCAAGGAACTCCAAAAGGCTGTAAGCAAATATAACCTCAGCTGCCAGCGTTTTAAGGAATTTCAAGAGGCCCGCTCCATGATGGGGAAAGAGATGGAGCGTCTGGAAACCTCCCAGTACGAGGATGGTCAGCGAATCGATGAGCTAAAAAGCGAGGCTAAGCTCACAGCGATGGAGATCCAGAAGTACCAAAGCCAGCTTCTGGACAAAGACACTGACCTTGCAACGCTGAGCAAGGAAAAGAAAAATCTGGAGCGCAACTTTGCGGAACAGCTCACAGCAGCAAAGCTTGCCTCAGCCGCTAAGCTCGAAGCTGTTGAGCAACATGCTCGCACAGCTCTTGAAACCTTCGCCAAAGCGAAGGACAACGAAATCAAGAGTCTTCAAAAAAAGCTTTATGCTGGTAGCGAAGCGGCTTCTCGGCGCGAGCAAGACCATCAAACGCGCTTGGAGATGATGAGCAAAGAGAAGGATGCCGAGAAGGCAAATGAGCTCAGTGCTGTGAAGCAGTTGGCCAAAGAGATATCAGGGCAGAAGCTTCTCAAGGTCAATGAAGAGCATAGGTCTGCGTTGACCAATCTCGAGGCCCGACTGCTTAAAGAGTTCGCTGGAAAGCAGTCAGCTGAAAAGGAAACAGAACGGTCTCTCCTCAAGATGAACGAGGAGCAAGTGACAACCGTCTCCAACCTTGGAGCTGATTTGGAGAATTCCAAGGAAAAGCTCGACGCCGTTCGAAATGCGCACCAGGAATTGTTGAGCGAGCTCTTGAAGTCACTCCAAAATGCCAGAAACCAAGCTCGCAATCCCAGTATCCAGAAAGAGGTGTTGGAGAAGACGATCGAGACCGTCATAAAGCAGCTCAAGAACGCGGAAGAGCAGCTGGCTGAGCTGGTGGCAGAAGACCTTGAATCTGGCTCTGCAGAGGACAACAGTGGCGACGGCAATAGTGGAGACAAATATGGCAGTGGAAATGGCGGTGATGGTGACAGTGACGACGATCAGGATGATGGAAACAGCTCCAGAGTCAAGAAAGACGTGACCACTGGGTCGGAGGAGAAGCGCCACCACGCTGGCTCAAGCTATGAGTCAACCAAAGTGGACTCTAAGTCAGCCTCTGACTCCCATGGTGTGCTCGCAAACGAGCCACCCAAGAATGTAGGCTCTTCTCTCGATCCCGCTGGGGCTGTCGATGTGTCGGCCAGTGGCAACAGCAAAGACTCGGCGAAATCTACTAACGTGCATCCACCCGTAACGGAACAACCGCCGTAGCGGAACAACATCCTCTTCTCCCTAACATAACAAACTCAACAGCAGGTTAGAAGAATAGATATTCTCGGAATAGTAGCCCTAAGCTATAAAGCCTATCCTGTCTTTATATCTTCTAGAAATAGTTTCTGCTTACCGTGCAATACGATAATTTGCTATGAGCGTCACGCGACCGCCTTGCTTTGGCTGTCAGTGGATGCATCGAAAGCTGATGCATCTTATCGAAAGTCTGTCAATGTATAGCTTGTTATATCATTATCCTATCCCGAACACTGCGCTTGAGCTCGAGAGGCTGTCGTGCTTCTATGCTAATTCCAAGTCCGCCTGCTAGAAGTGCTAGATGAGGAGGACCCGCACAGCTAGCTTAAAGCAGCTTAGTTTGTAATCTATCGTTGCTGACGCTCGATCTGCGGCTGTGTGGCTGAGCGGCCGTACAGCGCGTTTGCCAAGCGCTCGGAGGACACCCGAAAACCGGCTCGGATTAGGAGCAGGGCTAGGTTGATGGCCCTGGCGTACAGCTCACGTCAATAGAACACACCCAGCATCCAAACTACAATCAGTCTCCAATACAGCCATCATATAACTTCGAGATACATCGCAATGGGCAGCTATAGCTAACGCGAAAGCTTCTATAATATAGAGATAAACCGTCGCGCCGCCCTCCAGCTCCGCAGACCTGCCGTTAATCCCCCGTCCGACCTACCGCGCCCTCGTACTTCTCGAGCACATCGCAACCGATACATTTACTAAGCAGTAGTCGAACATCGCTTTAGCTTGTTGAAAGGCAATATCATGAGCTAGGTGGCATCTAGAGAATAGGGTGGGCAGGTCTCATAGCGGGCAAGCGGAGTCAGTGTTACTCGAAAAACACCGTCGTTGTAAGCGCGTACAAAGGTGGAAAGGGTCTGCATATCTTGGGGATACACCTGTCATACGGTCATACAACGAATGGCTCCTCGCATAAGCACTGCAATCATTAGCTATACTTAGCAAGGTACTACGCTATCCAAGGCTACATGCCGTCCTATCATCGATAATAATCCTTCAATCTTTTCGTAATGCCATCTAGTGCCGAAGTTCATGGCAAGGGTGTGGCCGGTGCGGGTCGGCCATCCTCCTTGCTAGAGGTGGCGACATCCAGTGCTGAATCATTTACATTACCGTTAGTTATTGTTCATAAGCATGCTGTCGCAGGCCAAGGCATCATCTCAGGGAGCCTGAGGAAGAACTGCATTAGTAATCTTGCCATATAATCTCAGACGTGCGGGGCCAGGTCCACTAGACTAAGACACAACACACACACAATACAACTCTGCTGTTCATTATCAATTATTTTGTCTCCTCATCATTTTAGCACGTCCAATGCGACACATGCTTATACAGCTCACCCTACTAAGTTAGCCCCATGTTCTGCATATTAAAGCGACATTAAAGTCCGATGGGTGTTCTCCAAATTTAGAGCCTCAAGTGAAGATTCTGCGATAGGATGGTAAGGACACAGGACTTTCCGTAATTGGAAGCATGTTCTCATCAGTGATATGACTCCGTGATTGTGGTTTTGGGACTCCAATATGAATACGAGGTTGCGCATGGCCCGTCAGCGTATCTAGATGTTCATCCCCTTTCTTTCTCGTCTCCACCAGCCGCACCACTCGGTCGTCGGCCTCATTCCACCGCCTTGACTCCAAACGTCAAGTCAGAGTAGCATATTATAAACATGCGCGTTGTTGTTATTTTCAAATTTGTTACTCTCTAGGGAAAGTCCCCCTTTGCGTTCGAGGCATTGAGTTTGGAAAGTTCCGCTTCCTGTTTAGATCCTTAAAACACCCATAGGTGCTGCGGTGGTTCGCCGAATGAAAGATATCCGCTTTGGATAACCGCTACGCCAAGTCTTTGAGACACTACTCCGCGTGGCTGCCCGCGAGTGGCGCAGGAGACAACCAAGACGTAAAAATGAGTGCCCGGTTTCAACTTCTCCTCCCACGAAACACCTGCAAACCTTTTCCAACTGTCTTGACTAAACTTGTTCCAATCACTGGGTGCATGCTGCGCGAGAACAACGCATCCCAGACGTCTGATATCGACATGCTTTTTGTTGTCAAACCGAATGCAGCCGACTGCATGACCTTCCGCAGATTCTATCTTGCAAGTTTCGTCAGGCAAAAGTGTAATGCGGCAATCTTGCAAAACTCTCGCCACTGAAGCCGCTAATATGCTCTGGCCTTGACCGCTTGAGCTAGTAGGGATGAGCTTGATACCTCGGTTCCAGCTTGTGTTGACTTTGGGAATATCTCCATAACGAATCTTCCCCTCATATCTCATCCACGACCACGATGGGACCGTCTCAATCTTGTGATCGCTTATTTCTTTCAATGGTTCTTTACCGGACCGTTGCCAGAGCAGGCTCTTTCCGAGGCAACAGTGGATAATGCCATGCGAACTTTCCGTCCTGTAAAATTCATTCAGTCTACGCTCTAGTCCGCCGATTGCATATGGCCTGTCCTTGCTATGCGTAAGGGCGAGCTCCGAGTACCTGGCGAAGATTTTTTCAAACACAGAGGATACACCTCCCGAAGGTGGTCCGGCGGTCGTCATTGGAAATCGGGAACTACTTAGCAAGTTCGAAGGCCTTGCTCCATGTCAGCCTATGAACCAGCGCGAAGAAATAGGAATACACAAACACAGGGTAGTTATGAGATCGGACTAAACGAAACAACACTCACTTAGCCATTTGAGTCAGATTATCGCAGCGGATTACAGATCCGCACTCCCAGTACGTTTGCGTTGCGGTGAAATGGATTGTCCGAGGTGATAAGGCCCGCTCTTGCAACACCCAGCCGCGTTTGTTCAGTAATCCATTTTCTACATCGTGATTGAAACCTTCGCCAACTTCACAGGCATACACGCTGAATGGAGTGGCTGCGTTATTTTCCACAAGCTTGACAAACCTTTTGCCAAGCCGAGGGAGAAAATGTTCGTTCGAATTCTTGGCAGTGGTAGCAGCGATGGTGCAGTATGCTAAAGCAAACACCTCTTCCATGCGTCTTGCTTCATATTTCCAATCCTCTTCGTCGTCCTGAATTATACAAAGTGAGTCGATCCAAAGAAATTGTACGCCAAGCTTCCGAGTAACGACGACAGCATCTTGGAACAACTCTGGTAGGTTCTCGAACTTGATTGCTATGCGGTGTGCCGCATAAGTGCCTTTCTCGGTGCGAAGCGGCGTGGCACCTCCCCAGCAATGAGACAGGGCAATGTATTTTCGTTCTGTACCCTCGGCTTCCTTGGTTTCGTAAAGGTGTAACTTTATGTTTTCCGAATCTCCAACGTTGAGTAATCTCGTCGGTAGTCGGATGTCTTCTTTAGCAAAATCGTATCTATGATCGCTATGGTTGTCATTGCAATCTCGAAGCCATTCACCAAGCAAGGAAAAATCCCGCCCGGTATCTGCTTCAAGGACGTGTGGAAGTCCGACTTCAATATTCATGCTTGCAGCCTCTGAGTCTATTCGCGGTCAGGTTAAGGTGTAAGCGAATGCGTGGGAGATCATGGAAAAAAGACACTACCTACCCAGGTCTGCACAGAGCCTCAGAAAGCTGTGATCGACTTTACCGTCGGTTGCGGCTTCGATTATTAAGAATTGCGGCGCAATTCCAATATTGATTCTCTTCACCCCCTCATTGCCTAGACTACCGCGAGATTTAAGTATCAACCCGCAGAGGTCGCATGTCTTATCGGACGCCCTTTGCTCAGACTCCCTTAGCTCTTGCGCATTGCGAAAGAGAGTATAGCCGTGCCTTGGCGATTCCAGCAACCATCCAATAGGGACACTCTTGCACAAGTCGCACAGCTTTGGTGGTATTTCAGGCATAGAACAAGAAGGGGTGAACTGTTTCAAAAATTGGATAGCGAATTCCGATACCTCCTCATCTTCCGTCGGCGTGTCTCCGAACCTATGCTGCTGTCGAAGTGTGTACGGTAAGCTCCAGCCAAAAAGCATGGCTAGTTCCGAAGTTTACTTACTTCCTACAATCAAGAAGGCGCAATTAATTAGTGCCCAAGATACATACTTTGGCATGGTTTCCCGAACTTACCAACTGCATCCGCCAAGATGGCATGGTCAGCTACCAACTTAAAAAGGCGGTATATACTACACTCTAGGAAATTCACTTACCCCCTGCAATGGTTAAAGAGGGGAGGTTAGCAATCATTTTAGCAGGAAGGTGTATCCATTGTACCAGAAGTTACTTACAATCTATTATAGTAGGAAGGCGAGCGTCAACAATAAGGTTACGGAGAGACACATTAGCTAGGATCACTCACTTTCTATGATTGTGAGGAGATACAGTTAGCTAAAAGTCGACAGGAAGGCATGTTGGAGCCAACTTACAACCTATGTTTGACAGAAGGCAACGTTAGCGATTTGGAAACAAATAAATTTGCCTAACAGGGTTGACTTACAGCCTAGAAGGATTAGAAGGGGCCAACTATATGTATTTAAATAAGGCGTATTTTTGTAACTTACTTTCTATCCGGCGTTACGAAGTTATAGTTAGCTAATAGCTTTATAATAACCTACAGTAGTGAATTACAATCCACTTACAAACTAGAAAAAAACAAAGGAGTTACAATTAGTAAATAGAATATACTCCTTTAGTTTTGACCCGGATTGCTTACTCTCTGTTATTATTAAGGCGGGATCAGCCATTTGTACATTATAATACTCCTTTACAGCGTTTACTTACCTCCTACAGACATTAAAAGATGTAGTTAGCTATCTAACTAGTAAATTATTCGATATTAGTATCTACTTACATCCTACACCAATAGAAGGATTGCGATTAGCTATTATTACTATAATTCCTCTAATAGGGATTACTAACCAGCTGTAGCGATTAAAGAAAAACAATTAGCGATCCATCTAGCGTACTACTCTAAAGTAGGGTAAACCTACAACCTACAACCCTCAGGAACAGGCGGTCAGCTATCTATCTAGCATACTATTCTTAAGTAGGGTTCACTAACATACTAAAATCGTCAAGAACACGAGGTCAGCTATACATCTAGCATACTATTCTCGACGAGGGTCAACTTACCGCCTACAACAGTCAAGAACATGCGGTCAGCTATCCATCTAGCATACTATTCTTAAGTAGGGCCAACTTACACCCTGCAACCACCAAGAACACGCAGTCAGCTATCCATCTAGTATACTATTCTCGAGTAGGGTCAACTTACACCCTGCAACCGCCAAGAACACAGGGTTAGCTATCTATCTAGTATACTATTCTCGAGTAGAGCTAACTTACATACTACAACCGTCAAGAACACGCAGTCAGCTATCAATCTAGCATACTATTCTCGAGTAGGGTCCACTCACCGGCTGCAACCGTCAAGAACACGCGGTCAGCTATCTATCTAACATACTATTCTTAAGTAGGGTCAACTTACACGCTGCAACCGTCAAGAACACCTAGTCAGCTATCCATCTAGTATACTATTCTCGAGTAGGGTCAACTTACAATCTGCAACCGTTAAGAACACGCGGTCAGCTATCTATCTAGTATACTATTCTTAGATAGGATAAACTTACACGCTGCAATAGTCAAGAACACGCAGTCAGCTATCTATCTAGCATACTATTCTCGAGCAGAGTTAACTTACCCACTACAACCGCCAAGAACAAGCGGTTAGCTATCTATCTAGCATACTATTCTCGGGTAGGGTCAACTTACACCCTACAACCGTTAAGAAAACACGGTCAGCTATCCATTTAGCATACTATTCTTAAGGAGAGTTAACTTACCTCCTGCAACCATCAAGAACACGCGGTCAGCTATCCATCTAGCATACTATTCTCGATTAGGGTCTACTTACCTTCTACAACCGCCAAGAACACGCAGTTAGCTATCCATCTAGTATACTATTCTCGAGTAGGGTTAACTTACATACTACAACCACCAAGAACACGCGGTCAGCTATCTATCCAGCATACCATACTCGAGTAGGGCCAACTTACCCACTATAACCGTTAAGGATACGCAGTCAGCTATCCATCTAGCATACTATTCTCGAGTAGAGTTAACTTACATGCTACAACCGTCAAGAACACGCGGTCAGCTATCTATCTAGCATACTATTCTTGAGTAGGGTCAACTTACACGCTGCAACCGTCAAGAACACGCAGTTAGATATCCACCGAGCATACTATTCTTAATCAGGGCCAACTTACAGCCTGCAACCATCAAGAACACGCTATCAGCTACTCATCTAGTATACTATTCTTAAGTAGAGTCAACTTACCCACTACAACCGCCAAGAACGAGCGGTCAGTTATCTATCTAGCATACTAATCTCAAGTAGGGTCAACTTACACGCTATAGCCGTCAAGAACACGCAGTCAGCTATCTACCTAGCATACTATTCTCAAGCAGAGTCAACTTACACGCTGCAACCGCCAAGATCAAGCAGTCAGTTATCTATTTAGCATACTGATATCGAGTAGGGTCAACTCACACGCTATAACCGTCGAGAACAAGCGGTCAGCTATCCATCTACTATACTATTCACAAGGTCCACTTACATCCTACAATCGTTAAGAACACGCGGTCAGCTATCCATCTAGCATGCTATTCTTAAGTAGAGTCAACTTACGTCCTGCAACCATAAAGAACACACGGTCAGCTATCCATCTAGCATACTATTCATCAGTAGGGTCCACTTACATCCTGCAACCGTCAAGAACACGCGGTCAGCTATCCATCTAGCATGCTATTCTTAAGTAGAGTCAACTTACGTCCTGCAACCATAAAGAACACGCAGTCAGCTATCCATCTAGCATACGATTCTTAGGTATAGTCAACTTACACTCTGCAACCGTCAAGAACACGCAGTTAGCTATCCATCGAGCATACTATTCTCGAGTAGGGTCCACTTACAGTCTGCAACCATCAAGAACACGCAGTTAGCTATCCATCTAGCATACTATTCTCAAGTAGGGTCTACTTACCTCCTGCAACCGCCAAGAACACACGGTCAGCTATCAATCTAGCATACTATTCTTAGGTAGGGTTCACTTACATACTACAATCGCCAAAAACACGCAGTTAGCTATCGACCTAGCATACTATTCTTCAGCAGGTTCTACTTACAATCTGCAACCATCAAGAACACGTGGTCAGCTATCCATCTAGCATACTATTCTCGAGTAGGGTCAACTTACAACCTGCAATCGTCAAAAACACGCCGTCAGCTGTCCATCTAGCATATAATTCTTTACTAGCGCCAACTTACCTCCTGCAACCGTTAAGAACACAGGGTCAGCTATCCATCTAGCATAATATTTATCAGTAAGGTCCACTTACATCCTACAACCGCCAAGAACACGGGGTCAGCTATCTATCTAGTAACTATTCTTAACTAGGGCACACTTACATTCTACCACCATCAAGAACACGCGGTCAGCTATCTATCTAGCATACTATTCTCGAGCAGAGTCAACTTACACGCTATAACCGTCGAGAACAAGCGGTCAGCTATCCATCTACTATACTATTCACAAGGTCCACTTACATCCTACAATCGTCAAGAACACGCGGTCAGCTATCCATCTAGCATACTATCCTCAAGTAGGGTCCACTTACACTCTGCAACCACCAAGAATACGCGGTCAGCTATCCATCTAGCGTACTATACTCAAGTAGGGACAATTTACCCACTATAACCGTTAAAGATACGCAGTTAACTATCTATCTAGCATACTATTCTCGAGTAGAGTCTACTTACACCCTGCAACCGCCAAGAACACGCAGTCAGCTACCCATCTAGCATACTATTCTCAAGTAGGGTCTACTTACACCCTACAACCGCCAACAACACGTAGTCAGATATCCATCTAGCATACTATTCTCAAGTAGGGTCAACTTACACGCTACAACCGTCAAGAGCACACGGTCAGCTATCCGTCTAGTATACTATTCTTGGGTAGGGTTAACTTACACGCTGCAAGCGTCAAGAACACCCGGTCAGCTATCTATCTAGCATACTATTCTTAAGTAGAGTCAACTTACCCACTGCAACCGTCAAGAGCACGCGGTCAGCTGTCCATCTAGCATACTATTCCTAAGTAGAGTTAACTCACCTCCTGCAACCGTCAAGATCACGCAGTCAGCTATCCATCTAGTATACTATTCTTAACTATAGGTCCACTTACATACTAAAACCGTCAAGAATACGCAGTCAGATATCCATCTCGCATACTATTCTTAGGTAGGGTCATCTTACACGCTGCAACCGTCAAGAACACGCGGTCAGTTATCTATTTAGCATACTAATATTAAGTAGGATCAACTTACACGCTATAACCGTCAAGAACACGCGGTCAGCTATCCATCTAGTATACTATTCTCGTGTAGGGCCAACTTACCCACTGCAACCGTCAAGAACACGCGGTCAGCTATCCGTTCAGCATACTATTCTCGAGTAGGGTCCACTTACACACTACAACCATTAAGTACACGTCGTCAGCTATCCATCTAGTATACTATTCTTAAGTAGAGTTAACTTACACCCTGCAACCGTTAAGAACACGCGGTCAGCTATCCATATAGCATACTATTCTCGAGTAGGCTCAACTTACAATCTACAACCGTCAAGAGCACGCGGTCAGCTATCCATCGAGCATACTATTCTTAACTAGGGCTAACGTACCGGCTGCAACCATCAAAAACACACAGTCAGCTATCTATCTAGCGTACTATTCTTAACTAGGGCCAACTTGCCTCCTGCCACCATCAAGAACACGCGATCAGCTATACATCTAGCATACTATTCTTAACTAGCGCCAACTTACCTCCTGCAACCATAAAGAACACGCGGTTAGATATCCATCTAGCATACTATTCACGAGTAGAGTCAACTTACAACCTACAATCGTCAAGAACACGGGGTTAGCTATCCATCTAGTATACTATTCTTAACTAGGGCCCACTTACCTCCTGCAGCCGTCAAGAACACGCGGTCAGCTATCTATCTAGCATACTATTCTTAAGTAGAGTCAACTTACCCACTGCAACCATCAAGAACACGCAGTTAGCTGTCTATCTAGTATACTATTCTTAAATAGAGTCAACTTACATCCTACAACCGCGAAGAACACGGGGTCAGCTATCCATCTAGCATACTATTCTCGAGTAGGCTCAACTTACCTCCTGCAACACGCGGTCAGCTATTCATCTAACATTCTATTCTTAAGTAGGCTCAACTTACATCCTGTAACCGTAAAAAACACGCCATCAGCTATCCATCTAGTATACTATTCTTAACCAGGGCCAACTTACCTCCTGCACCCATCAAGAACACGCGGTCAGCTATCTATCTAGTATACTATTCTGAAGTAGAGTCAACTTACCCACTGCAACCGTCAAGAACACGCAGTTAGCTATCCATCTAGCATACTATTCTTAAGTAGGGCCAACTTACCTCCTGTAACCATCAAGTACACGCAGTCAGCTATCTATCTACCATACTATTCATCAGTAGGGTCCACTTACATCCTGCAACCGTCAAGTACACGCGGTCAGCTATCCATCTAGCATACTATTCTTGGGTAGGGTCAACTTACACTCTACAACCATCAAGAACACGTAGTTAGCTATCCATCTAGCATACTATTCTCGAGTAGGGTCTACTTACCTCCTATAATAGTCAAGAACACGTTGTCAGCTATCCATCTAGCATACTATTCTTAACCAGGGCCAACGTACCTCCTACAGCCATCAAGGACACGCGGTTAGCTATCCATCTAGCATACTATTCTCGAGTAGGGTCAACTTACATCCTGTAACCGTTAAGTACACGCGGTCAGCTATCCATCTAGCATACTATTCTTAGGTATAGTCAACTTACACTCTGCAACCGTCAAGTACACGCGGTCAGCTATCCATCTAGTATACTATTCTGAAGTAGAGTCAACTTACCCACTGCAACCGTCAAGAATACGCAGTTAGCTATCCATCTAGTATACTATTCTCAAGTAGGGTCAACTTACACGCTGCAACCGTCAAGAGCACTCGGTCAGCTATCCATCTAGCATGCTATTCTTAACTAGCGCCAACTTACCTCCTGCAACCATAAAGAACACGCGGTCAGATATCCATCTAGCATACTATTCTCGAGTAGGCTCAACTTACCTCCTGCAACACGCGGTCAGCTATTCATCTAGCATTCTATTCTTAAGTAGGCTCAACTTACATCCTGTAACCGTAAAGAACACGCCATCAGCTATCCATCTAGCATGCTATTCTTAAGTAGAGTTAACTTACGTCCTGCAACCATAAAGAACACGCAGTCAGCTATCCATCTAGCATACTATTCATCAGTAGGGTCCGCTTACATACTACAGCCGCCAAGAACACGCAGTCAGCTATCCATCTAGCATACTATCCTCAAGTAGGGTCCACTTACATACTACAACCACCAAGAACACGTCGTCAGCTATCCATCTAGCATACTATTCTTAACCAGGACCAACGTACCTCCTACAGCCATCAAGGACACGCGGTCAGCTATCCATCTAGCATACTATTCTCGAGTAGGGTCAACTTACATCCTGTAACCGTTAAGTACACGCGGTCAGCTATCCATCTAGTATACTATTCTGAAGTAGAGTCACCTTACCCACTGCAACCGTCAAGAATACGCAGTTAGCTATCCATCTAGCATACTATTCTCAAGTAGGGTCAACTTACACGCTGCAACCGTCAAGAGCACGCAGTTAGCTATCCATCTAGCATACTATTCTTAAGTAAGGTCCACTTACCGGCTTCAACCACCAAGAACACGCCGTCAGTTATCTATCTAGCATTCTATTCTCGAATAAGGGTAACCTACCGGCTGCAACCGTCAAGAACATGCGGTCAGCTATCCATCTAGCATACTATTCTTAGGTATGGTCAACTTACACTCTGCAACCGTTAAGTGCACGCGGTCAGCTATCCATCTAGCATACTATTCATCAGTAGGGTCCACTTACATCCTGTAACCGTCAAGTACACGCGGTTAGCTATCCATCTAGCATACTATTCTTAGGTATGGTCAACTTACACGCTATAACCGTCGAGAACATGCGGTCAGCTATCCATCTAACATACTATTCTCGAGTAGTGTCAACTTACCTCCTGCAACCGTCAAGAACACGTGGTCAGCTATCTATCTAGCATGCTATTCTCGAGTAGGGTCATCTTACACCCTGCAACCGTCAAGAACACGGGGTCAGCTGTCCGTCTAGCGTACTATTCATCAGTAGGGTCAACTCACACGCTATAACCGTCAAGAACATGCGGTCAGCTATTAACTCTAGCTACCCATATTCTGACGAATTTTCTTACCTCCTAGAGCAGTTTGGAAGCCGCGATCAGCTCGAGATTTACGTGTAGATATGTTTCACTTCTAACCTGCCTATTTACCTTCATCTTGTGCTTATAACTCTGTCCACACACTTAGGAAACGCAGCGCATGCACTTGTATAGTTGTCGTGTTGGCACTGCTAATAGATAGACGAGTACTCGCAATACAGTTATCCAGAGTTGGCTCACAGTGCAAAAGAGTAATGAAGGAGAGGGGCTGAGAAGCGATGTGCTCAGTCTTTTCCCCTCAGCAAGCGAGCGTATCATTTATGGCCACGTTATCGCCAAGGCGGTGCCAAGGCAAGCCGGTTTTCGGGATGAGAGAATCGTTTACCGTGGGCCGTAATGAAAAAAACATACGGCAACAGAGAGAGCTCAAATTTTCGGAAACCGCAAAACAACAGCACCAAAACACATCTCCCAGTGGCTGTAACGGCCCTCTACAGGCCATCACGCGTCCCCCTGCATCGATTTAGTACCTATAGAGTCCCCGTCGCGACCACGGCAGGAGAGAGCGCGAAATCCAACGAGCGAGCCACGAAACACGACGTGTCCGTCGAAGACAGTGGCAGCTATCTAGTCGTGATACGGCGACACGGGATGCGATGACGGAGCCCAAACACCTTACAGCACCACAGTCACCCGAACATACAGTCGTCGATGGGCTTCCTAGCCAGCCCATCACACCAACCTAACAACGTTTACGACGTCCCGCATCGGCGAGACTCCAAACAGAACGGCGTCATCTCCCACGCGAATTGCGTCCCAAGCATCCGGAATAACTAACGGTAATGTAAATGATTCAGCACTGGATGTCGCCACCTCTAGCAAGGAGGATGGCCGACCCGCACCGGCCACACCCTTGCCATGAACGTCCGCACTGGATGGCATTGTGAAGAGATAGCATGCAACCTTAGATAGCGTAGTATATTCCTAAGCATAGCCACCATCAGATCTCTGCTCTACCCTTCGCAGCGCTCATAAGCATCGACGAATGATCCGAAATCCTCATCACCCTCAGAAACCAAACTGAAGCACCCTTGCACCGCCCTAATGATTGCGGTGCTTATATGAGGAGCCGTACGACAGCTGTATCCCCAAGATATGCAGACCCTTTCCACCTTTGTACGCGCTTGCAACGACGGCGTCCTTCCAGTAACACTCACTCCGCTTACCGAAGCCTAGACTCGGATCTTAGTGTTCTGTTATGCGTATACATATCGGTTGCGATGTGCTCGAGAAGGACGAGGACGTAATAGGTCGGACGCGGGATCAACGGCGGGTCTGCGGAGCTGGAGGGCGACGCGACGGTTTATCTCTATAGCATGGAAGCGTTCGCGTTAGCTATGGTCATCCATTGCGCTGCGTCTTGAAGTTGCACGATCGCTGTATCGGAAGCTGATTGCAGTTTAGGTGCTGGGTGTGTTCGTTGGCATGAGCTATAGGCCAGGGCCGTCAAACCCAGCCCTGCTCCCAATCTGAGCCAGTTTTCGGGTATCCTGGAGCGCTTGGCAAAAGCGTCGCATAGCCACACAGCCACAGATCCAACAGTCGTTATAAATAAGTTAAGTTACACCGTAATCATAAGATGGCGATTCTTGCACTAGCCGAAATTAGGGATCGCTTCTGCTGGAGGTACCAACCAGGATGGTGACCCCGCATGATCAGACAGGTACCCGCAGCCTTACGGCGAACTATAAATCCTGAGCGATGCTATCGAATTCTTAGACTTAGATAAGGGCGTTGTATGGGTTGCGACGTTAATATAAGCTGCGTGGTAGCCCTATAGTGGGCAAAGCTCGTTTTCGCCATAAAGACGTGCCTTTTAGAGATCAGGTGGGAAGGCGTCTATACGAAGGTAATTTTTGTATTGGCAGGGTCTTGGGGGTTCAGAAGTAGCCTTAGCGTAGTATTCAAGAGAAACACTGTGGGAAACAAGACGTGCGCAGACTTTCTATTGGATTGAAGTCAAAGTACCTGTGGTTTGTTCCGCTACGGCGGTTGTTCCGTTACGGGTGGATGTACGTTAGGACTCTTCCTGCGATAACCGGTGAGATCAATGTCTCCAAGATGACGGAGACTAGCAAGCGCGTCTTTCGAGGCCACCTGATAGTTCATTTCATAAAACAAACCGAGTCTCGCGCGCCATATCCTGTTGACAAAGTTATCGAGCTTCAAATGCCATGCTTTGATCCCTTCTACGCCGCTCTACCCATCCCGCAGCCTGTGCAGAAGCCTCAGGATGCAGCTCAAGACTCAAAGGTGTGTTTTCACTGTCACAGACAGTACAAGACCGAAGTTGAGTTTCACAACCACATGCCTGTTTGCAAGTCTTTCTTCAGTTTTGCAGTATACTGTAAACAATCGAAAAAGATCTACGTCATGAATGAAGCATGGAAGATTATGCATGACAAGGAATGCAACGTAGACGATTGCCAGAGTCTGATCGAGTATTCGTCAAAGAAACCCATCCTGAGTGGCAAAGGCAAATCGGACCCGAAGACTCCATCGCTCATCCCTAACGTCCCCACTGGTCCTCGCTCCGCACACTTTCACCGCAAGAGTCCTCGCCAGAACCAACATAATGGCATCTCCACCAGCTGGCCCACCCAACGCCAAAGCCCCGCCAACGCGTTCAGCCCAAAGGCGGCACGTTTCACATCTCCAGGTGCTTCAATGCAGCATTCCCGATACGCACCCTCACCGCAAATCCCCACCGGTCCTCGAAGTCCTGCACAGTACCCTGCACCAAGTCAGCCACAGAGAATGATGCAGATTGACATGCCACCTGCTCGACCCCAAGGCTTTCTTCCAGTCGAGCAACCCACTCCAGTGCCAGTCATGCCACACGACGATCCGCCAGTTCAACCACAGACTCGCAATAATCAACGGGGCCGTGACACTGGGCAACGAGAGGGCTGGGCGGCTGCAGGTCACAATGTGATACGCTATTAGGGACTGTGTGTATTTGCGAGAGATTCTTTCACAAAAAATTATCTTCCGCTTTGGAACATGAATTTTCTGCCTTTCAAAATGACGAGCGTTCTCTCCATAGCTTGCTACATTGTTCATGTAGCGCAAAGTGAATCCCCTTTTTTGGTAGTGCTCGGTGGTTTATTGCTGCGACTAGACCGTTCAGCTGAGTTCATAGCATTGTGTATGTATAGACTTATTTATCATCGTAATAAAAGGGATCTAAGTTAGGTTTTCTTTTCTTAGTATGTCATCCCTCTCAACCTATGCAGAGCTCTTGATCTTGATCTAGAAGTGCATGTTTGGCTGAGATCTGTTGGAATGCAGCATCACCCCGCGCTTCATTCCTTCCCCTTCTCCAAGCACAAGAATAATCTTCGTTCAGCCACGGATGCTCAAGGAGCTGAGCAGCAGTCGGGCCTCACTTTCCCGAACCCATTGTAGCATCGAGCGTATAAAAGCTAAGATTGCGGCTTTCTCCGAGCCACGCAGACGGCACTCCATGTCTTCCAGATTCTGGGAAATAAAGGCATGTTGCCAATCCTCTCACCGTGTTCAATTACATAATTCTCTAGGAATTCTGGCTGCGTCGCTGAAACTCGAACGGAGGAAAGGCACAGAAGACTCACACCATTTCGCCAATGTGAATGCATTTGTTGTGGACATTCTCCACATCGTAACCATATATTGATAAGGGGTAGCGCTCCTCCATCATATCCCAGATCTCTTGAAAGCAAAAGAAAAAAAAAGATTAGAACTGAGACTGGTGGTTTGTTCGCTCTTTCATTCACGACCTTTAAATTGCATGGGTTGGTTTGTTCTGCCTTTTTTTAAAGGCTTCTAGTATACTGGTGTCCTCAATTTGCATTTTGATGTTGGAAAGCTTGATGTCTAGATTGAAGAAAAGGAACGGATATGTTGTTTTGGATTGGAGGATTGTACAAAATGAAGCGCAAACAGGAAATGTTGCGAGAGGAACCCTCTTATCTACATGCAAGGTCGATTCTTACAAGATATTTTCTACCACCGGCGAATCATGCATAGCGCGCAATGTCGGAGCTCTGATGGACTGCGACAATGGCCATGGCAGTCTTGATGAAGGACGAAATTAAAGGAACAAATCGGATATGATTAAATGTAACGCAAATCCGTTTGCATATCCGTCATCAACTCGTTATGCAGTAATTATATTTTCAATTCATCTCCAACATGCTGCCGTCAACCCCGCAGCGTCCCGCGCTCAGTCAACGATCTCGAGCATACTATACGCCTTATTGTCCACTGCCTTCTTCACCACAGTAATCGGGTCAATCTTCTTCTTCACCTTCTTTACTTCTACTACCGTCACTCCAGTTTGACCTGCTTCACCTTCTACCTGCACTTCTTCATCGACAACCTCCTCTTCGCTTTCGAATGCGCCGCTTTCCAGGAAGGCGCGCAACATGCCCTGCGAATATCCGGATACAAGCGCTGTATCCGAATCCTCCATGGTCACAGGCTTAACTGTGCTCTCCCCAGCCAAATTCCAGAAGATAAGGCGTGGCACCTCGTACCCGGCAGCTGCGAACTTGGCCTTGATCCGATCGTAAGACGATGTCCAGCGATTGGAGCCATCATCCGCGGCGTCAAACTGCATGTCGCTAAATACAAAGATTTGTTTCACCATATCTTCCTGCTTGAGGTTGTTTGAGATGGCCATGGGTAGGATGACCTCTTCGAAAACGGCGACAAAGTCCGTGTTCATACCCCATGAGCTACCTTCCATATTTCGCACTTTTTCTACAAGTCCACGCGTATCATGGTCGCCTCCGCCTATGGATATGTATTCCGGGGTTTGGGAGAAGGTAATGAAGCCGCCGCCAAAAGGCGGTGCTGTGACTTCAGCAATAAGCAGGGAGAGGCCGATGGCCGAGTCCATAGGGCAGGATTTGTCTTTGAATGTATCGAATGTCATACTTCCACTAACATCGCAAATGGCGATGGAAGACTGGAGTGTACCGGCGTCACGCACACGCTTGACCAGACTATTCCACTGACCATCGAGGACATCTGCATTGATCTTCGCTTCTACTGCAGCTTTCATGCCGTGGAAGTCTTTCGCATTGGTAACTGTTCCTCTGAACGCACTAAGACCACGCGCTTTGCTGATGAGGGTCGAGGGCAGTAGGGTAGCTCCCGAGATTTTTGCGTCACCCTTTGAAACGTCCTGGATATAGCCTGCGAAACGCTCATAATCTTTCTTTATGAAGAGACCAGTGTAGCGATCCATTGCCAGCGACGGAATGCGGTCATATTTGATGTTTTCGAAGTTCTCGGCCGCGATGTCGCGCTCAACGATACCGAGGGCTTTGCGGAGCGGAGAAGCGTATTGTTTGCGATATTGCTCGCGGACGTGGCGGAGGTAGAGTTCTCGGTTTGAAGCGTCTGGACAATGCAAGGCAGGGTCTGGGAAAAGGATCTCGGCGATGGATGATAAGATGAACGTATGCTTATCATGGAACTCCCCGAATGTAGGTGCCCATTTCGCTGCAAGAGACAGTTTCTTCAAGTCGGACTTCTTCCCAGAATCAAGCAAAGCTTTGTCTTCCTGTAATTGAACTGCGAAGAGTCGCGCGACGCTCATGTGCAGTGCTCGATAGAATTGGTCATTCTTCAGCTTTTGTTGCACACGATTGTTCTGCTCCTTCTTCTTTTGGTCACGAATCTCTTTGGCGCTAGCCTGATCCCAGGTGCGCTTGCGCTTGCCCTCAGGTGTTTTGTCTGGCAGTTGATTGAGAATTGATGCGAAATCACCATTAGAATTGAGCTCATCTTTCGCAGCAAAGACGACAAGGTTGAGAAGGTCCTTCCAGTAGCCGTGTGAGACGCCGTAACGCACATCATGAGCCTTGGTCGGGTCGCCTTCTTCAATGTCAACCATGTCAAAGTCCTCATCTCCTTCCTTGCTCTTCGCCGTCTCCTCTGGTTTCGCAGCTTTCTTCGCGATGACGGGTCGGACCAGCCATTTCAAATTAAGAAGGAGAGTCTGAGGATGATGCTCAGCCAACCAACCGAATGCTTTGTAGCTGGCGATTCTATTACTCTTGCCTAAATGGATGCTTCGTGCATTGAAGATGATTTTGAGCGTCAAGAGTGCGTCTTCCGCATATGCATCAGCAAGTAATTTCTGGAGCTCCTCGCTCCCTGTGTTTTCGCCCAAGTCGTAGAACAGATCAACTAAAGGATTCTTGGATGAGACATTAGTAACATCGAGATTTTCAGTCAAGGCTTGGTTCTTTGCGGCCAGGTCGTCGAGTGTTTGGCGGTGAGCCGAGTGCTTCTCTAGCCCCTTGATGAAAGGCGCTTTCTGTGGGCGGAAATTGTCAGCTTCGACTGAAGCTCTCCGCTTTAAGCCGAATCCACTCACCGAATCAGATCCGGACAGCGTTGCAGAGTCAGAGGAGTCAATAGTGGTGATTTCGTGCTCGAGCTCTTTCAGGTCAGGGTAGCCGCGACTGACGAGCGCATTTCTCACGAAGCGCTGAAAGTCGACCTCTGGCATGAAAAGGGCATTGTCCTCTGGAAGCAGAACCGGGAATGAAGAGTTGAGGATTGAATGCTTCGGGCCCTGGTTGGAGATTCCCTGGGTTGCCATTCTTGCCGTGGCTCTGGTTCGATGTCAGTTCGCAGAGTGGACGACTAGCAACTGTCGGCGGTGGCCTGGATCGCCCCTCGGTTGTCTGCTGGCTGGGTGGACAGTACAAACGTACGTGAAGTCGACGTTCAGTCTGTGATGTCGGTCTGCTCTCCACCGAATATGGCAAGATGTAGAAGCAATGCGCCGAGCAAAGACTTGAGCGAAGCAGGGTGTAAATTGAGGTTTGGCTGGCTTCGGCAGGAGTCTACAAGGAAGCATGAAGCATCGACAAAGAGGGGAAGAGAGCGCACGACAAAAGTGAAGTGCATGGCTGGAACTTAGTCTTATGTACCTAGTCATTGTCGATGAGTTGAAATGGACAAATTTAGCGGGGAGGCGCAGGCTGCTGCCTGACGATGGAAAAGTGCACATTTGGATGCTTTCCCGCCTTGTCGCTGCTCCAAGGGGGAAAGGGCGAATGTTGGAAGGGCGCAAAAGCATCTTTGATACGCCCAGGCGAGGCTCTGACGATGAGTCTTTTGCAAGTCTTCTGCATGGGTGTGGCCCTGCGTACGCTCCAGGCATCCGCCGAATGTCACGTGCGCACCCAGGCCTTTGGTAGCGACTTGATTTAAACAGTGGCTCATTCCAGCATGGATCCAGATTGATTGAGCAAGACGACTAGAGAGAGACCGAGGAGCCCGGAAATCGTCCCGGTGCAACTAGATGGCCCGCGAAACGCACTATTGGCACTGACAGCGGGAACCTTGGGGTTCCTAGGGCGATCAGCACTGCCAAGATGCAGCTGAGGTTGAGATGTGGTTGCGGAGCGTGCAGCGAGAAGCGACTGTTCCCTGGGAGGAACATGTGGAGAGTAAATCTCAAATTTGTCTGGGCCCGTCTTCACTGTTGTCGCTGGCGTAGATGCGAATGAAGTGTTCGTGTTGTGGTGGCTGTTCATACTTTGTCGCAGCAGCGTGACTAGGGCAAGGGCCAAGATTAGCCCGTTCCAAATACCTGACACTCCTAACCTCCTCTATTGCTGTGCACCCGGTCCTGCATCTTGGGCCTGCGTCTCCACCTACTACTATGGAGATTGACAGCCATGGGCAACCGACAAACTCGTTCCGCGATGCCAACGATGCCGCCCTCTGGCCTGCTCAGCCTGTCCAGCTCGCCCGTGGCCGTCAACCGCGAGACGCGTTGGCAAAAACGGTCCCATACCATGTCACGTCCATGGATGAGTTTGAGACGTCATTGCGCGACTACCTGAACAGCCCGCCCCCAGAGCCCGAGCATACCGAAGCACAGCTATCTTTTTGGATCGGCACCAGCTTCATGGTCTCGGCTCCTGCGCCCAAGAACCAGAATCCAAACCCAGCACCGCCTCTACAGACAGCACAGCAGCCCCAGCCCCACCTCGTCGCCCAACACCACAGTCACCACAACCACCACGCTCCCCCCGGCTACCAGCCTGCGAACAATGGCCTGCCCTCGCAGTATGGCGGCCCCTCGAATACCTACCCGGCCATGTCGGACCCCGCAATGGCCCTTGCTCTGCCCACCTTCTCCCAGACGACCGAGTCCAACGACTCCGCCCCACACACGGCCACCAAGACGCCCGAATACAAGGTCAGCCTGAGCATCATGGAGGCACTGGCGCCCACAGCAGACCCAAAAGAGAAGATGCGGAAGCAGAGAGCCATCGCCAAGTGCTGTGTCGACTCAATCCAACGCATCGACGGCTACCGCTACAGCTTCCACAATTGCTGGAACAGTAGAGAGGACGACAGCTTCCGCTTCTCCTACTATTGCAACGACTCGCTGCTCAACAAGGACCGTGCTGCAAATGGAAAGGGCGCAAAGCTAGGGAAGCGTGCGACCAAGCCAGTGTACGACTGCAAAGGCGTCCTTTCCATCAAGTTCTCTGCCACCAAAAACACCCTCGACGTCTTCTACAAGCACGTGCCGTTACACAAGACATACGAAGAACGAGCCCCGCCTCCACGCAAAGACTCGAAGCGGCGCAAATTCATGGAGGTGCACGATCCAGAAGCCCTGGACAGGCTTGCCAGTCGCCCACGGACCATGAAAGCGGACAGTGAGGAATCTGAGCCGGGGTCGAAACTCAAAAAGAAGAAGCCCAAGCCAGAAGTCAAAAAGCCATCCAACACGTCTCTCGAGAGCGATCTCAGGGCACAGAGTCTGAGATCTCTACTTGAGCTGATCCAGGTGGATGCGCCTGCGCCGCCACAGCCACCACAACCAGGTCCCCTTCCGCCTCCACAGCAACCCCTTGCCATCCCAGAGCCGCCCGTCTTGCATGTCCAGACGCAAGTGCAGCCTCAGCCAACACAGCAACGAAAGCGACCGAGAAACAGTTGTGATGTTTGTAAAGCCAAGAAAACAAAAGTGAGTCACGACATTGAGCGCATGGCACGATTGAGACTAACACGCTTTCCAGTGCGATGGTACCCGACCTATCTGTCAAACATGCACCGACAAGAAACGACAATGCTTCTACTCTGAGCTCGCCAATACAGAAGATCAGCGTCAACCAATCGAGGCCATTGAGACGGTACGCCAGGCACAGTCTGTAAACAATGAGCTTTCTGAACTAGAGAAAATGAAGAAGGAGTTGGAGGAAGCCAAAGCAAGGATACAGGAATTAGAATCAGAGAAACGAGCTGCGAGCACTCCCATACAGACGCCACAATTGGTGTCGCGACCTCAGTCCCAACCGCAATTACAGGCTCAGGCTCAGGCTCAGGTTCAGTCCCACCATCGGCCTCAGTTGTCGCAGTCTCAGACTCAGCATATACCGCAGCAGCAGCGCCAGCAAGTTCCATCCACTCACCGCCAACAACTTCAACAACTCAATCAGAACAAGCAGCGCGGCCTCGGAAGCCCTCAGCAGATGGCTTTCAAGATAGACACGCAATCGCCGCAGCAGCGTCTGCAAACGCCAAAACAACCACTCCAGGCCTCACAACAAATGCAGTCTGCACAACAGCACCTCCAAGCAGCCGCTACACAACAAATGCAACCTGGTCTGGCACAACCTCAAGCTTATTTCAATGCCACGCACACTACCCACTCTCCATACGGCGCCATCAATCACCCAATACCACAAAATGGTTTGCCAGCGCAGAATTCGATGCCAACACAGAACTCAATGGCAACACCAAATCCATTATCGAACCAGAACCCAATAGCGTCACCAAACAATCAACATCTCCCGCAAACACCAACCCAACCCCAGCCGAGTCACCAATTGCATGCTCCAAATCCAGGGCTCACGCCTACCGCGCCACCAGTAGAGGCGAATAATCCATATGGCCGTAGCGACTTCACATGGCAGCCTGCAACATACTATGGTTATCAGAACGCACAGCAACAGCAGCAGCAGCAGCAGCAGCAACAGCAACATCAACATCAACAGCAGCAGCAACAACAGCAGCAGCAGCAACAGCAACAGCAACAACAACAGCAACAACAGCAGCAGCAGCAACAACAACAACAAGGCCAATGGGCCACAGCTAGAGGGCCTGGCGTGTTTCGCTAATTTAGGCTTATACACACCAAAAATGCGCGTGGTGCCTTTTATGCACTACATATTGTCAGTGTGGAAACGAGTAATGAGTGACAGATTCTCAGGCATAATAATGGCGTCATTTTTCTGTTGCATATCAATATTGATCCAATCTTATGTTTTGGAAGCGTGGCGTTGCATGGTGGACCTTTATATACCCAAACGTAGCTTGTCTTTGTCAATGTTGAGCATCCCAAGACGATTTCATGTCATCTTCCTTTGGAGCATGGCGAGGTGCAATCTATTCTCCCACGATCAAAGGCACCGGTTGCTGACATGGACATGTCAACGATATGTGTGCTCTATGTCTGCATTCTTCTCCATTTATTACTCGATTGCTATGCCTGCCCCCGTCTTGCTAGACGTTATGCGAAACATCTGTTATCCACCTTGAACTTTGCGCCATGTCGCTTTAAAACGCCTTGCAATGCTGACCGCTAAGATCTACGCCCAAGCTTCTGCCTCATAGATTCGGCATGCTGACCTATCTCCAAGGGCTCATCTTCTTCCTAAGTGAAGCCCATCTTCGAGCCCAGACCTCGCAGACTCGCACCAATCCCTTCACCCATACCAGCTGCAATCTTCTCCCCCGATCCCTTCTGCATTTGGACCTCCATGCCTGCAGCCAGCATGTTAAGACGCGTCATCCGAAGACGAAGTGTGTGATCGTACGACTCGGCCATAGCGAGTGCGTCTGCATGTACATCGTGGCGGGGATTTGTTGGTGGGGAGATTAGTAGCCGGTCGACAAGGTCTATTCGTGCGTCAAGTGTCTTGTTGTTGATCATGGCTTCTAATTCATTCTCGATAGTGGATTGTTCTCCGGCTGGAAACTTGGAGGCCATCTCGTCGAGTGTGACACAGCTGAATGGTATGAAATACTGCACAATGCTCTTCGTTCGAATGCGCCCGTAGATTGTGTTGAGCACCTTGGACAAGTAGACATCTAGATAGTAGTCGCTGCGGTAGCCCTCGAGCACTTCGAGGCAGGCGCTGTACTTTGAGTTGCAGAATAGGTTGATGGCGCGACGGATGTGTGGTTCAAGCTCGAGAAAGTTACGGAACTCGCTGTTGGCGAGGACCCTATTTTGTAGGTCGCTTCGATCCATTGAAGCCAGCGCGCAAAGACCGCCATATACGGCCACATCGTTACCGGATAGGACCTCCTTCTGCCATGAGATGTTTGCGGCGGGCTCGGCAGTAAGATATGCCGGTGAAGTACCCAAGAAATGTGTTGCGGCTTCGCGGTAGTTCCCAATCGCCATATGAGAAAGCCCATTGCAAGCAGACACTATAGGCTCAAGCTTGGTCTTCTCCTCGCCCTTGAGTTGTGCAGCGTCCACCTTGGCCAGGTTTGACTGTACGCCCAGCCATGACTTTTGTGCGATGCTGACGTATACGAGGCGGAGGGTCATATCGGCGAGGTGCTTATTTGAGGTGCAATGCTCACGCATCTTCATATAGGCTTTGTGCGCATTGCTGTAATCGCCGGTATCGTAGTAGAAGTGGCCGAGATCTTCATTGCCCATCTGCAACCGCATTAGCTTTTTGGCCTTCGATATACCCTGTTTGTTGCTCACACACCCGTATGCTCTCTTTAATCAGGTTGTTCTTGTATGACTTCAACTCATGCTCCAGTCTGTCCTGCTCCTGCTGTGTCTCGCGTGTCTTCTTCTCCGCCCATGCTGTGTCTGTCAAGGCTGCAGGATCTTGGGGTGCAATGCCGCTGAACTCCTCAACTAGATTTATGTACAGGCTAACATTCTTGCCCCTCTTTGCCTCCGCAATGGCCAGCCGGTATGCGTCTACGGCGAGGTATGGCGAATGAGCACCGATGTGGTGGAGGCGATCGATACGTGTGAAACCTAATAACATGTGAGTGGCTACACCCAGCTCCATGAACGTTGTGAAGGCTATACCAGCATAGTTGGCAATGTATGATTCGAGGTCAAACTTGGGCGGGTCTACTTGAGTTAGCGGAGCTTTGGTGAGCCGTGAGCAATCTAACCTTTGACTACTACTTCGCCTTTTGCCCTTTGCTGTTGGAAGAAAGGCGACTGCTCGACATTCGAAGCCATGGTTGAGGTTAACAGGTTTGTTGTGTGGCCTGCTACGGAGCGATACAGCTCCAAGGTACCTGAGTCGCTGCTGCCTTCCCCACGGCGGGGCGTATGACTAAGCCACCAGGCCACCCCATCGTCGTTGGTCACCCCTTTGACCACCATCGCCGTCCCCAAAGCACTGAAAAGTGGCTTTATTCGTTCCCAAGAAGGCATTGAATACACCAAAAGACAAATTTTCACATGTGTTTCATGTTTTTGTGCCATTAGTGATTCTCTTTCTGCTCCAAAAATCATCTATGCAGCTCAGGCTCACACATCCTAAGGACCACCCAATTTCTCAATGCTAGTATTAGTGTAATAGCCTCAGGCATCGACTCGGCAAACAAATGGGCAATTCAGCCCGTTGGCAGTGAGCCTCGCAATCACTGACCCCTTTCTTCGTTGTTTGAAGGTGTACACCGCACTCTATTCCAAGCTGAGTTTACGGAAAAGTAGGAAGATGCCAGCAAATCTCAGAAGACGAACAGATCTTGCAAGACGAGATACTCACCTTATAGAAACCGCTAGGATGTACTAGGTCACTCAACACACGCCCATCTCAACCCGGTTCCTGAGAAATACCTCGCAAGCAGCGATGCACCATCATGGAACGGGTATACCCAGAAGAGCTGGGATCAGTTCAAATCTTATATGAGAATCTCCACCAAAACGTTCTTTCACAACTCCAGGGTACAATTGATAAGCTTGCGTGCTTCAACATCCATATGCGGGCTTAGGAGGCTGTGTAAACGGTTCGCTGCATGATAAGCGTCTATCCAAACCCACATTCTGGATTCTTTAAGACCCTCTAAAACTTACACCTATGGTTGTGTAATAGTGGTGAAGCATTATAAGTGTATGCAGGCGAAACCTTATCAACAGAGAGGCAGGCCATGTAGGATCACTGATTGCAAAGCAAGCTGGAATGTGGGTATGAGTACAACTCACGCACTGCACTCGAAGCCCGGCCAACCTTTATAATCATAAATATTATGATCGTTATATCAACAAGTTCGAGTCTGCTGAATGGTATCCCACCTATTGAGAAGAACATCTGGATCATTAGTATATGATCAAAATCCAGTTTAGCAAAATGATGCTGCTTTGACACCGTATCATTACCCTGAGGGGATGGAGAGTGTCAGGTGGCGGAGCGTATGATGGCAAGTAGATCCACAATTATTCCTTCTCAATACATCTTAGTTATTTTTACAGCGTTCTCACATTGTAATTCTCATCTCTTGCGTGCGCTTGAGGCGACATGCAATAGTCCGTACCCACATGTAACCATAGACCTCGCTACCAAAACCGTTGAATCAGTGCAGACTAAGCCGGTGGTTCATGATGAACAATTTAAAGTTTTTCAGGTCTTGATCTCTCCCTCAAAATTGATAAAGCCCTACACTCTCTGGGCCTAGAAACATCGTAGTGGTTTGAACGCCAAGTCTAAAGTCTGCCTTTTTATCTGACACCACCACACCACCGCTCCACCAAACAAAAATTACCCTACTACCCAAGGCATCACGATCACTCATCTCATTCCCACCGCCATTCCAGAAGCGCTGTGAGTAGCTCCTCAATCACCCAATCGAGCACTCCCTGCGGTGCTGAGGACGTATTCACCGCTCAGCTGCCCGCAGATCATGCCGGATGTGGGAAGTAGTTGTGCCTCATCGTCAGCTGGTGGCTGGCCAAGACGTCCGGATAGCGGGAATAAGTGCACTCCGTTGACGCATTGGTGAGGGTGACGCAAGTTGGAGTACCGAATGTAAGAACGCTTCCTTGGGTGTGGAGCGATCTTCTATGCAGATGCAGGGACGAGGCGTAGTGACCATCGTGGTGGGTTGGAAATATATAAAGGCGCCGGGTAACGCCCTAGTGCCCCGGCTTACTGCGTTACTTTGCGCTTTTGCGACAACAAGGTACTCGTGTCTATGCCAGACATTTACGCCTGTATGCGTTCAGCAACACTCTTCTTCGTCAAAGTGTATGGTAAGTTCACCCAGTCACTGACACGATGTTCACAGTGGTTCAAGGCACAAAGAAGGTGAAGTTGATAATTATGAATAGATTCAGTTTCAGATCCTACGTCTCCGCGCACAGCACGACCAGACATTAACATTCCCGGCGTACAATCTCATGTGAGTTCGTAGCAATGCCATGCCATCAAAATACCCAAAAGCACAAATTCCTCCCAGCGAAAGCAAAGTGGTATCGATCCAAAGAAAAACAGAAAGCGCCGTCGTAATCAAAAAGCAAGACTGTTCCAGTCAAGCCTTAAAAAAAGGTCATGAACAAAGAAGTGGTAGTACAACAAAAGGGTGTTGTTCGTTGTCATCGCGTTTCTGTGTACGGGTCGACCATGATGCCATGTAACCTTTTTTAAAAGTATCCTTCCAGGCCCAACCCATATCCGTATCGCTTAAAAAATGCAGTGGTAGTCGAAACTCAAATCATAAATTCCTCCATGGATGGCGCGTCAATGGCACCCATGGTGTTATCCGGGACCCAAGGACCCCGTTCCTCTGGCGTAGCACCGTGCAGCGCCTCGGCGCGCTTCAGTGTCTGGACATCAAGGTCTGTAACGTATGACTTGCCATCGGGCAGCTTCATGCGGACCTCGAACTCTTGGTCGAGCATCATGTCGTCCTTCCACAGACGGCGTGCGCCATCGTAGACACACAAAACGCGCTTCTTCATCTTCATCTTGTCTGTCGAGCAGCCCCAGGAGACAGGGTAGTTTTTGCGCTTCTTGCGCCCAGAGCCGGTGATGGCAACACCGCCTTTGGAGAAGGTAAGGCCAGACCGAGGACCCTTTTGTGTCTTAGTGACTTTAGAGGGGTTGGAGTTACCACCCCCGACGTGCTGCGATGAGCCGACACCTCGGGGATGTGTTAATTGTCAATGGCCTTTCGTGGACTTGATGCTACCCTTGCCATTGCGAGAGCGTCGGACACCGTATGTGGCGTCGTCGTGGTCATCATTGTCGATCTCATCTTCCTCGTCGTCTTCGTCGTCGTCGTCATAGCTGGGGACAGTGTACTCGATGCTCTTGGAGAGACCGTTGCGGTCAAGAGTCTCGGTTACATCCCTGTCCTCGGCGACGGAAGTGAGGAGGCGCTGGTTAATGGCCTCGCTTGGGTCGGCTTGTTGAACGACACGGAGCACACAGTCGTCGAGATGTTCGTAGAACTCTTGTGCGTTGGCGAAGGTTACTGAGCAGGTTGAGCAAGTACCAGCGACATTGTTCTGTCCACTGAATGCCTTGCGACCAGATGGGCTCTTCTTGCGGCTATTGGGAGGACTTTGCTCGACGCCGTGGACAGAAGTAAGATGTCTCTTGAAGACATCGGCACGGTTGAAGCTCTTCTCTGCAGCCGATCCACTGCCAGGGCAGAAGCCGCAGACCATAGTGCCTTTGTAGTGAGTGAGAGTGTGCCTGTTCTTGTCGTACTTCCTGGCGAAGCCCTTGATGTGGTATTCGCAGGTCGTGATCGGGCACTTCTCTGGCCGTTCGTTTTGGTGGGTAAGCATGTGTGCCTTCAAGTCCTTGAACACGCGTCCGCACTCGGGGAGTGGGCAGAGACCCTTCTCGCGTGTCTCATCGTCCAGCTCGTAACTACTACCACTCTTGCGGCTTGTGCCTGAGTTATGGGAGTGGAGAGAGTTGACCGAGCTTCGCCGTTGTCCATTGAACTGTGGGTAGGGCTGGTATTGTTGAGTATGGAGATAAGGGCTGGCGCTGCCTCGCTTGATGCGCGCTGAGCCAGGACGCTGGCTATGCGAGGAGATTTGAGAAAGAGCTGGAGAAGGTGGTTGTTCAATGACCGGGAAGTAAGGAGATGGAGTTGTTCTGATCTCAGGGTAAGGGCTGTGTGGTGGGAATGCGAATGGTTGGATCAAAGTGGGGTCTGCTTGGACTCCGTTAGTTCTCGCATTCAACACAGATGAGTTCACAGCACTGGGAGGAAACCGACAAGATGAAAATGATTGAGAGAAATGTGGAAGTGAGTTGACTGAAGAAGAAGATGTTGATGGGATGTCTCGAATGCGGACTTCATTCGACAAAAGGGAGTTTCTTCGCTCGCTTGACCTCACTGAAGACCAGCTTGCTGAAGCCGGTGTGATGGGCGTTCTGAAAACATGCGTCTCTGAACGAGGTGTTGAAGGAGACGCAATGGAAGAGGATGACGATCTCGTCGAATGAACAGTTGACTCACCCACAAAGGTCTTCTCACTTGCAACCATGCCAGGATACTCGAAGGTTGATGTGAGCCCAAGGCCCATTGGATTCCAGGGCTCGTTGAATTGCGGCGCAAGTGATGGAGAGTGCATTGCGGAGGAGGACACAGAGGCACCAGACTCTGAGGAAGCTGAGAGGACTGGAGGCTGATCATGAAACGAGTGTAGTGAGGAGTTAGGGGATCCGGCTGGAGTCTGGTATTGGAATGGCTTGACCCCTTGGGCAATTGCATCATAGTGGAACTGCAGATCTTGAGGTCTTGGTGCTTCCGCCAGGGGAACCATGGGATCGTATGGAGCGCTGAATGTTTGGTCCATACCGTATGTTGTGGATGGCAGGAAAGGTTGGCTAGTGTGGAACTCCAGGTGCTGCTCCTGCTGGTTTGAGTAGAGCTCGAAATCATGAGGCATGCTCGGTGGGTATGGAACGTAGTCAACCATGATGAGCGATGTTGTGAAGGCGGAACGACGTAGGTCAAAGGATTATATGTTGAGCGGGTGCTCAATCCTTAATTACACAGTTCAAGTCAGCATAAGCAATAAAAGAGGTGCGATTCGATCGATTGATAATGTTCTTTGGTAGGGCTAGGGTGTGGTGGAAGCGACCGACAGGGGAAAGCTTACCTTGCCTGAAACGATGCCGATCGAAGTCTGGAGTCGTCGCACGGGTCGGCGATATTCCAATATCGTCGATGATTGTGCAGATCCTTTGCTTCTTTGGGAGGCGAGTGACAGCGGATAGTCCTTTCCGAGATGCAGTCCCTAAGGCTGGCTGGCAAGCGAAGGACAGGTCACAAGCGGTAAGGACTTGGTCCTGAAGGGTGATCCAAGGCGAAAAGATGGGTCTGGATGAAGGTATGTTATGCTGATCGGGGGCCTGGAACTGAAGGACGGTGCCTCGGGGGCGAAGTTGAGTTTATACATAAGGCCACAGACAGGACCGCAATAGCCCCCAGCGAGGACAGTGCGCGAAGCCACTCGACCGCATGCCAAACCCCTGCTGGAGGTCTACTGCCCTACAGGAGCTTGGGCCTGTGGCAGGATGTGGCCGATTAGGGACGGTCAGTCGACGCTAGGAAAATAAGGAAAGGCAGAAGTTTACCGTCCGCCATCAAGTCAAGTCCCCGCCTCGATCGCGAGCTCCGGCCACTTTCTGGTAGGACGGCTCGCCAGGACTCGCGGTGTGCCCGACCCCTGTCCTGCACGACTAGACCCACCAACAAAGCAAGCCATACCAATTACAACCAGGGCAGGCGGGCATGGGCGAGTAAGGATGCAGAGCGCGGGCGCCATCAATCTTGATCTGGCGAAAGGAAGCGGATTTGGGACGATGCGCCAGCTTGACCACCGCTTCTGTCGGGGAGACATGGGAGGACTGGCCCCAGTCCTGCCATTCCGCAGTCGTGCGGCCTGCCGTCACTCTGATTCGCGAATCCTTCGCTTTGGCCGGTCCCGCGATGCGGGAGCGTGGCTGGTGAGCGGCTGTGCCTGTGTCAGTGACGTCTCATTGGACATGGGATGGGTCTAATTTTACCTTTCCACATGACCATTGCCTGTAACGGGGCTGCTAAGCGAATGCTCTTGCGGATTGTGGGCGCAGTCGCGGTCGAGCAAAGCACTCAATCGTGCTGACCTCACCGCGTTTCTCATCGTCACCGCGCGACACAAGAATGAATTCTCCTGACAAACTGGCGGCCCACTTTGCGGTGCGTCATAGCATTTAACCTCACCGCCGTCACGAGCACTGCGGGTTCTTGAGGCGGAGAGACGACGGCGGCCGTTTGCTTCTAGGTAGCCATGGTTGCGGTTCGACATGGTGGGCCGACTAAAAGCCTCCATGGCTCCTCGCCTATTATGGCGCTTCTGCACCCTCTGGGCTTGAACCCTCGTCTCTCCTGTGACTCGTTTCATGAAGATGACCCCGAGGTTCCAGAGCAGCGCAATTTCGCTCGGAGCACTCTTGCACTGCCAGGTGTGCTAGAGCACGCGATAGGCACACGTCTCGTCTTGTTGACGAGATGCCAGTTGGCACTGGCTGTCATACACGGACTTCTTATTCCGAGTCTAGGGGGCCACTCCTGGGCCCGGGTCAGCATCCTGTCATTCCCTCGCTCGTGGTCCCTGAATCCTTCTGGCCCGAAGTCTTGGATAAGGTTGCTGGGAAAGCGTGAACCGCAGGCTGGAGCTCGTAGTGAGACCTTGCAGCCTATCGCGCATCGAACCTGGCCTTAACCAAGCACACGGGCCCATAGTGCAACCGCCGCATGAATATTGACTGTGTTACTATGCCCGATGCACTTCAACAATGGAATGTAACAGGTGTACCTAATGCGGACTCGGAATTGGTTTCACGCCGTTCGAAGAAGCGCCTAACTTCACTGTTTACTTTTGTGGCCGATAGGCGCTAACGCTAATCCATTCCCACGGAGAATGCCAGGCTGTTCGATAATGAAAAGCGGGCAGTAGCATGTGCGGGGTGATGCGATCGGGCGCTGGCTCCTATCCCATCCATGGATGACTATTTTAGGTGCAGGTCTTTAGGCTTCATTGTTAACATCGTTACCACAGCCCAGTAACGCTGCGGAGCACATGAAGACTATCCAGCGAGGAATCTTGGTCGGCGTCCTGATAGGGCATTTCCATCATCATGGGGAAGGAAGATGCGAGGCTACAGACTATTTTGGTCTTGCAGCTGCGAATATTTCGGAGCCGTGGGGTCATCAGATTTTCTGTACGCAATCGATATATGTGATGCCCAAACACACAGGGCCACTGCCCCCTCCACGGGATGGAAGCAACTGACATCGCAATATAACGACTGCAGCACAAAGACAATGTCTCAGAAGAACTGTGGCTTCGCACCGCCACACACTCGTATCGCAACGCTATTATTAGCGCTTGGGCACAATGGGTAGGGTACCCGGGGCCAATCAAGATGGTTAGCCACAAATGTCTCGTGAACGTGCTGGAGTCTAACAGGTCCAAGTAGCTACATACACAGCCACAGGGCTCCGCGGACAATCTAGATCACCACCGCCACTAGCGACGACCCTGGATCCCTCCAAAACCAGCGTCTGCGGGACAGCGCCTGGGAAGGGCCGACAATCAGAGGAACTATTGCATAACCAGACACTTTCGCGAAGATCCCCGTCGTCCATCAAGTCGGGTGTCCATATTGGAACTTCGACTCGTCCTAGGGAGGGAGCACAATTGTGAGATGCTGATATGCAGGAGTTGTTTCGTCTCACATTGATGTTGCTTGCGACTTGTTCTCCATTGGCATACATTCGACGGTTGCTATTGTCAGGGGCTCTTCCGGCATTTGAGTTCAGTTCACCGAATTGACCAATCTTAACAATAAGCACGGAGGGGTATTACGCCGCTTCCACCAGCCTTGTATGATTCGATGCCCCCACCCCACGATTGTGTCGCCTTGAGGAAAAAAAAAAGGGGGGGCCCCGAACACTGATCAGTCATCGAGCACATTTCGAGACAAAGTGAAGTTAGCCTCAGTAAGAAAAAAGACTAACCAGTGATGGCACGCTATTTGTCCAAGCGCGACAATTGTACGCTTTCATCTTGGTCTGTTCTGGGTTTGGGGGCGTGGGTTCCTACGCTTTGTCCACATTTGTGCATGATTAAAGTTTTGTGCAAGATGCTCTTTTGTCATGATGAACGGCACGCAATTGTTAGACTGCACGCCGCTTCTGGAAGGCCGTACACAATGGGGAGTGCA
Organism: Pyrenochaeta sp. MPI-SDFR-AT-0127; assembly: GCA_020747015.1. Lineage (NCBI taxonomy): Eukaryota > Fungi > Ascomycota > Dothideomycetes > Pleosporales > Cucurbitariaceae > Pyrenochaeta > Pyrenochaeta sp. MPI-SDFR-AT-0127. The sequence goes on along the minus strand of JAGTJM010000001.1, from coordinate 1,238,383 downwards.
ACAGCAGGTGGTGCAGACACATGGGACGCCCAAAAGCCACGCAGACGGGTGATCAGCAGAGGGTTTGAGTACCAATAATTCGGAACTCCCCAGTTCGCGCCGCGCATCAATCTCTGGCGCTGCAGGCATGTTGTGCTCCGTTCCGTGTCGATGGTCCTGGGGACTTGTGACAACCAGTCAGTCGCTTGTACAATGCAATTTATCCTTGACCGATATTGCTGTACACCTTGTGCGAGTTCGGGGTGCCAAATTTGGAGCATGGCAACGATACACCTCGCATGTGCTGCACGCGAACATGGAAGGTTTTCTCAACGGCGACAAGACGTCTGTTAGGAGATAGCGGCTTTGACCGTTTCAAACTCATTTGTACGCCATGATAGTGACCGACCGCCGTTGATCGGTCTCACCGCGTGTCGACAAAGAGATGGTGGGGAGTTTAACTGTTGGCGTCGGCCTCGCCTGAGCCCAAGTGACCCCGCAATGCAAGCCACAAAACCCAGTTGGGGAGAGAGTCAACACCGGGCAAGTGGATTGGCGTCCCAAGATGATCCTTCCCGTGCACTATGAGGCCTGCCTTGCCATGTTGGGACTTGGGCATATTCGGGCCGACACGCCAGCAGGGATGTAGAGTGAATTACAAGGTAATGGTTTTTGCCGGATGCTTTTGCGTCTTTCCATGAGCAGAAATTGGTTTTTCCAAGTGGACTGATCTCCGCGTACAGAGCCTCATGCCCCTCACACCCCTCTTGCCAGGCCGGCACAATTGGCTGAACCATCTTGTCGGCGTGACGCCCACCATCTTGGTGAGATGCACGGTCAAACAAGGTTCGATTTGCGGGCTTGCCTGCCGCAGTGGAGGGGGCTGCCAATCACGGCTCTTCGCAGGAGAAGCCGCAACACGAAAGCAAAAATGTGTTGGCAGCCTCGAACACATCCCCCTCGAGTGTGTAAGAAAGATGCAGATGGTCTGCATGCAGCCAGACCAGTGGGCAGTGGACAGCGGTGCCCATCCTGGAATCTCCGGGCTCGAGGCTGGCTGGATGGCAAGGCATCACATGCCATGGGACGGCAATGCCCGTAGATGAGGGGGGTTTGAGGAGCATCTCACGTCGGCGAGAGAGAGAGAGGGCATGATCTCGCCTTGACACCCTGTAGGCAAAAGCAATCCTCGCGCAGCCTCCTCCTGCAGGTAGAGCCCAACACACCGAATCAACCGTGAGGAAGGTGCGGCAGGCAGGCAGATCAAACTTGTCCATGGCGGACATGGGACGAGTGGTGAGGATGTCGTCGTTCGCATTGGATCGTTGGCGCCATTTCTCTCCTGAGAGGGGGTGTCCATGTGTCGATGATTCTGGACCCTTTCCTTTCGCCAACCCTAGCTCCGCGGGAGGCTGGGGGTCAATCAAAGCTTTTCCTGCTTGCGGCGCGCGAGGCTCTGGCTTTGTGATAAGACCGACAGCAGCCAGCAGGGCTGGGGTCTGAAGTGCATATGGCCCGAATCATCGTGTCCCACGGGATAGAATCAATAATCGAGTCTTTGTTCGGCGACCACCAAAGTGAAACTGGTCAGGATGACGTGGGCGAGGCCCAGGATTGCAAAATGTACTAGGCCTGCTAGGCGCGTCCTGCCGCCTGGCCAGAGCCCCAACAAGAGTCCCCCGACGGAGAAGGATGGATTGCAGGTATTTCGCTCAAGTGGGGAGACGTCGAAGCAAAGCGCAGTGAAGGAAGACATGTAGTGGAAGTAGAGTTGTGTCGTGTGGAGCCAGTTGAGAACCAGAGAGTCGGGTGCTATTCTCAGCTACACTCGCGGCGGAAGGCACGAATGCGGTTATTGCACCTAGCCTACCGAACGCCCTCTTTCCCATTTCCTTCAGCTCGACGACTTTATTCCGACGACATGTTTGAACGTTGCAGTTGATGAAGAGACGTGAGAAGCTGTCAAGCAAACTCTGCAAAGATTGTCCTGCCAGGTATGTGTCTGCCTCTATTGAAAATCTCCACCGCCAATCAAGCCTGAGGCGACGGTGAACGCACTCATCGTCCCTCACGTCCCTCCTCCACTTGATACCACGTCAGAATTATGTAGCTTGCAATATAACTGCCATCTCTCTGAGCAGTATTTCGGCATTAAGGTCATTCTCCTCAAGTCATTGTAGTACAAACAGGATATGCAGACATTCTACTGCGCAGCATAAGCGCATATTTATTGTGACTTGTCGCGCTCGTGCCTGAGAGTGATATGTACACCACGGCCTCATGCGTCGCATAAGGCCAGACGCCCATCTGGATCTTCTCCTGCCATTTGAGTTCATAGAAGCACCATTCTTTACTCTGTAAGATTAAACGTAGTGTCTGGAGAACAATTTCTGTACATGCACCCGAATCGAAAGGTTTGCACGCTGTGAATGTGTCACGTCTTCGCACCCGTCATTGCCGGCTGTAAAGTGCATCTACATTCATCTGGACAATATCATACGACGAAAGACTTCTGGTTCCATCTTATGGCTGCCTGCGCAAGTTTCCATCTCTTGTATACTATTTTTTGGCTTGGGACTCACGGCGGTAGTAAAAGGGGACAAATGAGAGAATGATGTGCTCGCCAGAAACGAATCTTGAGAAGCTTATATCACATGTACATTTAGTCATTCATTCGTCTATAATTTAACCTCTAAGTTCTCAGTCAATCCCTAGGTAAAGTCATTCCATCTCGCAAAGCACCCTGGCTGACCTAGTTAACTTTACAGCATGTGAAGTTTGGGCCGAACAAATTTCTATAAGCTTCCAGCAACCTACCAGGTTCTTACCCCAAGTGCAGGCAATGAGTGATGCAGATCGTATCGATGTATTTTAGTTGAAAGTGAACCATGATTGCAAGTTCTTCTTGACTGTCTAAGGCTGTGTAGCCTTTTGCTTGAGTGATGAGCACAATAGTGATGGGAGGCCATATCGTAATCTGTTAGCATAACATAATTTCAGAGAACATAATATAATTTTGGAGACTTACCGAGCCGTCTTCACGGGGAAAGAAAGTATCTTGGGTTGTGTTATGAGTGCGATGCGTGATCATTTGCGAACTCAAACCTCGAAAATCAGGACGTATGACGCTCTAGTCTGAGAATTTGACATCGCATCTGATATTCAGGTTGCGCGACAAACACATGAACGGAATTCATCGTCTACATTGAGTACGTTTAGGCCTTACGAGTTTCTAGATCGAATTGATGGTATTTACAGTAATACGTTCTTTTTACGAACACAGATATACCTTTCATCGCCTTACTCTCAGAATTATTGTTGAGCATTCATTCTCTCACAAGAGCCACACGTACAGTTCTTGAGTTCAAGGAGCATGTGCAGCATATCTTCATCAGCTGTCATTGATGATCGAAACAGTTTGGAAATTTGAATGCAACCATATGGCGATTTACAGTATTGGGAATAGTTGGACTGTATAATTTGCGCCCTGAGAAATCCTTTAATAATAGGCTAATTATGAGAGATATGATTTTGTCTCTGTTGATGGGCATTGCACTCTTCGCTAAGAATTTCATACTGAAAGAGTGGCTAGTATTACCAACAAGAGTTCCAGAACAAGAAGAATAGAAAGTGATACCACATCGTAGTCCTGAATCCATTATCTAGCCTCCTTCACTATCCCTTCAACCTCTCAAGGTTGATTGTTAAAATACATCATATTTCTGCGTTGAAAAGCGCACTAGATGCCGTATACTATATCTGCAGTTTGTTTCAATAGTTTGTGGTATGACTGCTCTTCCTTTGTGTTGCTTTATTCGTCACCTTCTAACGACTTATGGTTGGCATGAATCGAATACACCAGCGCCTGTATGGATAGCACTTTGAATATGACGGGACCTGGAATTATCATTCACCGATGAATAAGTAGTCTTATGCTGTTGGAACATTTTAGTGATATCATTTCAGCAACATGGACTAATACGAAGGCCTCGCCCCTCCAGATCTTCTTGAGAAACAAGCTCTTGGTATCCGATTTGGCCTCGCTCTTGATGATTCGATTACTTCGTTAAGGTCATCAGACGGACTGTCACCACTTCATTGGGAACAAAGTGCAATGCGGGAAGAGCTTTTTCATTAATCTTATCGGTATGATAGTCATAGGATCAATAAGAACTTGTGTGGGGATGCTATCTAGACTACTAGCCAGATGACGATTGTTTCAATACACCGTCAACTCAAAAGCTCAACCTTTAGCGCTCACCCATTATTCAGCCTTGAGGCAGTCTCGACCTCGAGCAGAACCAATTATCGCTTAGCTCCTTTAGCCGTCATAAATTTGCCCGTTCTGATCATCGCATTGATAATCTGGTCGTCAAGCACAGTCGTGTTGTTAAGCAGAATGATAAGACTACAACTAAGAAAGTAGACAATAAAGACATGAAGTTGGCTCCTCTTAAGTAGACCGAAATACTTGGATAATATTCAATTGAAAGGAAGGCCGAAGTGGAAGATTGCGAACAAGCGAAATTGGCGAGAGTTGCGCTGGAAAGCATGCGGCTTTGCAGCTCACGCCTCGACAGCCAAAGCATTATCTATGATGTATAGCATACTATAGTGTGCTTGAGACCTAGAGATTTTAGATTCTTATTTTGATGAGTATTGAAAAATGTCTGAGTGACTTGAATGATCATATCCGGCGTTTGGATGGCAGACCTGGAGAAAGCATTCAGCGGTGCACCGTGCAACTCGTGATTCAGATATTTTCAGCATTGTCACATCTCAGCTGCTACACCTGGAACAATTGGCGCCTTAATGTTTCCTTTACTGTTTTTTTTATGTTGACTCACTCCACCAACGACGCAGGTGTTTGACGTTCTCAGTCTGGGCTAATCATAGTGGATCCTCCGGGGCACACTAGACAGTTTTCACACCGCTTTCCAGCTCCTTTCCGCCTTGCGAACTGTCAACGGTCTCTCTGACCACCATCATGCTTTGCTTCTTACCTAACAATCGTTGCTAACCTGGCATTATTGACTCTCCTCTCCCCCTAACTTCAGCTTCTACACGCCTTTGTCCTGTCTGTTTGCGCAGACGATAGGCGCTATTGCCTAGGCTCTTGTACGCGTTTGTACCACGCCACAATTACCGGAACGCCACCCTATCAACGCATCAGCTATATGGGCCGACTACCTTTCCCTGCCGATGCAGAGCTTACCGGCCCGGACCGCGTGGTCTTGAGTGTTCTACAGAAAGAGTATGAATCACATGAGAACGCACCCGACAAGCCTTCTTCGGAGACGGCGGAAGAGTCAGACGACTCGGCCAAGAAGCACTCAAAATTTGTGTCGCCATCACCAGAAGGTATTGCACACTCCTATCGATGCTTGGGTATCCTATCGTATAATTTAGTGTGATTTGGATACACTTCAAGCAGTTGATACCTTTCGTAAGCTAATACTCTACAGATCTTCAAGACCAGGAACAACAAGCAATTGCATACCTGAGAAATCTCAACAATCCGAAGTCAGATGACTTTGAGCCCACCATATTCAGCTCTGTAGATGAACCTGATATCAAGAACCCCATATTCAGACAATGGATCATTGATCCATATATTCGTTGGGCTCGCACAGTCGTTCGGGTAGAAACTGATGTCGTCATGGTCACCCATCTTTTGCTCTACTCTTGCACAACCTTGCCTTCAGCCATGTACTTGTTCTATAACTTCCACTGGTGGCATGCTGTAATCCATTGTGTTATTCAAGGCTGGTACATGGGAGCATATACGCTTCTGAGGCATCAGCACATTCACATGCGCGGTGTCCTGGCTAAAAGGTATGCCATCATCGACCAGCTGTTCCCATACATCCTCGACCCGGCAATGGGGCACACCTGGAACTCATACTACTATCATCACGTCAAGCACCATCATGTTGAAGGAAACGGCCCTGATGATCTATCTTCGACTGTGCGTTATCAAAGAGATGATGTTTGGGACTTCTTGCATTATGTGGGCCGCTTCTACTTCCTGATCTGGTTCGATCTTCCTCGGTATTTCTTGCGCACTCGTAAGCCTGGGCTAGCTTTCAAAGCAGGCGGGTGGGAGATCGGAAACTACGCATTCCTGTACACCATGTTCACGTTTGTGAACACGCGCGCCACGATATTTGTGTTCTTGATTCCGCTCGCTCTCATGCGTTTGGCTTTGATGACCGGCAACTGGGGCCAACATGCGCTGGTGGACGAAGTGGAGCCGGACTCCGACTTCAGATCGAGCATTACACTCATTGACGTGCCTGTAAGTTGCATATACTCGCATTGACAAATGGAAACCAAATCTAACATTAGTCATAGAGCAATCGCTACTGCTATAATGATGGCTACCACACGTCTCATCACCTCAATCCACTCCGCCACTGGCGTGACCATCCTGTGGCATTTCTTTCGCAGAAGAAGCAGTACGCTGACGAGAATGCCCTTGTGTTCTACAATATCGACTACATGTTCCTCACAATCAATCTCCTAAGGAAGAATTATGAACATGTCGCCAAGTGCCTCGTTCCCATGGGTGACCAAATGAAGCTAACGCTCGATGAGAGGGTTGCGATGCTCAAGCGTAAAACGAGGAAGTTTACAGAAGAGGAGATTGCCGAGAAGTGGGGAAAACAATATGCGAATTTGAAGTAGAAGGCAATATGGAGGGCTTAAACTGAAGGTGGCTATATCTGTGTTACTCGGGGAATAGTAGAGATAAGCCAGCAATGATGAAAAGATACCAATAGACAAATAGAAGGTCGGCAGCAAGGTTTATAGCCTGTGCCTCAGACATCGTCGCTCTTTCCTCAAATACCCGTGGTCTACACGATGATGTGGAGCACTTACCTTCAGAACTCTATCAGTACTTTTCACACCCACTTGTAAACATATAGCACTGCGCTCCCGTTCCTAGATCTGACATCAGTTCAGCTGTAGCAATGACGCCTATGCGTCACCTACCACCGGAACTGAGCTTATTCATCGCAACGCCAAAAGCACTTCATTTGAGATCACAGTCCATTACCAAGACTCTGTTTGAATGCGAGAGGGCCGATAGCATCGTGAACGCTCGCGTGTCGAAAAGCGGTAGCTTGTTTGCCGTCGCAGATAGCCAGGTGGTCATACTGTTTGATGCAGCTCGCTGTCGGGATAGGAAATACAAGCTTAAGAACGGCGATGTAAATAACGCTTACAGTTTGAAGGAATTATTGCTCTTCTGATGTACTTTGTAGGGCGAACCACGTCTCTTACTATTCTCACCGGATGCGCGGATGCTCTTCTTTACCACAACATTGAGCACGTCAGTCCAAGCATATTCCATCCCGACCGCACAGCTCTTATCCTCACTGCCACCACACCCGTCTCCTCCGAACACGATCGTTCAATCGGGCGATGGCAGCATTTTACTATCAGCATCAGCCACGCCGCCTACAATTCATCTTCAGGACCGACGGTGGGGAGGCAGTGCGCCGGTGAATTTCCAGCCAACGGGTGCGCGATCACCTGTCAGTTGTGCCGCATTTCAGACCTTTGATCCCACCGCTCAGCCATCGTGCGCAAAATTTGTGCTAGGTTTTCAAGATGGCTCTCTTGCCATGTACCGGCTTCTTATGCCGTCGCTCCTGAAGCATCATCGAAGACCGCATAGACCGCAAACGTTGTCTTTTCAGCTACATCCAGTAAGGGTCGGTGCAATCAAGAAGCTACACAAAGCTGCAATGGGGGGCATTGTGGCTGCTGAGTTTATCCCTGGATACAACTCACGGACCGTTAGCGTTGGCCACGATGGACGCTGTCGACTGGTCGACTTGGAGGGCGGCGGAAAGGTTCTCAGGACATAGCATGTTTCCGGGCCTGCTACTTGTGTATCAGTGACTGCCAACACCCGCACTGCTTCCGACGGTAACAACGATAGGACAGTATTGTTGGGAGGCGACGCAACTGACGATGCTAACCAAGTTTCTGAAGGGTCAGAGATTTTTATTGCGATCGGCACGGAAGCCGGAAAGGTTCTGGTATTCAACATTCTTGGTCTACTTATACATGAGGTGACAATGAGCATGCGGGTCATCAACCTAGGGTGGGTGGTCAATCGTTCTGTATGTTCAACCCTCTCGAACCGCAATTCTTGCTCTGTCAGGGACGAATCATTGAAGCACCCTGAGGCTTCATGCACTGAAGATACCGACACTGTCAAGAGAGCCACATCGCCATGTAAACAGGTTGGAATCCAGAAGCTATTCCCGCTGGCTTCGACAGGAGACCTCTTCTCCAATGAACCTTCGCGGCACATCACAACCATGCCTGCCGGTACACTGTCCGACATTTCATTATTGCGACCCAAACATTCTCCGACGCCAGTGAAGAGAAAGTCATTGGTACGACCGCGCATTGTAAAGGAGACCTTCAAATCACCCATAGCATCTTCATCTCCACTATTTATGTCGGCGAGAGCAGTACTTCCATCTGAGCTTCCAGCACCCCGCTTACAAGAGACACGAAAATGGACGGAAGCACAGAATGCACCATGTGCGGCAGTGGAATCCTGTGTAGGTCGAATCTCTGCTGATAAAGCTGCACTCTCATCATCTCAAGAGTCAGAGACCGCCAGTCAAGATTTCTTCACACCTCCTTCAACGCGGCGACGCAAAGGCAAGATACCTCAATATCTTCCAACTCCGGATGTCACAGACCTTGCAACAATGGAGATCCAGGAGCGACAGTATAGGCCACTTGAACAGGTCGATCCTATCTTTCCGGATGGTAAAAGTACGTGCCCTCCTTTATCAGTCTCTGCGTCAAAGATCCCACGACGGGAAGTCGTCATCGATGGTGTGGAGTCATTGTCCCAAAATAGCTCGCCAGGTAGTCGGTATTCTAATCTAATATCGAGAGTGACTAGGGATTCTTTCCTGGGACATCAAAGAAACGAAGGTTGGATCCAAAGACTGCTAGGTGCCACTACCAAGGACTCGCAATGCACCGCCACGGATGCTGTTGCCATGTCTCTAACTCAGGACACACCAAGCAGTGGCTATTCCCAACCCACGTCCCACGCGTTTCGTGACGCTCCGGGAGGTATAGATGGCGAGGTGAGTACGCCTGGTTCGGGAACTCAGTCTGCATACAGAAATCTGGTCGTTGGAGGAACGAGGAGAATCGCTAGCGTTGAGTTTGGCCGGTATGACCCAGAGCATATCGCTGAGAAGCGCTCTCATGTCGGTAGGCGAGGGAAGGCGGGTACTAGTGTTGATGAAGTGCGCAGGTTGAGGGGTGAAATCCAAGCGTTGTGGAAGGATATGGAGGCGCTCCGTGAAGAGTTCCGGATAGTCAAGAGCGTTCTCCTGCATTCAAAGGCGAGGTTGTAGCGTATGGTTCGTGGCGCTGTTTGGTGTTTGCACTTCCCCTTCTTCATACTCGCATCTTCCTATTGATACTCCCAATCCCGACATAGTCTCTCTTATCTTCCTAGCTTTTCCGCACCAAAGCCGCAATGAATCAATTCAGATCCATCGTCCCAGCCCCCAAATCTTGGGCTTCCTTTTCCCTCCCTCCCCCATCCCTCCACTCATGAGTGTCGCCTGCTCATCCTCATTCCCCGTCAATGTGACATCCCCCCCATTCCACGAATGGCCATACACCGAGCTCCTCACGCTCTTCCTCTTCTCCCCCATCCCGCCGCCAAGCATGCCTCGCTCCACGAGAACATTGCGCCGCGACAGACTCACATCCTGCTCCACGACAGCTTTTGCCATTTTCCACAGCATCCATGTCTGGCACGAGATGAGGATCAGGATGAGCAGCAGCGTGACGAGCACAGCAAAGGAAATGAAAAGAAACAGCACTGTCTCATCGTCACGGCTGTTATTGCCCATTTTTTTTGGCAATGTCGAGATGCTATGGGGACCTTAGAGTGGAGGGGGTCAGGGCAACGAGTCGCGTGTTGGAGGAGTGGTGTGTTTTCGTACAAAAGAATGGAAAAAGGAAGAAGACACGATCCGGGAAATGGGTATGCGAGGGCTGATGAGGGTGTAGTGCATAAACGGGTGTGGTCGGTTAGATCCATTGCGCAACGGGGTGGCGGACATGGTCGACGTAACGCGTCGCATATCCGTTTCACGACCATCACAACCAGGGCCATACCCATGCCAGCTCCCAGGCACCGGGTTTGATCAGAGCGGTAGGAATCTTCCACAAGCTTCATACAAAACAAGAGAAGGTGAGTATAAATCTTCAGATAATCACAATGTTGAAATATATACCTTTCTCTACATATCCTACTTTTTACCTTTTGTCAACCGTATTTTTCGCTATGCAGAATCCAAAGCCAAGGCTAGAGGCCAAAACAACTACATGTTGAAGGGTGAAGTAATAAAGCCGTCAAGTCGTAACGTGAGGATGCTACGCTGTCGTGTATTACCAATATCGTCGTGAAATATGTGCCAGTTGAACCCCAATTTGTAGCCCGAAGAATGGTCGCCGTACTCATAACTCAATCTAATGCCAAAACGTGTTCCGCTCAATCATGTCCAGAACTGTAACAACGACAAAACAAATGTACAAGTGGTTGTGCAAAGCTGTCGTGCGCGTACGTTTCAATACGCTCCCAATCCTCGACTGATCCGCTATGCCGCGATTGGGTCATCTCCATTCACATCCTCGCCATCTTCCACGTTCTCGTCAACACCAAAGCCAGAGTCCCACTGGCGTTTTGCAACCTTCTTCTTGCCCTTCTTCCCGATCTTCACTTTCTCGCTCGTCTTCAAGACCTTGCCAGTGGCCACACGATGAAGGTCAACGCCCTGGGTTTTGACCTCGACACGCTTAAGCTTCATTTCCTGGACAGCCTTGAGTGCCTCTGCATTGCGAGCCTTGAGGGCAGCGGCGAGTTGCTCGTTCTGATCTTGAAGTTGACGTTGTGAGAGTATGAGTGCGTCGACCGTGACGCGCGTATCTTCTTCTGCTGCTTCGAAGCGTTCCTTGAGATTTGAGACCTGGGTCTCGAGGATGAGAATAGTTTCTGCGCGTGCGTCACCCATGAGTTGCAATTCTGTAATCTCACGGGTGCGGTCTTCAATAGCCTCTTCATACTCGGTTGCACGCTGAGCAGATGAAGCCTGCAGGTTCTTGATTGTGGCCTCGTGAGTAGAAATGACTGTCCTGAGAGAAGAGATCTGTTCGGTGTGCGAACCAACGATATTGAGGAGTTCGTTCGCTTCATCTTCGACACGCTTGCAAAGTGAGGCATTCTCCTTGCGATAACCTTCATTCTCTGCTTTCTGAGCATCGAGATCTTCTTGGAGATCTACGATAGTCTCCTTCAGAGCCGTTGTCTCTGCCAAATGAAGTCGATCCTTCTCAATGATTTCCTCATTAAGACGCTTAATCTCAAGTTGTTGTCGCTGAACCTGGTTATTGAGGTCTGTAATGTTGGCCTGGAGTGAAGTGATTGTGGAATTGGTAGAATTTTCCAAAGCTGTATACTTCACCTTGAGATCCGCGAGCTGGGATGCAAGAGTGGCAACTTGGGTGTCACGATCCTGCTCAAGCTCATCCCGATCTTCTGTCATATTGACGAGGTTGTTCTCGACGATAGCAAGAGTGTTCTGGAGCTCGACGATTTGCTCCTCAAGTTTGATGATTGTCTTCTCAGCAGCCCCACGAAGCCCTGACTCGGTTGTGAGCTGTTGGTTGAGGTCGTCTTCACGCTCTTGGGCTTCCTCTTGAAGCTGAGCAATGGTCTCTTCCTTCTCCTGCTGGACTTGGAAGAGCTTGGAGCGGAGCTCGTTCGCCTGAAGACCGGTGTTGTGGAGGCGGTTATCAAGGTCTTCAATTTTCTCGTTGGCCTCATCAAGGTCAGCTTCGGTCTTCTCGCGTTGTGAACGCTCAGTGGCTAGGTTCTTCTGGAACTCTGCGATCTGCTCCTTGAGTTCAAGGATCGTCTCGTTGAGGTTCTCGATGGTGTTGGCGTGTTGGTATACAAGCTCAGCTTGCTCGTCACGTTCGCCTTCAGCAATTTCGCGAGCCTCAGTCTGCGCGATAAGACGCTCACGGAGAGTCGTCATCTCGATAGTGATGGCGTCAACGTCTTCCTCCATACGCGTGATTCGGCCTTCAAGCTCTTGGATGTACTCTCCCTTCTGTTGAGCATCAGCCTCGGCAGCCTCACGACCCTCCTGCTCAGCACCGAGCTCGGCTTCAAGGCTCTGAACAATTTCGGCATGTTCCTGTTCCGTGCGAGCAATGGTTTCGTGGTGCTCAGCCTCAAAGGCGGTAGCAGTCTCAGTGACGGTATCGAGGTCCTTGCGGTAGGTCTCGATAGCATCGCGCAGGCGTTCCAAGGATGTCTCTTTGTCTTCGTTCTCATCTTGTAAGCCATGAATCTGGGCGTCGTTGTCCTTGAGCTCATTTTCTTGAGTCTCGGCCAATGTTGTCAAGGTGGTGACACGCTCCTCAAGGTCCAGAATTGTCCGTTGCTTCCCTTCGTTGGATTTGTCGAGGTTGTAGACATCCTTCTCCAGCTGCTGTACACGCTCTTCAGACTCGCCGAGAAGGTCCAATACGCCCTCATATTGTCGTCGCAGAAGCACCTCTGTCTTCTGAGATGCGCTGACCAAAGCAAGCTTCTCTCGTAGCTCGAAGAATATGCCACCAAAGAGTTCTGGAATTTTGCGAAGTAGCTGCTGGTTAGTGAGGCCCGCCGTGGTGTGTGGGAAGAACTTGTCAATCTCAATACGAAGAGTTTCGAAACCGTGACGCATCTCGGTGAGGATATCGCACGTTGGAGCGCCAGCATCAATAAAGTGCAGATTTTGAAGTTCGATGGTCATTACACGCAGTGCGCCTTGAGACTCAGCAAGCAAGGCAATGTAGTGCTGCAATTCTCGCTCATAGCGCTCGACGGCTTGGTCCTGGATTTTGTCTGGCACAATCGTGTCGTCGTCTTCTACTAATGTATCGTGACTGAGCTGTGAAATCTCGGGCAGACTCTTGAAAGTGACCTGGCTAGACAGCTCAAGCACACGTGAAGCATATTTGCCGTTGGGTGTGTGCTCCATGTCCAGATCCTGCGAGTAGTGCAGCTCGTCTGGGTTCACCAGAAGCAGCTCATCGTCATCCTCTTCTGAAAGGTCGGCGACATCGTTTTCATGGCCGTTGTAAAGCGAAGACGCACGAAGCTCGTCGATCTGATCGCGGGCGTGAACGAGCTGCTGTTCGAGTTCCTCAGCATACTCGTCGGTGATGTCTATATTTCCTAGCCGGCGGGCCTCCAGTCTGTACTCTAGGTCCTTGATTGTCTCGTCTTGTTCACGAAGCTGACGGCGGAGCTCCAACAACAGCTTCTTGTCCTTCTTTTGGTGGTCTTGAAAATCGTTAACCTCCTGGCTCAGATGGCTCCGGCGGAGGCGTCGACGAGTGCGGCCGTCGAGAACAGCGGTAAGTGGGGCGTACTGGAATTGCGTGCCATTCTCGTCTGCTTCGTCAACACGCTCAATGTGCAGCTGTGCAGGCATAGACATGCGAGAACGGCGGGTGGTGGTGAAGCGGCTTCGAGAAGCACCTAAGCGGTCGAGATGGGGTGTGAGGCCAGGTACAGGTTGCGTCGACGCTGGTTGGAAGACTGCGAGCTCATCTTGGTCATCTTGAGCAGCAACGGGCGGCTCAGAGTGTCGGCGATTCTGGCGACGGGTGGTGGTAGTGGTACTGTTCTGTGACTCTACGTGGATGGTATCACCCTGCTGAGAGCGCGAAAATGATTGCTCAATTTCCTCTGCAATTTGATCCTCGTCATCGTTGAGCTGCACGCGCTTGGTCCGCTTCGTCTGCGACAGTTCTGCGGTGGGTGAGGCGGTACGCTTGCCTGAGGAAGCGGATGGGCGGCCGCGTTTGCGTCGTGGTGCATCACCAGGGCCTTCGTGGTGGTGTTCAGAGGGTAGGCCGCTCAATCGGGCCATGATTGTGGTGTGCTGTAGGATAAAGTGTATTAGCTACAAAGGTTCCCACAAATTCTTCGCCCAACAGTAGAATGCTTGGGAAAAGGGCTAGAGGGTCGCATACCTATCAAGAATCCAGAAAGTCGGTGGGCAAAAAGCAAAAGTCGTCAAATGGTCCGTGGTAGAGTCAATCCTTGCAAGCACTGCAGGCGGTGGAGGAGGAGGAAAAGGAGGAGAGAAATTCTGAGTTGACAGACGGTGGGGTATGGCCTGAAGGTGCAATTCTGGACTGTCCAAAAGGTGGTTGACCGCTGCCTGGGGGGTGTGTGAATTGGGGTGGTTGGGCGGTGGGAGTGTGATGCTACGTCAACGGCAATCTTGGGGAGCATCATAGCCAATGGCTCGTGCTGCAACTAATATTTCCCAGACCTGGCCCGCGGGTGACGTCGACGCGACTCTCCTACGCTACGCGTCTTCATTATGCAGTCACCCTGAGAACTAGATGGAAACTCCCCAGCATCATGGTGGTGAATAGGCACAATAGCAGCGTTTTTGCCTTGCTGCTGACTTCAGAAACACAGTGGTGCTGCCCCTACGTCATCGCGAACGAAAAGCACATGTTGACAAGTGCGACGCGTCTGGAGCCTGCAACCCTGTCAGGGGAATAAAGCCATGACAGCATTCGAGATGAATAGCTGGCTCCTTGTCTATATTCGGGAGTGATGACGCCCATTGCCATCCCGTCGCGGCATCTTTGCAACGATGTTCCCTCTACGCCTTCAACAAAAAGTCGCTCTGTACCAGAAAACCCTTCGTCGCACTAGCAACACCGTATAGTCCACCCAATGGCCAGGTTCGCCAAAACTGTCCATACGCCCACTCGCTCCACGATTCCTGCTTCTTCACGCTAGTGCCTCCCGCGACACCTTGAAGATCTACCTTGACCTTGTCGTATACACTTGGTAGGCTTTCCGCGTGGTACGCTTTGCGCAGGCCGTTGTACTTTTGCTCATTGTAAATATCCCAAAACTCCTGTTCCGTATAATATGCATGGGCGTAAAGGCACTTCATGCCGCCTAGCTCTGCCACCTTGGCTTCAAAATCCCGATTCAACTTGATAAACGCATGGGCGTCTTCAGGCCCCATGTCCCATATGCCAACGTCCAGGAGAATATCGGCTTTGATGTTCGTTCCTTGGGAAAAGCTGCATTCGTCACTGGGAGCGGCTTTGACTGGGCAGAGCCAAAGAGGCCAGATGCCAGTCCTTTCGTCCGTCCATCTGACAAACTCCTCGGCCGTGTCGTAAGGTATACCGTAATCTTGGATGATTGTCCGTGACGATAGGCCAGAGCGGTGTAGTGCATGTACCATTGTCCGTGAGTACATGAAAGGGTCTAGCAGGTAGCGAGTGATGCGATTGAAAGGAGTCGCAAAGTACTTGAAAGCGCGGAGCCCAGACCAGAAAACACCTCTATCATAGCGAAACAGGTAGGATTGGACGGGTATTGTTTCCCTATAATCCTCCCTTGAGCCCGTGCTGTTCTTCAAGGCATCCTGAGCATGCATATAGAACCATGGGTCATATGCTCTGTCGAAGCGTTGTATCCGCCCAGGTATTGCATCATTGGTGAGACGGCCAATCATGATCACGCCGCTTGTCATTGAGTAGAGGATCCCGTCCATGTAGTCGACTCCAGGCTGGCTCCCGTAATGTTGCAGTTGCTGAACAGCCTCCTGTGTGCTGCTGACTGGTATGTATCGCAATTCCACATTGCTCTTTGCGTCAATGAGCTCCATCTCCAACAGGGTGATAACGCCTAAACTCCCGCAACTCCCAGCCGCCGTGTAGAACAAATCGCGATGTTCATCAGCAGATGCCCAGATGATGTCGCCATTACCCAGGATAATCTCAATACCTCTGATGGTCCGGTCAAAGAGGCCAAACTTGTAAGAACTACTCTCCCCACTGGTTCCTGCAAAGCTGCATAGGACATTAGCTTAGAAATTTTCAAAGACCCATGACGGCCTTGGCAGGCTTATTGCGAGCACCATAGCAGGCTCGTTATGGTCTCTGTCACTGGCACTTACCCACCACCGACAGTTATGTTGGGCAACTCCATCACTACCTTCGGCAGCAGTCCATGAGCCAGCGTAGCCTCTACAAGTCTATCCATGGGCACGTTGGGTTCCACCAGAACCGTCTTCTCCGTCTCGTTAAATTGCAACACATGATTGAGGGAGCTAACATCGATGATCTGGCTGCGTTGACGTGACGACTGTCGGGTAGATAAAGTCGAACCATGGTATATTCGAAATGGCGTTTGCGAATCACTGAATTGCGCGACTTGCGATGCAAGTGTAGCTACTGTCGTCTTGTGGGTTTCCATGTTGGCTGGAACGTAGTGAAGGGTGTCAGGAATGTTGATGACCGGAACGAGGCAGGAAACCTCATATTGGCGTAGTCTTGTTGATGTCTGGCATAAGCGCGCAGGGCTGAGCCTCCTCCACTCTAAGCTACCGATCCTTCCGGTCGATATCTGACTGCGGCGCTCACGGTCAGACAAAGAGGTGCCCTGGACGCAAGCCACCGTATTGTGCTTAGCTAATGGGATTGTGCTTCTCCTTTTTCTGTCGCAACTGTTGTCTCATTCGACCAGATGAAGCATTGAGACTACGTCTCTCCACTACGATGTTTGTTTGCGACGAGATCTTTGATCGAACCGTGCCTGCTCGTGTTGCCGGAAGCCCGGATGAGGATCCACTCGCTAAGAGTGCTGACGTACCCCGGCTGAATAGGTCCTCGCGTACAACACCTATGAACTTTTGTCAGTAATAAACAGGGTGCTGGATACAGCAGAAGATTATTGTACCAAAAGCAACGCAAATTCTAGCGGCTTTGATTAAGAGAAGGAGCCAGAAGGACCGTCGCCCAGTCGTGGTTGCGCAGAAGACAAGTACATCCACTAGCGTGGGAGTTTCCGCGCCCATCACCCCCGAGCTAGTCGTAGAAGCCACGACCAAATGTGCGCGACTGACAGGCCATTGATCACACCTCAGGCTCGGGCTTCTCCAAGCAGAGTCGTGGCCATGGACGCTCACAATACTGCTGTAGAGTCATTACGCTCCAGCATTCAACGCTTTTATAAGACCAAAACCGCATTCCGGGTGTACCATGGCAGTACAAACAGCACCCGCCATGCCAATTTCGATCGAGATGCCATTGTAGACGTCAGCTCTCTCAATCACATTATATCTATCGACCGCGAAAAGAGAACCGCGTTGGTCGAGCCCAACGTCCCTATGGACGCTCTGGTTCGCGAGACCATCAAAGCCGGCTTTCTCCCCCCTGTAGTCATGGAGTTCCCAGGAATCACTGTGGGAGGAGGCTTCGTCGGAACAGCTGGTGAAAGCAGTAGCTTCAAGTACGGTTTCTTCGACAGAACTATACTGAGCGCAGAAGTCGTGCTTGCTGATGGGACTCTGACCACCGCATCGTCGACCAGGAATCAAGAGCTTTTTGAGGGCTTGAGGGGCAGCTTTGGGACTCTTGGGGTTCTCACGCTGGTTGAGATGCAATTAATTCCCTTGAAACAGATGGTCGAGGTCACCTATCACCCCACCTTTTCATACGAAAATGCCATGGGGAAATTGCAATACCAAACATCGAGGCACCAGAACGATTACGTCGACGGTATTCTCTTCTCCAAGGGCCTTGGAGTGATCGTGACAGGCCAGCTGGTTGATACCGCAACCGCATCAAGTATACCAATTCGACGCTTCTCAAAGCCTTGGAACGAATGGTTTTGGATCCATGCTAAGTCGCTCGCCAACAAAGGCATCATCACGAAAGAGCTTGTACCCATTGAAGATTATCTTTTTCGGTTCGATCGTGGCGCGTTCTGGATGGGCATGTACGCTTACAAGCACTTCATGGTGCCGTTCACTTGGCTGACACGCCTCTTGCTGGACTACTTCATGCATACGAGGATTATGTACCACGCACTGCACGCGTCTGGGTATACAGATCGGTATATCATTCAGGACATTGCATTTCCGGGGAACAATACTGCCTCCTTCTTGGGGTATGTTGATCAAAAATTTGGTATATACCCATTGTGGTTGTGTCCGTTAAAGAAAGATGGCAGAAGCTCCATGGGCCATCCGAAGCCATACGTAAGTACTATCGATGGAGAGCAAACCGTATACGGTGGTGAGTACATCAATGTAGGCGTTTGGGGGCCGTATCCCTCGGATGAAGCCGAATATGTCCGTGCGAATCGCGAAATTGAGGCGAAAATGCGTGAGCTAGGCGGGCTGAAGTGGCTTTACTCACGGGTCTTCTATACCGAAGATGAGTGGTGGCAGGTGTACGATGAGCAGAAATACCACAAGCTGCGCGAGACATGCAACGCCACCACTCTGCCAACAATCTGGGATAAGGTCAAGGATCGAGGTAGGAAAGAGGAGTTTGGGAACAACTTGAAGGGTTGGGTGAAGTGGATTGTGAAGAGCAACGCTTTCTTGAGTGGTCTGTATGGGATATATAAGGCGGTTCGTGGCGGTGATTATATGCTGAAGAAGAAGGCTACCTAGAAACAGTTGTTATTGGCTGCTGAGTGTGAATACTGCCAAACAACGCCATGCCGAAAGTGAGGACTTGGATGTGCACAACGCGCAAGGTCGTCAGGTGATATTTTTAGCCAAGTTCAAATCGGGAGATGCCGACTTCCACAACTCTGCCCTTCGTCCCACCTTATTCCCACTCCCCACTAGGTGTTCGCGCCACGCCTCTCTTTCACTCTTTCAGCTAGATGTCGCAACCAAGCAGGTATAGTTGACGGACGGTCATCATCTGTAATTATGATCTCCAGCTACAGGCATCATGGTGTATCGCGGATGCCTCTATCCTCCGTGCACTAGAGTTATTCCAAATCGCGCGAACAGGCCCAAGATTGTCATCAACATGACGTGCACATCAAACGAACTAATGGACCACCGGAGAACCACCAAAGTGTCCGCAATCTCAAAACAATCGCATACGTGGCTGGGGATACCTGGATGCGATGTGGTTTCACTGCTGTGCCCAGTCACAGCGCAGCGTCGTCTCGCTCTCATGTTGGTTCCGACCATGCATGTTCTCTGTACCCTTGTGTACCGCCGATATGTACCGAGTCTCCACTATGAACATGGCTTCAAGGCTTCTAACGATAATCTCGCCTGCAAGGAGCTACCGCGCTTCCAATAAACAATAATATACGGATTACGCAGCATCAGATGCTCGGTGACAACACAACGAGCCAGCAAGGTTCACTTCAGGCACATCTTACCACCTCCGCTCTTAGGCCATTGTGTTGTTGGCACACACCAGATTGGTATATTGCGATGTTCCTACGTCATGCAATGACAATTGGTAGGGTCAGCTCAAGGCCGAGCTAGTGTGCGCTTGAGTACAGACATTGGAGTCAGCCGCATCCCCTCGTATAATGCTTTTCCTTCCGGTGCATTGGTGCTAGCCAAGCAGCCGGCGTTTCCAGCAGCCGGGAATATCATTGTCTCGGCTTTCCTATTTCTCATTTTTGATGGACAATTGTTATGCCGCCTATGAGTATGTGAAGGACTAACAACGGTAAGCCGGTGGAGGTACCTGGCGCATGACCATTGGTTATACGACGTTAGTACGAACGACTTGACCGCCAAGTAGCACTGTGGAAGATACGGATCAACAATGCTGCAAGCCGGGCCGCAGGGCAGGCCAGTTAGGTCAATTCCAAATGACCCTGGACGTGACATTGCAGCTAGTCGCATGCCTTTTGTTGACAGATGCTTCCAAATATGATGAATACAAGGGACAGCACTAGCAAAAGGAAATTTACTACTGGCAAAGAATCTTCCTTAAAAGGCTTCAGATGCTCAACTTCAACTGAAACATATCTGAAGTATCTCAGCATCAAAAATGACGCCCCTGAAGAGTCTTCCTATTCTAGTCCTAGCTGGCTTTGCCACTGCAAGGCAATGCTCTAATTTCCTCATCCCCGTCGACATCTCATCACGGCAAGGCATATTCCGAGAGGTTCCAGTCGAAGATAATTTGGATGTTGGAGCATTTGCAACTCGGTTAAACGAGTACCAGAAGAATTACACGGCAACGCTCCTCGAAGGCTATCAGACGCTGCAAGGCAGTTACAAGATCTCTGCTCAATACTGCCATCCGGAAGGTGGTAGTAGTGGTGTAATACAAGTCTTGACTCACGGAATTGGGTTCGACAAGACGTACGTTGCATCTAGGTTACATCCATGCACAACTTGCTAACGGATCGTCAGATATTGGGATATTGAATACAACAACTACAACTACAGCTATGTTAATAATGCCCTTGAGAACGGCTATAGCACACTTGCCATTGACCGCCTTGGAATCGGCAACTCGTCGCACGGTGATCCTTTCAATGAAATCCAGGCTCAGGCTGAGGTAGAAGCTCTCAACGCCGTTACGACCAAATTGCGCAATGGTGGTATTGAAGAGATTGGCTGTTCCTATGACAAGGTCATTCATGTCGGCCATTCCTTCGGTTCTGTTCAATCATACTGGTTGTCTGCATTGTACCCAAACAACACCGACGGTGTCGTTCTTACCGGATACTCTGGATCCGGCCAATTTCTGCCTTACATTATCGCTGGATGGAATCTACACAGTGCTCGTTTGAACCAGCCCCTGCGTTTCGGCAATGCTTCCAATGATGGTTTACGTCAATTGGCAACACAGTATTCTGTCTCCCAGGATATCGTGCCGGCGTTGCAGAAGGTTCTCGACGGTGCTGGTGCTGAGCTCACCTCTCAGGAAGTATGGAACATTGTTGCATCCACTGAGATCCTCGACCTGATCAGCGGCTACAACAAGACCATTACTCCTTTAAATTACCCATCCGGTTATTTTGCGTCGTCTGATCTTACTGCTCTGCAGTACGCCTTTTTGTACCCGGGCAACTATGACATTGGCATTGCTGTTGCCGGCGAGCAGACTAAGCAACCCGTCACAGCTGGAGAGCTTCTTACCATTGGCAATGCGCCCAGGACGAGCCCATTTACGGGCCCGGCCTTTGTTATCACGGGTGAATATGATGTGGGTTTCTGTGGCGGAAATTGCTACGGTCAGGTTCCCGACACTACCACGCCGAACATTCCTGCGGGCGTGAAGGTAGCATTCCCCTCGGCTTCTGCCTTTGAAGCTTACATCCAGCCCGGTGCTGGACATGGCCTTACCTTTCACTACAATGCTACTGCCGGATATCAAGTCATTCAGGACTTTTTGGCGGGCAATGGTCTTGCGGCCCGGTGAGCAGGGGGCGGGGTGTTGACATAACGCATAGTGCTCAATGCACAAGAACATGTGCCATAGTAGTGCAGTGATAGAATCGAACACTGATAATCGCAAATGATCTGAAGAAAACTCTTCTGGTCCTTAAATTTTCTACATGTGCTTGTCTCTGAAGTGCCCGTTCTTGATTACTCATAAAGTTAGTAGACTAGAGTGCGGCGCGCTAGTTCAGCGCGACGGCACGCACCTTCGCCCTCCAACGCCTGCTCCACATTCGTAACGGTGAAGCATGCTATCTGCTCGGGTCACCATATGTCCTGCGGAAAAAATTCTTCACATTTCGCCCTTATCAGCTCAACTAGCAATGCTCCAGGAAGGAAGTTCATCGATGGCTTGTCCGGCGCCACTTCTTAAAGCCGAACCGTGACCAGGCCTCCACACAAGAGTCCCCAGACTCATCTCCAGGCGGCGGTTTACTTGCACTTTTAAGTCCAGATAATCTCAAGTGACCCAGTGCTATCAAGCACCCAATTAGCACTAGGCAACCCCACCATGGTTCGCCACGATAGCGTCGCTTTACAGCTATCCGCAAAACTCAATTTCTAAGCCCTGACTAACATACTTCAAGCTCCCCTCCGATACCCAAGTGCAATATCCGCTTTCGTGGCCAAGGAATGCTTGTCCAACCGACAGTAGTGGTGGTGACCATTGCTGATGAATAAGATAGGATTTGCTGACTTGCGTCTCCAGAGCTGGGGATACCCGTTAGCCCTGCAGCCTAAACAGCGGCAAGCGAGGCGCTACATGGGAAAGTGGCTGAGCGGCAATGCGTTTTTGCAACTGCTCAAATAGCCGTTGACTATCAAACACCCCATTGGGAACGCACGTGGCTATATCCAGACCGCGATGAACCATCCGACATCACGATCGATGAGAGCGGTGAAATTTTCGAGCGCAAGGCGAACAGACGAAATCTGTTACACGACGGCCCCGCAGCACGAAATGACCAATCCCAAGACCATGATGCCGGAGCTACCGTGACTAGAAAGTTAGTCAGCTCTTTAACAGCAACGCAATCAGTGGCTAACTCTCTTCTGGCGCGTGTTTTGATATGTAGCGCAATCTCAACTGCACCTCAACCCAAGCAGGGCCGAAGGAAACGTTGCACGAGAACGCAATAGTGGGCCAAGAGGCGGCATAGCTGGGCATGAGGCCGGTCTTACAGTCGACCGGAGTTTGGACATGGACATGAGCGAGAACGATGGAGGATGATGGGGTCCCGGTGAAGTATAAGTATGGCTCCGGGTTGCTGGAATACAATTATCACGCCAGCATCGAACCACTTCGACCTTCTTCAGCACAACAAGCCTTGACAATCGACAGCGCTTTGCCTCTCAGCCTGCAAGATGAAGTTCAGTTCCAGCATTGCCATGATGGCTTTCAGCCTCTTCAGTGCCGTTCGCGGTGATGGTAAGGCCCCTTACCAATTCGAATGTATCAGTTTCTAACATGTTATAGCTGTTCCTTGGGAGCGAATCGACAAGAACAACTCTGTATGCCACTATCATACTCCATCTCATCACACCCTGTCGACATGACTAACCACCACCATCTAGCTGCTTCTTATCCTCGATCTCCAAGTTGGTCTGTTCCAGGTTGCCCGTGACTGGGACCCGACGCTCTACCGTGAGAACATTATGGCTCATGCCGAGCTGGGCAAGATCTTCGACTTGCCTGTCATCCTGACCACGTCTGCCGATCAAGGTCCCAATGGTCCTCTCCCCAAGGAAATGCTCGAGATGTATCCCAATGCACCTCTCATCCGCCGCCAGGGCGAGGTCAAGTAAGTCGTCACGCTCTTCTCTTTGCCGGAATCATCAAATGGCAAAATGCTCATATGATGCCAGCGCCTGGGATAACCCGGAATTCAAAGCCGCCGTGAAAGCTACTGGCAAGCAGCAAATCATTGTCGCCGGTATCACGACCGATGTTTGCACTGCCTTCCTCGCCCTCTCTCTTCGTGCTGAAGGCTACTCTGTCTTCGCTAACATTGAGGGCTCCGGCACGACCACCGCACTTGTTCGCGACACCGCCAACTCCCGCATGGAGAAGGCTGGCGTTCAGCTAGTCTCGCTCTTTGCCATCGTCTGCGACCTGATGCGTGACTGGCGCGCCACTCCCGGTGCTAAGGAGGTTCTCCCATTCCTTGACCGCTACATGCCCGTCTACGGCATGCTTGCTCGGCATCATGCCGCAGCGGTCGAGAACGGTACTCTCATCCCCAGCGAGATTGAGCTGATCTCTGGAAGCAATGGCACGCTCGTACTTTAAGTAGCAAAGGATGGGAAGGGTAAGAGATTGGAACCGAAGTAGAGTGGAAGAAACAAAACAATAAGGGTGATAGCAGAGCAGACCTTGCTTCGGAAAGGTTCATCTTCGGAGATATCTGTTGAAAATCTCAATCTCCTCAAGCTAGATGGGACATACTGAGCGCCACTCGCGTATGTCAGCAAACATTAATGGATGGATCGAGTATCTGCTACAATAGAAGTCACATTACAGATCGAGCAATAAAAGATCATACCCAAACCTTGATTGTCCCATACCTGAATATCCCAGGTACATTGTACACTTTGAACCCCAGCATTGCATAAATCTTTATGAAGCATCGGAGTAATTCTCGGTTTGCTCTGCAGCCATGAGGAATGTTGGCCAATGGCTTGAATCCGGAACATGATAGACGTCAGTGGCAGGATTAGACGAGGGCAAGCGAAACAGGGGGAGACGTTCTCCGCATCCACGGACCACACGCGTGGCTGCTCACTACCAACATCAACACACTGCAATATAACGTAATCGATGCGCCTCAGCATGGCATGACCTGCAGCAATCAATACACAGCCATGTCCCCGCAATTCCTCTTCGCCTCGCCTGAAACAACATGCTCTACCTATAACTACCAATTGCACTCCAGCTGCGTGAACGGCCGGGCCCAACATGCGCTTTCGCATACCACCCTCCTCACAGCATGAAATAGCTGCCTCAAGAGACGAAGAGGAGGAAAGGGCAATCCCTTCACCCGAGAGCTTTTGCGCAGGGAGAAAGTTGATCAAACACATCGTCCCCGCTGGACATGGCCATGCCTTTGTCGTCTCAAAGGGCACCCGGTTCCGCATCGTCGACCTCCACGGCGAACAAGTGGTCGACTTGATGGCCTGGGTGTCCCGCCCCCAGGACGCCTCCACCGCTAAGCCTATACCCACGCTGGAGAAAATGTCTCCAGCATACACGCGCTACCACCTCCGCGGCGTGACGCCCATGATCGGCGAGGCCCTCTATTCCAGCGCCGACCGCCCCATCCTTCGCATCACCGCCGACACCGTTAAAGTCCACGACATGACATACATGGCTTGCTTCCCCGCGTTGTATGAGAAAAAAGGGTTGCATGGGCATCGCAGCTGTGCACAGAATGTCTTCGAGGCGATGCAGGCATTCGGTATGAGAGATATACTGGAAGTCCCCGAGCCGTTCAATTGTTTCCAGAACACGCCGAACTACTCGCTCAAGGCGATGGGGAGCAGTAAGCCGGGGGATTTTGTAGAATTTGAGGCGTTGCAGAGCCTGATTTGCGCCGTGAGTTGTTGTCCCTATGACATTGATGGATTCAATGGCGGAAAGATTACGGATGTGGCAGTTGTGGTTTCGGAAGAGAAGAGAGCTACTTGAAGGGGACAGACGGTGGTTGTAGTCAGGAATAGATGGGATTGACCGGGAGGGAGCATCTGCTTTCTTATTGTTCGATACCCCAATGACGACGCTTTTTGGAATTCATGGTGGTTTTAAAAACCTACAACGACAGCACCCTCGAAAGAATGGCACATTACCTCCTTTCAGAACCATCTTACTCGATTTCACCTCCCTCTTGTTCTTCCACCTTTTATCATCTCAAACTTAATTTACCCACCCCCTGAACCCTCTCCCCCATTCAGCGACCCGTTTTGTAGGATTTCCGCTCCCAGAGCGTCCCTCCTACCTATGTATCTTCTTGTTACCTCGACCTCGCCCGGGCCCAGTAGACATCTCGTCGTCCACCAATTGTAACTCTCAATCATCGTGATCCTCCTAGCTGTTGGTAGTTGGAACCACACTGTCCAACAAGAAGGGCATTGTCTCCAGCCATCGAGGATCCAGCGTTCTAGACAAGCATGCCTAACCACATGTCCGCAGCCGGGTGAGATGCGAATTGGTATTTCGCAGCGAGTACGGAACATTGGGTCGCATGTATGCGGTATTTTGGGTAGTGGGAGTTGGGGTAGCTTGGGAGTGTGAGGTGGTTTGGCGGCACTTCTTGTTCGTTTCGCAACAGGAGTTGAGCTGTCTTGTGCATCTTGTTGAGGCTGGGGTCCTGCCGCATCCTGCGACTCCTGGGCATCGAGCTGCTGGTGGTAAAGATGCCAGTAGTCACACATTGGCCGCCTGCAGATGATGCATTTTTTGGAGTCGTCCGTAAGCGTCGACGCAAGAGTATGTTGGATACGGCTGTGGAGCCACACGACGAGCTTTGGTGGAGTTTCCAGATTGCAATCGGGCACAGGAAGCCGTGGAAGGTTCGGATCAGCTAGCGATGGCGTTGGCGGTTTTGGAGGACGACTGTTGTGTAGTATGCGGCGGGTAAGATCATCATGGAGTGAAGATTTTGGGGTAGCGATAGAAATGGGAATAGCCATTTTGTGGTGTAGGTGAAAGTCTCGCACCCTAACAAATATTGAAGCGTAAGAGCTAGACACATTGAAGGTAGGTGCAATGGGCAGATGGAAACGATGAGTGAGCGATGTACGGCTATCGACAAAATACTATAACAAAAAACATGCTGAGTTCAATAAGTTCGAGAATATGTAGTGTTTTTGGGCTGGCCATTTTCAAAGTCATTTATTCTGTTTACTATCCAGGCTCCATGCCAAATTGTCATAACAATCATACATAGTCTCGAGCGTCCCTCCTCCAACGACGTATTACTCATTATCAGTTTATTAAATATGATTCATGAACTCTATGCGTAACAATATAGATTCAGCTAGATATCCTTACTTTCACATCACTAAGTGACGCGTTCGACGACAATACCTACGTAGCAAATATGTTACGTCTCATGTGTTATAGTGAAACAATTATACAAATTCGTCATTTTGAAGGCCAAAATAACTTGTCATTCGTTGTGTGAATCTCAGCAAAGTTAGAAATGAATTTCGATATAGGTCCACGTTACCAAGCTGAAGGTTGAGTTGTATCGACGTTGAAGGTTGCATTCAAACATGGGTGACTTCTACAACCACAATGTCGCAAGCTCATAAACAAGACAGCAGGCTGAAGTTGTCAGCTAGCTGTCATAATAAGAAGTGTTGTATGATCGTCTGCCACAACGTGGACAGTGCTTCTTTAAATAATAGTAATTGAACATTTACATTGTAAAACTCACATCTTTTCATCACATATATTCAACTTCAGTGATATTCTAGGACAGGATATTCAACCATAGAGCCAAACGCCAAAGCTTTCCTCAGCGCCAGAGGGTGCAAGCTCTCTTCGCATCCTTAAACATCTCCCATCCAGCATTTGACCTCCGCAACCAGGCACATTCAATCCGCCAACAAACTGACTTGTCTACACAGAACCCAAGCATGCCCAACCAAATCCCAAACTTCCAAATCGCACACTTCCTCAGCACCCATACCATTCCCTTGCTATTGAACTCTGTTCCCCAAACCTCTCCCGAAGACACAAGATGCCCCATCTGCCAGGACCCATACGCCTGTCCACCCAGAACCTACGTGCATCCTGATATCGGCGCAGACCTTGCAGAATATGCTGTTCAGATTCAGAACCGCGGTGCGTGCAGACACATCTTTGGCCGTAGATGTATCGAAGCGCATGTTCGCAGCGGGAACCCGTGGAGCCACACCTGTCCGATTTGTCGAGAGGAGTGGTTTCCTGCACCGAATGCTGGGAGGAGGACTGTCTTGGACGATGTGGAGAGTGCGAGGATTGCGCTTGCGAGGGTGGAAGTGGATGATGAGTTGGTAAGGAGGGAGTTGGAAGTGGTGGATGGGGCGTTGGAGAGGGTTAGAAATGTGCTGTATGAATATAGGTGGATTTAGAATGATGGAGGTATCAAGTGTGGATAGAGCGTTGGTATTTCATAGCTTTCTAGTGAGCGTGGTAGTGCAGTATAGCAGCGTTTAAGTGCAAATGTCTATAGATGCGAGCATAGCTAATAGGCCATCAAACATTCTGACATCTGTCAATCCAAGCGAAAACCGCATATCACGTAGGCAAAGAAGGCGGGCGAGAATCTGGCTACCGCACCTGGCGTAAAGCATGCAGCACTCCCGCACCAGCGCATCAGCTACGCAATTATCCCGTGGAACAAAGAAGCCACTAAAGTAACAAAGAGGCAGTAACGATTGGATCGTCCGTCTACGACTAGTGAAACCAAAAAAAAGTCGCAAACATGGGCGTGAAGAGGCGTTCACTAATCCACCCCTGCCACCGGGCTTCTAACCGCATTAGGCCGTGGCGTTGTGCATCTTCATGCCCGTTCCCTACTGGCCACGGAACCCTATCCCCAGACATCAACGGTTGTCTCGAAACCTTCTTCTTTGGGCAGTTTACCTTGCCCATTTGGAATGAGGGCGGAACTATCGCAGTAGCTAGCTCGACTATGGGCAGGGGAAAGATGCTCAGGATCGTTGAGGCGTCCGAACAAACGGTGGGATGCATCGGGTCACGAGTCATGTGGTGACAAGGCATCTGCAAGTAGAGCGAGGAAAAAGGGTACAAGTGGGGTTTGTAGCAACGAGAATATAACGCCTACATCTATGGGAGGGTGCCATTACTAATAATAATTGTATGCGTAAGGAAACGACATATGTAGAGGGGGTATACCGAAATGCTGAACGCCTACCAAGCCGGAGCTTAGTCCATTTCCAACACTGACCAAAGTATGCGAGGGTATCCTTCGAAGAAAGCGGAGAATTAACAAGAAAAGCAAATGAAACTCATGTGTGATTCGCCGACCATATACAGTCCCCCCCATGAATTGACTGCTAGCGCGAGACGAGATGTGATGAGATTTGGTCCGTGCGGCACAGCCCTAGTCTAAGTTTCTATTCATTTTTATATGTACAACAAGACAGCAGCAATGCTCTACCACTTTGTATGAAGGCCTTCTGCCTGGATCACTGCAACACAGCGCTCACGCATGGACAGGATATACTTTTTATAGTCTTCAACCGTGATTTTCTCCCACTCCTCCTCCAGATAGAGCTTAACCTCCTCTGTTGTCTTAGGATATCGCTGGGCGACTCGATGCTTGAGCATCTGCCACACGTTCTCAATAGGGTTGAGATCTGGTGAATTAGCTGGCCAAGTCATCTTTATAATTTGGAGCAGCCTCTGCGCAGCCTTTGTTTCTTTTGAGTTATGAATAGAACAGTTATCCTCCATAAAGATCATCTCTTTATTAAAGTAGGCAGCCATCTCTCTTTGGAATTCCTTAATGTAAGGAAGAATATGCTTAATATAGACGTGAGAAGTAACTGTCTTCTTCTTATTCACGCACCAATCTTTCTCAAAGAGAATAAGAGGCCCTTTGAATAGGCCTGAGATAATGCCCCAGACCATGCAGCATGAGTAACGTCTGAAACGAGGGATAAGGCAGTCTTGATCAAGTCTCTCTTCTGCCATCCTTGTCACAAATATCTTGCCTCCTCCTAGTCTTGCAGACATCTCGTCACTCCATCCAACTCTGAGCCAGTCTTGATCTTCCCATTCAACATGCTTATATGCCCAAACCAGTCTATCATATCTATGCTTATCTGTGAGGAGAGGTTTCTCTGTTGCAACGCGTCTGAAGTATCTCTCTTTTTCAAATGCTGCCTTCAGCGTCCTGCTGCAAAGATGCCACCCCAGCTCTGCTGCGACCTCCTTCCACGGCTTTCTTCTTTGAACGTGATCCTGAGTCGCATAAGCAACAAGTCTTTGTCTCTTTGGCGTATCAAGGATAGGCTTACGGCCTGGTGGAGGAGGTGGAGGCGTCTCGCCTGTTCGAAGGCAGAGAGAGATCGTTGTCTGAGGAATCTGGAGGTAGATTGAGATTTCTGTCTGCTTATAACCAAGATCATGCATTGTATGTATCTGAATTCTCTCCTTATATGAGAGGCGAGCCTTTGGAGACCTCATTATCAAAAAAAAAAGAACGATAGTGAAGCGCAAGCATCTGTTTACTGCCAAAGTTGTGTGATCAAAGATGTGACCCCTTCCTGCCGCACGGACCAGATCTCGTCACACCTCGTCTCGCGCTAGCAGTCAATTCATGGGGGGGGACTGTATGCAAATGTCAGCCATCCTGTACACAACGGGAAATTGCGCACGTCCACTGGCCACTGCGCATAAGCTTTTGGTCAAAATGCTCCGTCAGGCTCACATCTGACAAGCCTTACGTCAACGTCGCGACCGCCTGTGCCGACTACTCGACTCTCCGTTGCCATATGCACCTGAAGTCTGTACATAGCCAGCTGAAGCTTGCGAGCTGCTCACGCAATCCCAGTTGAACGGGATTGTACTGGTGGGAATAGTGACACCTTCGTAACGCCTCAGTCTCTCTCGTCTTGGCGGCGGAGACGGCTGCGCAAATGCTTCTCTCCTCACGTCTTCAAGCGCCTGGTTGGTAGCAGCAAGAACGGCGAAACGCCTATCGGGAACGCGCCGAGCAGCAGTGTTCGGCGTGCGCGAACGTGCTTGGCGCGTGGAAGGAGCTGAGCGTTCGTGCTGACGTGAACGTTGATGGCGAGACTGAGACCGTGAGGATTCTGATGTCACTACTGTTTGAGGGGAGCGATGTTGGCGCGAGGAGCGATGGCTGCGAGGTGATGAGTCCAAGGTTTGGTAGTTGCGATGGTCACGCTTTGGTGTCTTTGGAGGTGAAGGCGCAAAGAGTGACCACCCTCTGGACGGCTCAGGTCGCAGATTTTTCTTGGATTTTGAGTGACGGGGAGGGTCGCGCTTGGCTCCGCGCCCGCGCAGAGTAGTTTGAGAGGTGTGCTTTGCATGCCGCTGTCGAGTGTGTTGACTACGATGGGGACGCGGATTGAGAAGCGCTTCTTGCGACGAGTTTGTGCT
The DNA here is from genome assembly GCA_020747015.1 of Pyrenochaeta sp. MPI-SDFR-AT-0127. Lineage (NCBI taxonomy): Eukaryota > Fungi > Ascomycota > Dothideomycetes > Pleosporales > Cucurbitariaceae > Pyrenochaeta > Pyrenochaeta sp. MPI-SDFR-AT-0127. Next base: position 1,207,942 of record JAGTJM010000001.1, on the reverse strand, counting down.
TCCCGGGTTGACTGAGCGATGGTACATTTGAGGAACCTGGACGTTCAGTGCTGGGCGATACTGGTCGCGACTTTGATGGGCGCCGTCGTAGTAATATTGCGATCGCGAACGATGCTCTTCCCTCTCGCGGCGCGGGGAGCGCGGGGTCACAGTTTCTCCAGACCTTCTCTTTCTAGCACTGTCTTTGGACCTGCGCTTCTCCGAGACATCCTCGACGACGGGCTTGCCGTGGCCATGGAGTACCTCATTCGCAGGCGCTTCCCGTCTCTTCTTCTCGGATGACGACGAGGTCTTGCGCTTTTTGTTGCTTGGAAGGCCAAAGTTGAAAGACCAGCACATAGCGACCAAGAAACAAGTCTCGGATCGCTATGCGCCCACAAAGAGCGTCCAGTAACTTGGGTCAAAGTGGTGGTGACTGTCCGCATGTAGAGGCCGAAGTTCGGATTGGCGGTGGTGGCAGGACTTCGGTAGTGGGGGATGCAAGGTGCTACTTAAGGAAGGGCAAGACAGACCAATAAAAGAAACAAGGAATGCAGGCGTTCAGGCAAGGGATGCTTTATTCTGTGGGCTTGGAGGAAGAGAAAGAGGCTTGGGCATTATGATCTCATGTGAAGACAAAAGGCTGCTTCGGCCTGACCAGGGAGCAGGCGCACCGCAGTCGCGGCGTCGAAGCAGAGATTGAATAAGGCGATGTGACTGCATGGCCTGAAGCTAAATCAAGAAAGGATTCATTGCAGGTACCTTGTATCGATGGCTTTGCGCTCCAATCATCGGGGAGCCCACTTGATGGTGTGCGAGGAAGCGACTGATTCGTACGTTCGCAGAGGGGTGGCTTACCGGGCCACATGACCTCTGGCTCCAGCTGATCGACTCATCGTCTGGCGCACCGCAGCCGTATTTCTGCAGAGAATTCGGGTTACAGACGGGCGCGAGCTGGCCGGGCAGGGCAGCCTGTGGGTCTTATATGGACGCAGCGGCTGCTCAGAGGCAGTTGATGCCCTCTTGTGTGCGGCTCTCAGAGCGTACCTGCGTCGCTGCTACGTGGCACCTGTGCTGTACAGAAGAGCGGCGGGACGGTGCGGGACGATCCTGGGCGCAGTGTTGAACGATGCTGCAACGGCTCTAGCTGTCGGTCCTCGTGTGACGACGCATGCTAGCTGCAGTCCTCTGGCCGGATGACCAGACGTTGCTGATTTAGCTCGAGGTTTCTTATCGTTATCGGCCCGCCCGCGACGTCATTGGTGCGGATGCGCCATTCTGGCCCCGCCAGAGTGAATGTCCAGGTCTCCATCCATCAAGGTTTCAGCCCGTCTGACCACATCCGACCACGTCCTGCTGCGCATTCTGTAAACTGTTCGCACGGCCGCGGGAGGGTGCGTGTTCCTGCTTTTCCGGTTTGCTGCGCAGACGGGCCTTTCTGAGACACTTGCCTCGCCGCAGCCCTTTGCCGCGAGAACGAGACGACAACTCTGGGAAACGGCGCAATGTAAGCAGCCAATCATTTCACGAATGCAGCCTTTCTCCAACAATATCGTGGCGCATCAATGAATCGTATACCAGCAGATCTGCCCTATGGGGATTGGGGCGGCGGGAACGACATCGGCGCTGCCGCAATGCTGAGCCCCCTCTTGATTCGAGCGACACGAACAAGTCGGCCAATCGACGCTCTCAGGCACCCTGCTCAACACAAAGCAGTTCAGTGTTCGGAATCGATGAACCACGCAGTTGACAAGGACCGGGAAGATTGCGGACGAGCGATCGACTAATCTTGATCGCTGGTGTTATTCATCGAAGAATACTGGTAGAAATCCGCCAAGACTTGCGTGTGTGGCCACATTGGCAGCAGCACTTTCTTGCACCTCTCGACGAGTTGTGAGTTGTTGGTCAGTCCAGTCTCTCGCAAAGGTCAGGCCTCGAAGCATGCCTCATGTTTAGTCATCCAGTAACAAAGTGGTTTCCGACTGTCGGAAATAGGCGACCTTTAATTCCGAAGCGGGGCATACCCCGCCGTCGTCATCCTGCTTTGAGAATGCATAATGCACAATACCAAGAACGGATTTTTATTCTGTATCCGGAATTATTTGCTCTCGAAATCTCACACACGCCAAAATATAACCCAACCTTCACATCAAAATGCCTCTCATAGCGCAGAATCCAAAAGACCGCATCATCCTCGGATTGATGACCTTTGGTGCACTTCACTCTACAATGTCCTCTCTGTGTTTCCCTCTAATCCGCCCACAGGTCCAGACGAAACAGCCGGAGCACGCATAACAGACTTTAATGAATTCACAAAACATCTTGACTACTTCCAATCGCAAGGCTATGATGAAATCGACACGGCACGTATGTACATTGGCGGCAAACAAGAGGCCTGGACACGTGATGCAAAGTGGAAGGACCGTGGCTTCACCCTCGCTACCAAAGTCTATCCGTATGAAGCTGGCGTTCATAAACCCGAAAAGCTGAAGGAGCACTTCTACACAAGTCTGAAAGAACTTGGCGCAGAATCAGTGGATATCTTCTACCTCCATGCGCCAGACCACTCAGTGCCATTTGAAGAAACACTTGGTGCAGTAAATGAGCTGCACAAAGAGGGCAAGTTCGTCCAGTTGGGAATAAGCAACTTTGCAGCATGGGAACTAGCAGAGGTGTACAACATCTGCAAGGAGAGGGGATGGGTGAAGCCCACCATCTACCAAGCCATGTACAATGCGATCAGTACGTACGCCATATGATTCTCCGTCACAAAATACTCACCTTTGACAGCTCGTGCTATTGAACCTGAACTGATCCCTGCTTGCCGCAAGTATGGAATCGATATCGTCATCTACAATCCTTTGGCAGGCGGCCTCTTTTCGGGCAAGATCAAGTCCGCCAATATCAAACCTGAAGATGGCCGTTTTGGGACCAAGGCAGATCGCGTCGGACAGATGTATCGCGATCGCTACTTCAAGGATGCCACCTTTCAGGCACTGAAGATTGTCGAGGACGCCGCCCAAAAGCACAATTTGACACTACTCGAGATTGCGCTCAGGTGGTGTGTTCATCATTCCGAGCTGAAGACAAGAGTCAAAGGTGGAAATGATGGTATCATCATTGGTGTCAGCAATTTCGGACAATTAGAAGGTAACTTGGCAGACCTGGAGAAGGGACCTTTGCCCGAAGGTGTCTTGAACGCGCTGGACGAGGCATGGCTTGCCGCAAAGGCTACAGCGCCAACGTACTTTCGTTAGCTGATTGCACGTAGATAGTCACTAAGGATTGAACACAATTATCCGGCCTTTGAATCGCTCCTGCGAAGATCTATACGTGTTTGTGTTGCGCTGCGCCGGATCGTTTTCAGCCGAAGCTGTTGTGGCTTGACGCTTCTGCAGGCCGAGCTGTCACTCTTTGCAGGTTTCTGCGGCTTCAGAGTAACCCGAGTTCGACTACGCAAAATCCTCCCCCAACCTTAATTTTTTTTTTCGACAAAACATAACCATTCTGACTTCTAATCTCCCTCAAACACTATACCTTAGCAAAAAGCTCTTTATTGAAACATAACATCATGCCTTCTCAAGAACGCCAAACCGCCGATGCGATGGTCGCAGCTTTCAACACCATGGACATCGCCACTATCATCTCCCTTCGCACAGCAGACTGCAAACGCGTATTCCTCCCCACATCACTAGGATACACACCGCAATCAAATGACGCATACCGCGCAAACCTCCTGGGAATGAAAAGCATATTCACCTCGTTCCACATCACCGTCAACGACGTGATCGAAGGCACGTCAGCATCGGCGTCAGCGGAAGAGGGAAGTGTGCAGAAAAAGAAGATTGTCCTCTTTGTTTCCGCTAGAGGGGACACGCCGGTAGGCGAGTACAACAACGAGTACGTCTGGAAACTGGCGTTTGATGAGACTGGCGAGAAAGTTAGTGAGTGGACTGAGTATGTGGATGTGGGTATGACGCGCGACTTCTACCCGTTGCTGAAGGGCGAGATGGTTAAGAGGGCCAAGGCGGCTGGTGGAGCTGGTGGAGGGAAGGAAAGTGGGGGAGCGTAAGAAGAGCGGAGCTGGTGGAGGTGAAGAGTTCATGTTCTGTCTGTAATGTATAGTAGCCGTCACTAATGTGGAATTATCATTCATGTAACATGATTTTTCTCGTTCGAACTCCACTGCTTACTTGCTTTTTCGTTGAGGTTTACTTCAGAGTTCCGCAACAGTCTCAGGACCGTAGTAGAAAAGGGCTATACTTGCAGGTTGCGGTACGAAAGTTACCTAGGCCACATTGTATTTCGAAGATTTGCTTATCGCACGGAGAATCCCACACTTTTAAATCTCTTAGAGATATCGGGCAACACTAGGCAGCAACATCAGTTTCAGTTCCCTTCGCCTTGGCTGTGACATCCACGTCTGCCAATTTTCCTTTCAACGCATCCTCTTTTCCCAGCTCTTCGTCCTCAGCCTCCAAGCCCCTCACAATCGCCGGCCCTCTCCTCACGAAGTTTGTCTCCCCTTGTGGCACAAAGCCGCAATGCATATACACTGGCCTCGCCGAGGGTGCAGATTCTAAATACATTGGCGTGACTGGGTCGGTCGCATCAGCCTGATTAATCGCCCAGTCCAGTAGTTTCTTCCCTACGCCCCGGCCTTGATACTTTGGCCACGTTAACAAGGGCGCTAGATACCAGTGCGGTTCATCGCCGAGAACGTCCTTCCGGATACCGTCGTCTTTACCAAAAGTGCCATTCCAACCCTCGTCACTGACATGCTCCCACATCTCGTCAATCTCTTCATCCGACCATCCCATCTTCTCTTTCCACCCATAGTGGTCAATGGCGCTGCGTCTGAAGATGTTGTGGATTTCAGGATTACCGGGACCCATCCAGCCTGCTATGCCAATGGTTTCACCACTGGAGGTTAAAACCGCTTTGATCCACTTCATGTTGGGGTTAGTAAAGGACGGTTGCAACCGCTTCGCAAGCCTCTTGACTCTTGTGATTTGCTCTGGCGGGCGTAGCTCAAGTGGCTCCATTTTGTTCCAAAATCCATCTGGAAAGCTTGTATATAAGCCCTCTGCCTGTCTCAAGCCTTAGTCTGGAATTTAAATGATAGAATAGAGGGTTCCAGTCTCACTATTGTCTCGACATCCTCCTCGGTGCACATCTCGATGCGAATCTCAGACTCGGGAAAACGCTTTTCCGGGTCCACAGGCATTGTCTGGAACCCAGATGGGCCAGTTGGTACTTTAATAAAATCTGCTTTTTGCTGTGCCATGGTGTTTAGAGCATAGGGTATCTGCTAGGTATAGAGGAAGAAGTGGTTACTCTCGAGGACAAGTAGTAATGTTCAGGCAGCAGCTTCAGAATCGAGGGCTGCCCCACCAAACATTAGAGATGATGCACTAGCTCTCGCTTTCCGATCAACGAGACTGCATCGGCATTTATGTGCAGCCAGGGTGTATGTTGCATTGGCTTGTGATTGGCTGCAATACAGCCGTATAGACGATGAGCCTTGATGAGCAATCCTGAGCCACGCCCTACAGCCGTGCTTGGTAGGTCTTCACCCCACCTTCCACGAGTAGACTAGGCCTGTCGCATATCTCTAGTAGCAGCCTCTCATTGACACCAGAAGCATGGTACGTCAATTTACTTGATAAATAAGCCAGCTCGTGCTATTTGGTAGAACTGTAAGCGCTTCAGGATGCATCAATCGTTTACTTGATCGAGTTTTGGCCAAGTTTCTTATACAGCCCATGATCTAGTCAATTCATTTTGAACAGCCCTAGCGTACGACCCGCTTATCGATGTAGAAAAGAGTTTTCGTCACCAAACAACGTATCACTATTTCTTGCGCAACAAAGATCTACACTGAGAGGCCGAGGGCGTAAAGGAAGCCATGAAGCAACGAAGGCAGGAAGAGAAACTAACCTTCATCACATATTGAATCTAAAGCAGCACAGCGTATGGGGAAATGTCAAAATGATACTGGTGATTACGAGTACTTGATTCATTTGATTTTATTGTGCCAAATTTAGGCACGAAGGCACGGCAATTTCTGAAAAGTGTCCCCAGGTGCCTACAAGCTAAGGTTAAGGTTTTCGAGCAACCGTTCTCACAGACATATGAGCTAAATATTAGGCGATCATGATAGAGGCGGATAGCACGATGAAACTTGTAGTTAGGAAACACAGCTTTGGCCAATCGAAGACATATAAGTATACTGTCAGCCCACATTGATGCTTAAGAATACACCACTTGATATATCTGGTATCCATTAGCCGCAAAGTAGCGTGAGTGAGCAACTATTGGTGGATCATACATTTGTATAGTATAGTATAGTGATTGAGCAAAGTTTGTATGTGGCCATTTCATGTACTTTAGGATGAAAGGTCAACGATCGGTTCACTCAAAATTCCCGAGCACTAAGTCGTCATCCTCACCTCTCTGCGCAGAACGAATCGCGCTGAAGACAAAAAGACCTTCCTCGGTCTTCAAGCCACAGTTGGCCCCGCAAGACCAAACTCAGTTATGATCGAGAAATCGTCGGCAAAGGAGATATTGGCATTGACATACCCCTTGGTGCTGAGTTAGAAGGAGATGGTAAGTGTACCTGTAATTGTGCCACCAGTGAGACGATTTAAAGAACTAAGCTGCTTCCAAATGCCATTCTCAGTGGTTGATAGCTGTTGCATGGCAACATATTTATTATACTCAAAGTCTGACGTTTATGATCGGATCAATCCATCAAAGTTCCCTTGATGCATCCAGTCACCAACAACCATGTCTAATATCTCGCCCCCTCCCCAAGGTAAGACGCTATAGTTCTCTGACGGCGATGCAGAGTTCCGACCTCCATCACAACTGCTGGTGCGAATTCGATACGAGCATGAGGGCTTTACTTGTGCGGGATATCATCCGCATTATTCAATACATCGCTAGCGCATATTTCCCAATAACGTGCTCCAAGCCTCGCGCCAACAGTACTAGTTGGCCTTGTGGCCTGCCAGGCCTGTGATTTGCGATAGCGCGGAGGGGTCGGAGTTGATCTTCTTTAGTCATTGGTAAGGTGGCTCAGGGGAGTACTGGCAATGTAGCTCGTGTCTGACCATGACATACACAATGACTGCCGGCCACTTCACGTTCGCTTAGCATAGCGCTAATTAGATGCCGAAGAGCCTTGCGGACCGCAAGCGTGACCGCTGTTGCCCTAGTAGGAATACGAGGCTGGCAACAGCTGTCACTGCCAGAATTGCTACCTTGCGACTTATCGCCGCGCTGGCTTCTATGCGATACTAGTCAGACTGAGAGCTAGCCGGCCCTTGATTGCGCATTCGACCAGTCTCAATGATATGTTTCCCTACTACGACAGTTAGGACCTGTATCGCGTAGTGTGTAAGTAACCCTGAACGAAGCAAGATTTTGATCAGCCCACTGCATGGTCGATGATTTCTGTGTTGCTGTATGGCGTTCACCTTCATGTGGCTGTTGATGCTCGCAAAACGCTATTGGAGGCGCATTCATAGAGCGATCTGGACACTCACCCTTGCCGTGCGGCTGAAGTTCACTATCATACTGATCTACATCCTATAAACATTGTAAATCATGAGATATGCCCCATACTAGGATACTCCCCTTGCGAAAGTGCATGAATAATTGTTCTCTTCAAGTGCATTAGACTTCAAAGGACTAGCAGGCTGCGTTCTACATGGTCCAACAACGATGCGAACTTACCATCGAGCTTTTTTGGCGCTAGCCTTGTCTTCACTTCAAAGTGCCGGTGTTGGAGCACTTAAGATCAGCGCGCCGCAGCCTGGCGAGGTTATTGATGTCGACGAATTATACAATCTCACATGGACGGTTGAAGGCCTTAGCCCAGCGTATAAAGTTGAAAGTATCGGAGTAGACTCTCCAGACTATACGGTAGTCACGAGCGAATCCTCGTATTACTATC